>CM021105.1:275980888-276404611 GCA_007115665.2 Sequoiadendron giganteum
TTAGAAGCTATAGTAAACTTAAAAGAATACTTACAAAATGTACATTGTACTCATGAAATGGAGGGGGGTGTGTTACATTCATACTTCTCTCTTTTTTCAGAGAAGATGTTTACAATGCTTCATGATGAAAAGCTTTAGATCTGATAACTTAAACTTAAACAACAACAGTAATGCCGATATTTCTATCTTGTCAAAGTAGAACGTAGAAATACCAGGTATGATTTATAATAGCAAAGGAAAAAAGGAAAATGGGAAAGCTCACGAAGGCACAAATTCATTCCGTAGCCTTTTCAATGTCGAATCCTGTAGAAGTGCCATTTTTTGTATTAGAAGCACAAAGTCTTTTTAGATACAGCAATTCCTTGAACCGCATGAATGATTACAAGCACAAAGTCTTGTAGATCGTTCAACGAAAACCTTCAAACATAAACAAATCCAAACAATAAATGTAACACAAATTTTACACAAACCACTTGGAGCCCTTTAGATCTCATACACTACTCGCCATCAATATAATCAAAACATAAGACAATCGATTCCAACACAAAGTCTGGCATGCAATCCTCTTCTTTATTGATTAGATCTGAATTCACAATATTGAACACAAAGTCTCAATTCTTGTTTCAAAAGAGTAGCACTTTGTTGCAAAATATCAAAAGGTAACCATTACAATAGAAATCCCTCTTATTTATAGAAAAGAGGGAAGAGAAAATTTAGGAAAATCAGTTGAGAAAAAATAGGAAACCCTAATCTAACTGAGTGTAATTTATTTATATGTAATTACATCTCATATTTTTGGTGTAATTATATTTTACAAAAAAACATTTAAGATGTCAAAAACTATTTACAAGATGCATAAAGGGAAGCATCAAAATGTTCAACACTGGGAGATCAGGAATCTTCATGGTTCCTTGCTTGGGCACGGAGTCTTCATATTTCTTCCTAGTATCCTGCATGAACTTTTCATCCAGACCAACGGTGTAATCCACAATGGTGTGAATTCTTATGATCGACCTTCTGACGGATGAATGGATTTTCTTGCACCTGTGAAGATGCATCTTGAGATTATCAAGTGTCAGTTGTGTATTGCAAATGACATGTATTGAGGCTATTGAAAAACTGGCATCCTCAACTTGCAACATGATGACTTCTTTGTAGATCTGGGATAGTTCACTGGATCAAAAAATCTCACCTTCGAGATCACTTGATGAAATTTGGAAAGAAACTACAAGGGTGGTGAATCAACAGGCGTTAGTCAAAAAAGTAGCATTGGAAAGTGTGAAGCAAGCAAATGATGTTGAGCAAGTGTGAAAAGAGGAACGAGGCATGGAAAACGATGTGGGAGTGGAGAAACATGGTCTGGAGCGAAAATGGAGTGATTTGGAAGTATTTAAGGCAAAAACTGCCAAAGTGTAATGGTGCTGAATATCAGTGCCCTTGCACTTTAGGAGAATGTTCTTAGGTGCAATGGCACTAAAAATCAGTGCCCTTGCATCTTATGTGTAAGTTTGGCAAAAAAATATGTCAGGGCACTGAAAATTAGCACCTTGGCACTTGGGCTCAACACTTAGTGAAAAACTGGGAAAAGTGCACCTGAGTCAAAAATCACCACCTTGGTCATTTTTTACTAAGTCTGGAAAAAGTGCACTTGAGTCAAAAATCACCGCCCTAGTCATTTTTTACTAAGTCTGGAAAAAGTGCACTTGAGTCAAAAATCACCACCCTGGTCATTTTTTACTAAGTCTAGAAAAAGTGCACAAGCGCTAAAAATCACTGCTTGTGCACCAATTTGAAAAACTGGTGTTGATGGTGAAAGTGACACAAACAACATTAAAACAGAATATTTCTACTCTATTTCTCTTGAAAAAGAAAGACAACATATAGTAACCTAACTCCCAAGGTCCTGGTAGTTGGTTCTCAATTGTTTGGTGTCACTCAATTGGTTCATGCAACTGTAATATTCAAGGGGCCTATGTTGGTAACAAAAGATTCAAGCAATGACTCATTTTATCAAAATTGTTCTCGTAAATGAAAGGGGTTTCAAACAAAAGAAAAAGATAGATCAAAGGGTAAACCAGTAAGTGTGAATCAAATTTATCTAGCATCTGGACATATACCTTCAACAATGAATGTTTTCTAACATATCCCAAAACCAAAGCATGACACAATTTATAGAATAAATTATACCATTGCATGCATCTAAGGTGCTTAATTTAATACCACTATTCACATATCACAACTATCTCCAAGATTTCAAAAGAACACACATTCATTCATTTCCAAGGTCATAGATCAATAGACTTTAATAAGTTCAATTCAATGATAATCTAACAACATAATCCTTAAATATGATTCCTTCAAATGACTTTCATCACTCAAGAAACTTTTATGTTTCAGCACAATCACTGCATACATATAGATTATAACTTATTAGCCTTATCACAAAAAAACAATTTAATTCTAACACCATATTGTGAGAAAACCTATAATTTTTATTAACTATAAAGCATCTAGTAACAATGTATCTCAATAATCACTACAAAATTCTATTTCCTAACATTAGGTAAGCCAATTCTATTCTCAATCAGCCAACCTTTACAATATGATACCCACAGAGTATTTATAGATATACAAAATTTGACATCCTGTTCTATTTTAAGCCATCCACCTTTTTAGGAACACAACTTTGTTGGAAACTCAGATCGATTTGATCTTGAGTTCTTACATTAAACGTTTAGTTTAGACTAGAGAATAGAAAAACAAAAGAGAAACATGCCATGCGTGTTAACTGTCAGTGTTGCATGCAACATGTAAAGAAGAAGAAAATCATGCATGCAGGAGATTTATGCATGTGAAGTTGGATCTGTAATGAACTCATCATAACTGGTGAAGACTTGTTGTAATGTATCTATTTCTGGCCCATCCACCCAACTATCCTCAAATTTAATTCGCTCCAACTCTTCTGCAGCAAACCTTCTCATACCTTTCATCTTCGTCAACTCTCTTCTAGTAGCTTTTATTTCTTCTTTGACATCCATTAATCGATCTATCATCAAATCTTCTCCCTCATCTCCTTTTTGCATGAGTCCTCTAAATCTTTCATCCCACTTCTCTTTTATTTGACTCAAAGGCATGCCTTCTTTTGTTAACACATTTACATCTACAATAATAGCAATGATTGCTTCCAACTCCTCAAAACTGCTCAATCAAATTATTAACAGCCTCTTGAACCTCATTTCTATGTTTACACAAGAAATCTGCTCCAAATCATAGTATACGAGAGGTTTTTCCAACAAAATCTTTATTCTCCTCCTCAAGTATGGACTGTTGAAGAAGAGTAGTTAAAGGTAATGTGTTAACTTTCTCCAATTTTTGATTGTATTCTTTATACTCTTCTTCTTGTTTCTCTAATGCTTCAATGTATTGATGCATCTCTTTTATTAACCCTTTCGTGCCTTTGTAAACTTCAAAACCCTCAACCAAAACTTCACCTACCTCTCGATTCAACTTGTCCATCCACTTGTCTACCATCTTTTCTTTGCCTCTTACTTGCACCAAATCATCAACCTCCTTTTTACTTAACAAAATAAGAGTCTCAATGGTCGTTACCTGTTGTGATCTCGGAGAGGAGACACTTTTCAAGAATGAATGTAATTGATCCAACTGAGCCTTAAGCTCATCCTTCCTTTGTTTATCCTTTATCATTCTTGACTTGGTTGTTGAAGCCACCACATCAATTAAGCTCATCTACTGATTCCTAGTGGGCCTTCCCAACCTAATATTACTCAACTGATAATTTGTCAGTTGCATGTCCCCTATCTCATTGTCTGTCATTGGCATGGCACATTCAGCAACAATCTCTCTTAAGTCCATGATTCTAGTAGAATGTAGAATTTTTGCCTTCTTTTTAGGCCTCTCTTTTTCAATCTCCTTCATCATATCCTCCTAATTAAGAGGTTGTGAAGGTGTTACTACCCTCTTCTGTAGATCCAATTTTAACCAAGTGGGAGCACTTGGAGCAGTAGTCATCATAGAGGAAGAGGAAGCAATAATAGTAGAAGATGGCTGCACATTTATTTGAGGTTGAGAGTCAACCCTTGATTTCTCTTGTTGTTCTTGCACCATATGCATCTGTACAAGATTTTTAGCCTCTTCCCTATCCTTTTGTTCTTGTATCTTCTTCTCTTCCTCTTATCTCTTCAACCTCTCTTCCTCCAGCCGATCTCTCTCCACCTTTTCTCATTCCAATCTTTCTTTTTCTAATTTTTCTTCCTCTAGAGCTTCCTTTTCCAGTTTCTCTTTCTCTAAGGCCTCTAGTCTTTTTCTCTCTAGTCTTTTTGCCTCCAAAGCCTTAAGCTTTTTTGCCTTTGCTTCTTCTTCCTGTTGTTTCTTAACCAGCACCTCGGCCTCTCTTTCCTTTCCTAATTGTTTTGCTTCTCCTTCCCTTTGGCGAGCTTCCTCAGCAAGTTTTAACTTGGCAACCAAGATTTCTTTTTCCCTCCAGTTCCTTGCCTTCTCTTCCTCAAGGTCATGAATCTTCTGTATTAGTTCCAACATGTCATTCTCTTCTTTAACCTTGAGTTCATGTTCTTGCTGCCTTTTTTGTCTCTCTATTTCATCAACTGCTGCCTTAGCTTCAATTTGTTTGGCTCTTAATTGTTGTTGGTGTAGTATAGCATCAGCTTGTGCCTTAGCATCAATTTTCTTTTATTTCTCTAAGGCTGCAGCCCTTGCATCAGAATCCTTTTTTGCCTCTTCAAATAGTTTCCATTGATCTTCTTGTGTCAAAACCTGCTCAACATCCTCCTCTATAGGCATATTTTCTTGCATATCCTTTTCTAACTCAGTCTTATTTGAATCTATTCCAACATCCAGAATCTCCTTCTCTACTTCTTTTCCCTTTATGGATTCAGCTATGTCATAAATATTTTCCCTTTCCACCTCTTTACCTTGTCACTTTGCTACTGGGACTTGAGTAGAAGATTCTCCTAAGGCCGGTGTTGAAATAACTGATCCAATTTGAACATCTTCCTCTTGTGTTTCCTCTTCATCACCTGCTGCTTCAAGTTCTATCTCCTCAATATCTGGGGGAAAGAACTCCAAAGGATCTTTAGGAGGTCTTCCTTTTGATCCTTCTGTATCCCTTACCCTTTTTAGGGGCTGGTCCTTGAGGAGCTTGAGTTCTTAACATCAACCACTACACACTCCTATCCAATACTGTCCTTCCAAACTGCTTAATATCAATGGTTTCTTCACTGTCCCAGTCAATTGGATCCAGACTCTTGGTGCCAATGTTCAAAGCTTCATAGGATGGATCCAATACAATTCCATCATCCACCAATGTCTCAAGAATTTTATCTTTAACCCCAAGCTTTGACATGAGTGAGACAGATAATATTTCATAATTTTTCTTTCTTAAATCATATTCATCTTGTCGGTCACTCCATAAGTCTTCTAACAAATTAAAATGCTTGTCAAACACAGAAGGTAACAAGGCATGCATCTTACCCTTTGGGTCAAAATACATACGAGTTGTGTATAAACCCAACTTCAAGTGTATCATCTCCCTGCAAACCACCTTTGCTCCTACCAAATGCTGGCAGCCATACTCACCCAACTTCGTGGCAAACTTGTGACATCTTGTCTTATGTTTTATTCTGAGTCGAGCATTAACCCCAAGAGCCTGATATACAAACTCCATCAACACTATTTTGTTATTGCAGCACTTTGGAAACAAATTTGGGTGACCTTCAAAACCAGCTAACCTAAAATATGTGAATTTAGGGTACTGAATGTACCAACATCCCCATTCAGCAATGAATGCCATGGCTTCTTGACTCAATCGGTACCCTACATCCCCATTCAATTGGTTGATGACTAAATATATATGCATCATTGAATCTTCTGAAATGAGTCTCAGCAACCTGAAGAGACAACTGGTCATAATGCTCCCACACTTTCTTCTGTCCATCCAAGGCTCCCATTATTCGCACTTTGTTCAAACCTATAAAAAAACCCAACCTTGTTGCTGCATAAATAATGTAAGAGGTCATAAAGAAACATTTAGTCTGCCTGACGTTAGTCAGTTGATCATGAATAGAATTTGACACAATCATCGGCGAATCAAACTGTTGGGCTCCATTTAAAGTTGTCTAGATGAAAGGAAACATCCACTCCTTGAACCAAAATGTATCTCTCTTCCCAAAAACTCTAGACAGCATCATGATTAAATCTGACACCTCCTTATAGAAATCAGCCCTCTTTGGCTGGTCTACAAGCTTGCTCAGAGATTTATTTTTTGTTTTCAACCACTTTTTGTTTAAATGAAACTTATTGGAGTCCTTATACTTACTATATTTCTCCAAGGCCTCTACCTCATCCAACTAAACCAAACTCTTAGGATCTGGGACATTAAATATATTTTGAAATGCCAGAGGAGTGAGATCAATGATCACATTATTTTGGGAATCCATATACTATCTAGTCGCAGGATTGTAGGCACTGGCTACTGTCAAGATCAACTCCGAGCATTGGATTGACAAAGGAAACAAAGTAATATGAGCCCAACCAGATTCAACAATCCTCTTCGTTCTAGGCATTGCATCCTCATTGAATGTTTCAGCATATGCCTCCTCAAAGTTGTACTGGCCCAAGTTTGTATCAGTGATGTCTGACCAGTCAGATTCCACCTTTCTTACCTTCACAACAAGACTCCTATGATTATACCTCAAGGTATAAGTTAATTTTTCAGGCTTGATCTTCTTTGGCTTAGGCATTGCCTTTGATGTTCCTGCAGGCCGATTCCTTTGAACAGCTTCTTCTGATGTTCCTGACATTTTCTAGCTTTCTTGCCACAAAAACCTCTAATTAGATCTTTGAATATCATTATAAAACATGTTTTAAAACCATACCTTTCATGTACATATCAGAGGCGAAACCAAGAAGAAACATATTCTAAACAGTCTCCTTTAACACACTGTCGGGATCAAAGTCAAAACTAGAAAGGTGATTGGAACCGGAACCGGAATGGAAATGAACTTGGTTTCCCTCATATTTTTCTATTTCATATTCTTATTTCGTTCTGATTTCGCTTTCGTCTAGATTATCTCTATTTTCAAGGAAGGCTTCTCACTATAAGCGAAGCCGGAGGTGGGATGAAAATGAACTTGGTACCCTTTTGAAAAAACATAATTTTCAAGTTCAAAATCGATTCCATTTCCATCTCTGCCCAAGTTGACCATGACATCATAAACGACTTCATCAATTTAATGCAGAACTTCATGGTTTCAAACTAGGCGATTTTTTAAAATGACATGGGGCTAACCTGGAACTCGATAGAACCATTCCATATGACCAGGGCGACTATATTTTAGGGCATCATATTTTAATCTTTTAAATGTGATCACAAAAACACACGAAACCCTAATTTAGAACATGCGATATAAAAATTAGGGCACACATTTAACCCTTCCTAAATTACCTAGATTGAATGCGTGACAAAACCCTAAGTAAAAATGAGATTCAACTAATCTTAACTCACTGTAAAAAAAAAACATGAATTTAATCTACCTCACTGTAAATCCCTAACTTTAACTAACGCCATTTAAA
This sequence comes from Sequoiadendron giganteum, assembly GCA_007115665.2. NCBI lineage: Eukaryota > Viridiplantae > Streptophyta > Pinopsida > Cupressales > Cupressaceae > Sequoiadendron > Sequoiadendron giganteum. The sequence continues at coordinate 275,988,497 of CM021105.1, forward strand.
ACCCTAATTTAATCTAACTTACTGCAAATCAAAATAGCACGACACGATCACAACTAAAACGTGAAAGCGATTGTGCCCTAAAACACAAAGAATCAAAAACAAAAGCAAAAGACATGAAGAATAAACTAGACAAACAAAATAAAGCAAGAACCTACTCAAACAATCATACCAAGAACCACAAATTCGTTTAAAACGAAATGATTCAAAGTACGAGCAAATATAAAAAATGCAACAGTAAATAAACAAAGAATGACAACAATAAGAAACCCTGCCTTGAACACAAAAGAACCCAGCTAACCTTTTGAACTGATTCACAAGCAATAATCTTCTCCTCCTTCAATCGATTTGCTCAAATGGACTCCACAGCAGCTCTATTTCACTCTTCAAGTTTTCAATAATGATAATAATGATTGGTTTAATCCTTTAATGAAGATAAAAACCAAAGTTCTTACCTACACCAAGCTACTATCATTAATGCATTAAATGTAGTTAAGGCGGAGTCAGAACTGAAAGAGAATGAACACTTCTTTGCAGTGCAACTTCAGTCAAAAAGTCAACGACCTAGAAAACAGCGGGGGCGGAATCGAAATGGAAACCAATCTGGAAACTTAAGAAATTTCCTAACTTCATTACCGTTTCGGTTCCGGATCCGCTAACAAAGCACAAAACGAAAAAGAACACAGAAAGTAAAAAAAAAGATGGACATAATAAAACTTAACACAAGGACCTAGACTAAAACCAAAATTTCAAATAGCGGAGGCAGAGACAAGATGGATTTTGATTTCGCAATTTTCAATAATCACCAACTTAACATCCACTCCGGCTCCGGCTCCGGTAAAGACAAAACCAAAAGATCAACAAAGAAAGACTATCAGGATGGGAATCGGAATGAGTTTTGAAGAAAGTTTCAGAACCGGATTTGGTTCCGGTTCCGATTATGACAGACTAAAATAAAAATAAACAAAGTTTTGCAAGCAAAAGACTCCAAAACTTGTTTGAAAAACAACAAGAGATAAAAATAACAAAGGGGGACCCATTTTGACCAAGGAAAAAGATGGGGTGGTTATGCAAGGCATAATAACTAGGAAAAGTGCAATGTAGACAAAAATCACCGCCCAAGACTTAAAATGGCTAAGTATGGAACTTGGTGTAAGGGCGCTAAAAATCAGCGCTCTTGCACCAAGTCATCATTTCACTTAGGTGCAGTGGCACTAAAAACCCCCCCCCTTGCACTTTCAACACTTAGAAACATTTGTATGGAGACTTGGTGTAAGGGTGCTAAAAATCAGTGCCTTTGCACCAAGCTAACATTTCACTTAGGTGTAGCGGTGCTAAAAAACCCCGCCCGTGCACTTTCAACACTTAGAAATTTTTTTGAAAATGTTAGAGTGCTTTTTTCTAGAACATTTGCACTTTTCACAATTTTATGAAGTATGAAAAACGAGTGTTCATGAAGGTACTCATTTCAAAGGTATTCGCGAGATGAATCCAGAGGGATGCTCAAATGGACTATCTGAGACTTTGGAACGCATTTCGAGGTGGATCAAAAATAGCTTCATTTTGCATGCTTGAACATCATGAACCTATGAAACAGACAAGTTTCGTAGGGGGGTTATCCATGAAACGAGTGTTGTTAGTTTTCGTGATAACACATTGCATTCTCTAGTCAAATGTCTATATGTCTGCAAGTTTTTGTGATTCTAGGAGGTCAATTGACTGGTTTTCAAAGGCGATTCCAGAGCTCACCTAGCCAGTTTTTCTCACTAATCAAAAATGTCTGAAAGCAAATTTTAGTGGCAACCCAGTTCACTTTTCCACTACATATGCATTCAAAATTAGTGTCAGGACAATTTGAGCATGAATCCTGTTTGAAAATGATTTTTCTTTTAGCCAAGCCCACATGGGGACCCGACATGCTTTGCACAGGCGAAGGTGAAAATGTTGCATCTTGCATAGAACTACTCGTCTTTGCAATCCCTCAAATCACACTACTATGGTGTTGTAAATAACCATTTAATAGTGATATTCTCTACTCGAGCTACAAAAGCATGATGGTGTGGAAAGTCATGCATTCAAGGATTGATCACATTGGTCATGAGTGGAAATGAATAATATGGTGGTAATACACAATAGTTACTCATGAAAAGAATACTCAACCACATGAATGTAATGCCACATCTTGAGTTTGGAATGAAAACAAATCAAATTTTGAATTGATCAAGAGTGCACTTAAAATGTATGCAAACTCATTATGTGTATCATATGATTGGCATCATTAAGTTGAGGAGGAAGAAATATGGTGGTCTGCAACATCCAAAGACTCATGATAATTACCAAGGGATGACAATTATGTCATACAAGACAAAACAAAGAGCACAATACAATGCAACTATGCATATGATTGCAAAATTCAGATAGGGCCCATCTAAATGTTGATTTTCAATCAATTTACAACACAACACAAAATGTATCTAATGTGCTTTGAACTCGAATACAAAGTGAAACTAAACTAAGCCAATATTCTGGTTTTTCTCAATTCATGAAGCAGCCACTCTAGGATAATATCACAACACTATTGCTCTTCCTAACACTATTTGAAGTTGCATAAAATTGAGAAGGAAAATATTTTGTACGGGCTAATATGGTGAGGGCAGCTCTTCATCGTGTAGTAATGGTAATATGTGAAGCTCAAAGGGAGGCTGAAATGGTGCAGTTGTGGATGATAAGAACATAGTTTGAAGCTGCATTTATACTTCAATAAGCATGGCTTGTGCTTGCAAAGAAAATGTTTCTAAATTGTTCGAGGAAATTATATTTTGTAGAAGTCTTTAGAGACTTCAAAGCAAATGCATTTGGAAGATACCATGCTTCAGGCCCACATGATGTTGAATGGGCATCGAATCCTTTAGGGGAGGCAACAAGCGGTGAGGTCACCATCCCACCAACAGAATTGGGTTTTCATCTGTTCGAGACTAGGGAGGATGTGTTCACTTGATCCACTGTGGGGGGCAATATGTGCTCACATTTTAAAATGCAGGAAATAATAATATTCCAGGGTTTTTGTAAATCCTCCTGCAATTATGAGGAAATCAGTGAGTGTCGCACAAGGTGAATCAAATCTGGAGGTTTCAAGAGTGATAGTGCAGAGAGATTTTAACAAAATTTTGATGGGGGTTGTTAATAGTATGATGATATTTGTGCAAAGGGATCGATTCATATGCAAGTTAGCGAATGTGGAAGCGTAGGCAAGGCATGTGGACTAGTAAATAAAGGGCACCTAAATAGACGTGGTCTCACAAATGCACATGGCAGCTAGGTGGCCAACTTCCACAACTCTCTGCCAACATCCTCTTAGCATGCCCCCATGCCTATACCAATACGCGGGAGCTTTGGAACAACTTTTAGACATCCATAAAAGCATAAAGGAGAGAGAAAAATGAACATAGCAAGTGTCGTTGGTGCGCAGCAGGAGTGACCTTCCAATCTGGGCGATGGGAGATGCAGAGTTCTACGCTACATGCATAAACTTTGTGATGTCGCCATGAACATAAGCAAATAAGAATTAGGGAAATAGTGAAGGCCAAGGGAGATCAATGATAGAGAAAGAGCATGGCCCACGTCGAAAAATCTCGCGGACCCCGCAAGGAAAAGGTGAGGTGACCAAAATTCATGCGAGGTGCGCGAAAATGCAACACGTGGTTGGTGGGCCCGTGTAAAGTCTTCGATGTAAGGGTGAATTTTTATAAAGTGGCCGGTGGAAATATTTTAAAAGGCCATTGACTTTTGAAATGGAAAAGGGAAAAATATTTAATGGTTAGAATTTTCCCCATCATTCTTTTAAAAGGTAATTGTTCTTTTTTTTTAAATGAAGAGTAAAGCTCGAGGTGGGTAAAATGCTTCACCATTAAATATAAAAGATATGGTGAATTAAATATGCTCCAAATGGTAAAGCCAGGAACTGGTAAAATATTTTTGTTCCAAGGATTTTTTTCTGAAGTGTGTGCAGCACGGGAAAAATCTTTATTTGCCAAATAAGTTTTAAAGGGGTTTTCACTTTTGCAAAGTGAAATAAAATATTACAGGCAAATATCTTAATGGTGAAGTGAAGAATGCACTGGAGGTCAATTCTATAAAGTAAAGTGGATATTCACTTTAAGGGTAAAAGGTCATATTTTCCTGATGATAGATATTTAAAGGAAGGCTTTCTTTTCATTTAGAGAGACTAACAGTTAAAATGTAAAAAGGGAAAAATATATTATAGTGCACAGGTGAACTATTTTTTGTCTAAGGGGGGAGATTTCTCTATAAATAAATATTTGAATGAAATATTATGATGCAAAATAGAAGATAATTAGTTTCTACAAAGAAAACCAAGGACAAATGACTTTATTATAAAGTCAATATATTTCATTTGATGGTGGCAACTATTTAAAGTACAAGGCTGGAATTTCTTCACAGTGGAGTTAATTTTTTGTTGCAGACGGGTGAATGAGCCAGATTCAAGGGAAAATTTTGTTGGATGAGAGAAGAGAGATTTTTTTCTTGTTGTTGTTCAATGGAGGATCAAGCTGCCAGTTGTCAACTGTGGATGCATTTTAGGGCTGCTTCCATTCCTTCTCTTCTTCTCTCATTTTGTAGGGGTTTTGAGATTGAGTTCTAAAACTTTGTATGGGTCTGGGTAGATAGAGAATTGTAAATTTTGAGTCATTTCTTGAGTTTGTAAGCTCTAATTTTTTGATTTCATGAGAAAATACAGCCAATTTATGCAAATAAAATCATGAAGGTGTTTGCACATTCATGAATATCTTCAGATTGTCTCCATATTTGTACAAATTTAGTCATATGAATTCAATAATATAAAGTATCTTTCATTTTATCATCTCAAACTTCATGAGATTGTTTTGTATGTTCATTGTTCTATTTCAAAGAAATGGTTAAAATGTTTTGAGAAGATGATTGTGATTTTAGGTGTGCAAATGGGATTTGATAATAAGAGAGGGATTGTTGGTGCAAGACAGTAACAGTTGATGCAAAGCATTAGCAATTTAAATGCACTGGTTGAATTATGTTTGCTAGTGAATTCATTTTATGTGTTTGACTCCATGACCCAGAATTGGCACTGATCTATTATTCAGTTTTATGCATCTCAGAAACATTTTATAAATGCAAAATCATTTTAAATCCCTATAGTTCGGTTGAGGTTTAATGTTGTGTTATGCCTCTCAATTGTTGAGTGAGTATTTATTTATTGAGATTCTAGCCAGGCTTGAAGTTGTCAATGCTCCCTGTGGTTTAATTGCATTGGGAATTATTTGCTATAAAAAGCAATGTCAGTATACAGTTGCATTTAAGTTTTGGGCATTGTATAGGTTGACCCACCTTGGTCCTGCAAAGCCAAAAGTGAAGGAGATGTCAGTCTTTGACTAAATCTTGTCAGTTGGCCACTAACTTTGAGAATTCTTAAAAATAGAGGTTGGTTAACTCTTAGAGAGTTTCAAAGCTTAGCTGGAAAAATAAAACACCAACAGAATGTTGACTCTGCTAGGGAAGAATTTTTTAAAATTTTGATTGCAGAACCTAGCCTTAAGAGTCATTGCATAGAGTTAAATGATTTTCCATTTTGAATTTAGTTCAAATAGTGAAGGACTTCAACCTTGGAGGAAGAAGTTGTTGCAGTGAACCTGAAATTTTTATAATCTGTGGTACTCTTTTGGTGGAAGGAACTCATAAGAACATTTATCTCTGAAAGAACTTCATATTGCTTGAATTTTGGTCCTCTTTGAAGAAATGTGGTGACTTTGTTAACAGAAACTGTTGAGAATTTCAAGAAAGTTCCAGATCTACAAATATTTCCAGTCAGGAAGACAATTTGCAGTAGCTGCAACATTTCCAGGTATTCCTCACACTTGGTTTTCAAGAAAATTATGTGTGAAAACCATATTTGAACTTCTTAAGAAAAATTTTGGTTCCCTATTTAATGAGTTAGCACTGACAGAGGGAAAGAACGGTAAATTCAAATTTGCACACTCCTATTTGTTGGATCTATTGAATGTAATTATAGTTCCATTGAAATAATTTTGTTTAGTGCTCAATATCTGCTAGTTTGGATGGTTAGAATGCATTTGTGTACCTTAAGGGTTTCCATCCATTTGTATTGTCATAATTTTCAAGCTCGGGTTATCATTATGTCAGTAATTATCCCTGTTGTCCATCATTTGGGCATGTGTGTAATTATGCACAATTAGTGAGCCTTAATTTATAATATCCATGGATCATCAAGGTAAAGTAGCTATACCAGTGAATACTTTGATTCAGCTTGTCAAGAAGTGTCAAAAGTATAATAATCTTCAAGCATCTAATGCCCCAAAGTGTAAAAATCCAATAATTAATAAGCATAGGTTCAGTCCTGAATGGAATGATGTATTTGAAAGAGGAATTAAAGAAATGGATGAAAGGCACCAAATGTTTCAACAAGCTCGATCAAGATACAATCATACTATATCTACTTTCCAAATCATTGCACCGATTATAAATTCCTTTGATCCATTTTATGCTCAGTTAGATTTGTCATGGGTTGATTACGAAACTAAAAGTATGTCAGCTCAAGTCTACAAGGAGATGCCTAGATTTGATGGGTATATTGTATGTGAAGGAGATGCACATGTTCAAAGTTTTTCCAGCTTCATGGAGAAACATTCATTCATAGATTAGGAAATGTGGATGAGAATTTTTATCAGATCACTAGAAGCAAGAGCTCAAGATTGGTATTTAAGTTTTCCTAAGAAGTCATTTCTTTGTTGGGATAAATTAGTGGTTGCTTATAGAAAAGAGGTTGTGAGAAATCCATTTGACCTTGTCATGAGGTTAAAGCAGATCAAGAAGCAAGATGAAGATTCAAGTGTTGATTTCAGTCATAGATTTGTTGTTGCCTTGTCACTAATCCTAGAGAATTTCAGACCTAGCACTTTTGATTGTATCCATATGTACTTTGAAGCTTATGAAGAAGGATCTAGTGCATTGTTAAAATATTTTGAAATACTAAGCATGCAGATGGAATACACGGTTTTGGATGGTTTGGAGAAATAGAGGAATGAGTATGTGCAAAGTTTGTTGTCTTCACTTTTGGATAAACATGCTGATGAAATCAACAGTGGTGTGAATGCAAATGATCAAATGTCTTCAAATAAATGCAAACTTGAGAAGGTAAAAGATGAGAAGGATGCATCATCAAGTGATGGGAAAGTTGTTTTTGAACAACTTACAAGATAAATGTACCCAAATGAAAATCAGCAGCTGAGTCTCCCAAGCCAAGAACCTGAAGAGGGATATCAGTTGGACTTACTCTTTGAAGAAGAAATATGTGATCAACAATGTTGTGATACAATTGATCAATTCAAGCCTACATGTGTTGAGTGTAGCAATGATGCAAGTCTTCATAGTGAGACAAGGGAGTTTGCTAGTTTAGGAAATGCTCTTGAGAACATCAGTGTGTCAGCTGCAAATGAGGAGGTGTGTGATGAATTTCAGTTTGAAAGACAAGCCACAAGCAGCTACACTAAGGAAATCATTGATGGTTTTTAGTCTGATAGTGAAGATGTTTGTGTCTACCCTCAAGAGGATGCAAGTGACAGGCTCAGTGATGACACCCAATCCGATGTTGAAATGCAAAGTGATGTGGATTGTTGTTATGGCAGCCCAAAAGTGAGTAAGAATAAACAAGTGGACATTTTGTTTTCAGTGACGGATGGTGACCATGTGTTTGACAATGTTGTTGGTGATCCAATCTCTTATAGTTGGGGAAGCCCTATTTATGATCAGCCCTTTGAGTTCTCAGACTTTGAAGATGATGACACCTTGATATGTCCTGATTTGAAATTTGATAATGCATCCAATTCAATGAAGGTCAAGGATAGGAAGTGGTTGAAACAACAGATCAGAATAGTGATCTATTGAGTTGTGAACAAATTTTAGATCTATTGACCACGAGATATCATAAATGTGCACATGAGGACAACTCTTAGTTGTTGTGTGCAGCCCCTATTGACTTTGACAGTGGTGATGACCTTCAAGATGCAAGGTATGATGCAAGTGAAACTAATTCTCTTTCCAATGATGAACCAGTTGATCATGATGATGATAATATGGATGAAGACAAACAACAAATTAATTGTAATGATGCACTATATGATGAGTATGAAGATATGGACACTGATGTGAGTTCAAAAATCTGTTTTGATGAGTTTGAAGTAGGAGATAACCATGAGGATTGCATATCTAATGAGCCAAATATTGAAGATTGTAATGCAGATTTGAACAAGTATTTGCTTGATGACTTGAATGAGCCTAGTCATGAGTCTTTGAGTGAGAATGAAGATGTTGATTTCGATCAGAAATCAGATTATGCTTTTGAACCAAAATTGCTTGTTGTTAAGCAAGCTTGTGATACTGAAAGTGTTGATACCTTGTGTTCAAAGGATAAAAAAATGAGTGGTGCTGACAAAAATTCAAATTTTTGCATGGAGGGGACAAAGATGTTTGCATCAGCAATTAATGGTTGGCAAAACCCCTTATTTGAGGAGTCTCCATTTTTATCAATTAGTACTAATGATGATCCTTATTGGTGCAGAGATAATCCACTCTTTGTTGAGAACTTAGATGAATTCAATGTTGCCTCATTTTGTACAGAGAATGTTAATGGTGACTAGGATGTCATTGGTGATCTGATGCCGCATTATGTGGATGAGCCTTCTTCTATTGTTGAAGATGATTACATGCTATGTTCAGAATATGACACTATGACTACAGATGATGATGAGTCAAATATCTTTGATGACTCTCAATACCAGCATGATGAAGAATAGTTACAAAGTGTGCTAATGCATGAGTGTATTTATTTACATACACTTGGAGACGATTTGCATGATGAGCAAGATCTTTTGGTAAGTTCTTGTGATAGTTTTGCTTTTGATATGCAAACTAGTAATCAGATTGAGCCCAATAGTTCCAGCCATGTAGCAGAATGTGAGTGTTATTTTTGTCAGCTAGGAGAATTTTTCATAAAGTGCGGCAATGTGCAAGAAACTAAAGATTGTTGTTTTCAGTTTGAGAGTGATTTATGTGATGACTATGATCAGTTGCTACCACATCATAATCATCATTTTGAAAGTATGCCTGACTTTTAAATGCATAGGGATTGTGGACGTGTTGATGATGTTGAATATGATTTCCTATTAGGAGACGCTAACATGTTTAATCAGGCAAATGGTTGTGATCAAACTATGCTTTCATATGTTCTTGATCATTATCTTCAAATCATGTCACTTGATGCAAAATCAGAAAATGAAGAAAGTGGCAGTGATGTGACATATCTGATTTGGTTGCCACTTGATGACAAAGCTAAACAGAGAGCAAGTTCACATTTTCATAAAGGCAGCCTAATACTTTTGTTTGCAAAGATGTAGCCACCTATGTTGTTGTGGTTTGACAGAGGCAACCATGAGTTGAGGGAGATCAGCTCCTTTAATAGATTGGTGTTTGATAGGGGTAAAATTTGACTCCCCTTTTTCATTTGGTGACCTGGGGTCACCAAGTGACGTTGAAAAGAAGGTTCAATAAAGAAGCAGTTTGAGCACCTAATGGACTCAACTTTTGGTCTACTCTCGAGAGATCTGGATTCTTGTTATGCCCATAGGGGGCATACATCCCCATTCAGATCCATTGATGGCACTCTCAAATTTTGCATATTTGAGATGCCCATTTTAAAATTGTCTCTGCACTTTCAAAAGTGCACCTGACAAATCTACCTAAATGGCCTACTTTGGAGGGTTGTAATTTGGAGCCAGATGATTATTATGCAAAACCCCTTGGTAGACATATTCAATTGACATATGTGAACATGCATGTCAATTTTTAGCATCCCAAAATGAGTTTTGTCAGATTTTTGAAAAGCGAAGCTGAAGGGTTTTAACACTGTTTTGTTGTTTGCAAACTCGGTTTTGCAAAGTAGCCTCTTGTTTGGGCTTGCATTTTGCAATTGGTTGATTTTCATGTCAAAATGAATGTTTTTCTATATTCTCCCCACCTAAATGAGCTTGTGTGTCAGTTTTCAGAGCCTCATGACCTCATTTACTACTTCTAACAGATCAAAACCAAATGTAGTTTGTTCAGTTTTGCATCTGCATTCCTGACAGCATTTCAGAAAGCTCAACTTTGATCATCAATATCTTTTGATGGGAGATGATTCATGAAAAATCCTTTTGCACATGTGCTCAAGGTACCTAAATGATCTATTGTGCCTAGTAGCAACTCACCAGGAGTTGATTTGCTATTTTTGCTAAATGACAATTGGGTCAGTTTCAATTGGTTCAGAACATCTGTTTGTTGTAGAAATTTTGAGTAAGCAACTTTGATAGTTAATAAATTTTACCTTGTGATTGATTTCTCTGATCCATCTTTTGAATTGCATTCTCGGGTCAAATTTCTATATGTCTGCAAGTTTTTTTCATTCTAGGAGGTTATTTGACTGATTTTCAAAGGCGATTTGCAAGTTTTTTTCATTCTAGGAGGTTATTTGACTGATTTTCAAAGGCGATTCCAGAGCTCACCTGGCCAGTTTTGCTCACTGATCAAAAATGTTTGAAAGAAAATTTTAGTGGCAACCCACCGGGCCCACATGGGGACCCGACATGCTTTACACAGGCGAAGGTGAAAATGTTACATCTTGCATAGAACTACTCATCTTTGCAATCCCTCAAATCACGCAAGTATGGTGTTGCAAATAACCACTTAATAGTGATATTCTCTCCTCGGGCTACAAAAGCTTGATGGTGTGGAAATACATGCATTCAAGGATTGATCACATTGGTCGTGGGTGGAAACGAAGAATATGGTGGTAATACACAATAGTTACTCATGAAAAGAATACTCAACCACATGAGTGTAATGCCATAGCTTGAGTTTGCAATGAAAACAAATCAAATTTGAATTGATCAAGAGTGCACTTAAAATGTATGCAAACTCATTATGTGTATCATATGATTGGCATCATTAAGTTGAGGAGGAAGAAATATGGTGGTCTGCAACATCCAAAGACTCATGATAATTACCAAGGGATGACAGTTATGTCATACAAGGCAAAACCAAGAGCACAATACAATGCAACTATGCATATGATTGCAAAATTTAGATAGGGCCCATCTAAATGCTGATTCTCAATCAATTTACAATAGAACACAAAATGTATCTAATGTGGTTCGAACTCGAATACAAAGTGAAACTAAACTAAGCCAATATTCTAGTTTTTCTCAATTCATGAAGCAGCCACTCTGGGATAAAATCACAACACTATTGCTCTTGCTAACACAATTTGAAGCTGCATAAAATTGAGAAGGAAAATATTTTGTACGGGCTAATATGGTGAGGGCATCTCTTCATCACGTAGTAATGGTAATACGTGAAGCTCAAAGGGAGGCTTGAATGGTGCAGTTGTGGAAGATAAGAACATAGTTCGAAGCTACATTTATACTTCAATAAGCATGGCTTGTGATTGCAGAGAAAATGTTTCTAAATTGTTTGAGGAAATTCTATTTTGTAGAAGTCTTTAGAGACTTCAAAGAAAATGCATTTGGCAGCTACCATGCTTCAGGCCTGCGTGATGTTGAAGGGGCATTGAATCCTTTAGGGGAGACAACAAGCGGTGGGGGCCCCATCCCACCAACAAAATTGGGTTTTCATCTATTCGAGACTAGGGAGGGTGTGTTCACTTGATCCACTGTGGGGGGCAGTATGTGCTCACATTTTAAAATGCAGCAGATAATAATATTCCAGGGTTTTTGTAAATCCTCCTGCAATTATGAGGAAATCAGTGAGTGTTGCACAAGGTGAATCAAATCTGGAGGTTTCAAGACTGATAGTGTAGAGAGATTTTAACAAAATGTTGATGGGGGTTGTTAATAGTATGATGAGATTTGTGCAAAGGGGTCGATTCATATGCAAGTTAGTGAATGTGGAAGCATAGGCAAGGCATGTGGACTGGTAAATAAAGGTAACCTAAATAAATGTGGTCTCACAAACGCACATGGCAGCTGGGTGGCCGACCTCCACAACCCTTTGCCAACATCCTCTTAGCGTGCCCCATGCCTGTGCCAATACGCGAGAGCTTTGGAACAACTTCTAGACATCCATCAAAGCCTAAAGGAGAGAGAAAAATGAACATAACAAGTGCCTTTGGCGTGCAGCAAGAGTGACCTTCCAATCCGAGCAATGGGAGAGGCAGAGTTCTACACTGCATGCATAAAATTTATGATGCCGCCATGAACACAAGAAAATACAAATTAGGGCAACAGTGAAGGCCAACGGAGAACAACGACAGAGAAATAACATGGCCCACATGGAAAAATCTCGTGGACCCCACAAGGAAAAGGTGAGGTGAGCAAATTCATGCGAGGTGTATGAAAATGCAACACATGGTTGGTGGGCCCGGTAGATTCTTCGATGTACGGGTGAAGTTTTATAAAGTGGCCAGTGGAAATATTTTAAAATTCCATTGTCTTTTTAAATGGCAAAGGGAAAAATATTTAATGGTTAGAATTTTCCCCATCATTCTTTTAAAAGGTAATTGTTCTTTTTTTTAAATGAAGAGTAAAGCTCAAGGTTGGTAAAATGCTTCACCATTAAATATAAAAGATATGGTGAATTAAATATGCTCCAAATGGTAAATCCAAGCACTGGTAAAATATTTTTGGTTCTAGGAGTTTTTTCTGAAGTGTGTGCAGCACGGGAAAAAACTTTATTTGCCAAATAAGTTTTAAAGGGGTTTTCACTTTTGCAAAGTGAAATAAAATATTACAGGAAAATATCTTAATGGTGAAGTGAAGAATGCACTGGAGGTTAATTCTATAAATTAAATTGGATATTCACTGTAAGGGTAAAAGGTCATATTTTCCCGATGATAGATATTTAAAGGAAGGCTTTCTTTTCATTTAGAGAGACTAGCAATTAAAATGTAAAAAGGGAAAAATATATTATAGTGCAGAGGTGAACTAATTTTTGTCTAAGGGGGGAGATTTCTCTATAAATAAATATTTTGAATGAAATTACTATGGTGCAAAATAGAAGAGAATTAGTTTCTACAAAGAAAACAAAAGAAAAATGACTTTATTATAAAGTCAATATATTTCATTTGATGGTGGCAAATATTTAAAATACAAGGCTGGAATTTCTTCACGGTGGAGTTAATTTTCTATTGCAGAAGGTGAATGAGGCAAATTCAAGGGAAAATTTTGTTGGATGAGAGAAGAGAGATGTTTTTCTTGTTGTTGTTCAATAGAGGATCAAGCTGCCAGTTGTCAACTGTGGATGCATTTTAGGGCTGCTTTCATTCCTTCTTATTATCTTCTTCTCTCATTTTGTAGGGGTTTTGAGATTGAGTTCTAAAACTTTGTATGGGGCTGGGTAGATAGAGAATTGTAAATTATGAGTCATTCCTTGAGTCTGTAAGCTGTAATTTTCTGATTTCATGAGAAAATACAGCCAGTTTATGCAAATAAAATCATGAAGGTGTTTGCACATTCATGAATATCTTCAGATTGTCTCCATATTTGTACACATTTATTCGTATGAATTCAATAATACAAAGTATCTTTTATTTTATCAAATCAAACTTCATGAGATTGTTTTTTCTATTCATTGTTTTGTTTCAAAGAAATGGTTAAAATGCTTTGAGCAGATGATTATGATTTCAGGTGTGCAGATGGGATTTGATAAGGAGAATTTGATTGATAATAAGAGAGGGATTGTTGGTGCAAGACACTAATAGTTGATGCAAAGCATTAGCAATTTAAATCCACTAGTTGAAGTATGTTTTCTGGTGAATTCATTTTATGTGTTTGACTCCATGGCCAAAAATTGGCACTAATCTATTATTCAGTTTTATGCATCTCAAAAACATTTTATAAATACAAAATCTTTTTAAATCCCTATAGTTCGATTGGGGTTTAATGTTGTGTTATGCCTCTCAATTGTTGAGTGAGTATTGATTTACTGAGAGTTTAGCTAGGCTTGAATTTTTCAGTGCTCTCTGTGGTTTAATTGAATTGGGAATTATCTGCTATAAAAAGCAATGTCAGTATATAGTTGCATTTAAGTTTTGGGCATTGTATAGGTTGACCCACCTTGGTCCTGCAGAGCCAAAAGTGAAGGATATGTCAATCTTTGACTGAATCTTGTCAATTGGCCACTAACTTTGAGAATTCTTAAACATAGAGGTTGGCTACCTCTTAGAGAGTTTCAAATCTTAGCTAGAAAAATAAAACACTAAAATTGAGCTTTCCCTCTTGTAAATTGTGCTTCTATCTCATGTTGTATTCTTGGAGGTGATCAATAAGATCTATTTGTTGATCTAATTATCTTTCCCTACACTCACTCTTTGATTGGGTAGCCTAATCAACATGATTTAATAAAGTCTCCACTTCTTGTTCCATTCTTGGAGATGAAGTAGGGGAATGGTTATGTCATTTTTCGCTTGGATTTCTCATATATGGGCACGAAGCCAAATTCATGTTCATATTTTTTGTATGTAGATTCTAGGTTGCATATTAATTATCTATATCATCATTTGTCTCCTTTCTAGGTCTACCAAAAACCACACCTAATTTTTATCCTACTAGTTCTGATCCTATTATTAGATGAGTCATTTCATGTATATTTCTCATATTATTTTGATGTGCCCCATATATTTGAAGTACCTGGTTTTTTAATATTTGGAGAATTATGTAGAGATGAAATACCTAGATTCTTAGCCTTCTATTACTTTCATTGTCTTCTTGCATAATAGGAAGTAGCCTAAATAATTTTATAACATTTGGATCACCAATCCTTTTCCATTCTTTCATATTTTGAAGTTAACTTATGGATCTTCCTTGATAGATTCACCACTCCTTAAAAAGAGAAAATAATCTAGACTAGAATTTTTTTATTATACAAACCAAATACTAAGATCTTCCTCACTACATTATGGTTGTTGATTAACCTAGGTCTTTAAATTAAGTTTGTATTTATGTTGTTCCTATAAATAACACCAATTTGTTAGTGATCTAAGTTGTACAACCCAAATCCCTAGGGTTTGGTAATCTTGCAAGTGTTAGGCATGTTGAACTTGAGAAGATTACCAAAAACCTATATTCAAGCTCGATAATTTAGGACCAATTTTTGAGGTTGGTAAAACCTACTTCTCATTTAGAACTTTAAGAACAAGTGGGTTTTCCCTAAGTTTTTGGATTGTTTATTGAAAAAATGACTTAACACTTCCTTACAACAAACTATAAACATTGCATAATATATCCCAATACTGGTGTCATAGTATACTTATATGCTAGTTTGAACATGCAATACTTAGCATTCTTATAAAAAATGATCTTTCATATAGGTGTATGAGATTGTGTTTTATGATAACCCCTAAATATTTTATATATATTTAGACATCAAAGTTGCTAAAAACACACAAATAAAACTAGAAATATATTTAAGATTGATGTATTTTGGGCGTATTAAGGATGATGAGAGAGAAATCTAGTCATTGATTGATTCCTTTATCCATTGGGAAAAAAATTATTTGAATTTAATCAAACATGTAGCAACCAAAACCAAGGTAAAACCTTAATCAAGCCACCACTAAAGGCTATGCCTTTTAAAATACACATGCAAGCTAGGCTCTACAAATAAGAAAATAAGTAAATGGGTGTAGAATATTAAATTATTCTACTTAGTAATCCATGAATATGCCCATACACTTCATTTATTATGTTGAAAAGATAACTTACAAAAGCTTTGCAAGGATTTTACAAACTTTTTATTGACCAACTAAACAACATACATCCAAAAAACATACCATACATAGTGAGGCACTTAACTTAGGTTATTTTTTCTTTAATGGTTCAACATTCAAGGTTTATAATGTGTTATTATAGATTCGGGATAAACCAATATCATTACAATACAAAAATTAGACTACTCAAAAATAGAAACTCAAATCCTAGAGCTTTATGTGAGTATTTTCTTATGCTAGTTCTATAATTGTTCCTCCTTCAAAATTTTATCTTCCTTTTTGTTATGATTTTCTCTTGTATGTTTCCTTCTCAAAATATCAACCAAGGTAGATATATCCATGGCCAAAAATTGTGTGGAACTTCATAAGGCCATACTACATTAAAAAGCTTAAACTTGACCATAGCCAACCCTCAGACAATAGGTGTCCTTTGCAATTTTATTTGATTGCCTAAATATGTCTAAAAAATATTTTTTTTATGCCCACCATATTTGCACATTGATGATTCATGGGTTTGAGTATAAAATTGAGTGAAATTACCACAAAAATCCGTTAAAATCACCTACTGGAGGTGTTGCATGACAAAAAAATGGTCTACAATTTATACATGAGGTATGGGCACCAAAATTTCCCTTCGATCCACAAAAAAATGAAATAAAGGCTATTAATAAGTGTTCTTGGATTGAGTTATGAGTGGTTGTAAGGGTAATTAGGCATTAATGGAGTCGTAGAGGGAGCCTATCCATTTTGATCTTTTATGGGAAAATGACCTTCATTGGGCCATGCAAGAAACAAATATCCAAGTGCACCTACAAAACTTAGGACTTTGTCTAGTTCACTTGAGTCTTAGTCACCTTTTACCTTTACCTTTACCTTTATGCCTTATCACTTTTTGAACACTATTACTTCACCTTTGTCAAGATTTGGAGGTTCATTATGAACATGTGAAACATCCACAAGAATCTAGCTACCAATTTAATAGCTCACTCTCACATAGAAATATTCACTTGGAACTATACCCACTAATCTTTACCCTTGTGGATGACTCAAGTGGTAGAGTACATCATCGAGCAACACCTCAAAACAACTAGTTCACATACCTTTGCTTCCATCCTCTTATTATTTATCACTTAGGCCTTTGCAATAATTCAACCTCTATGTGAACCTTACAAATCATCAACCTCAATTGAAACATTCGATTCCATCATAATCTTGCAAACATCTCCCTCACTACTAAACTGCACTTATGAGCCATAAATCAAATTACTTAGTGTTGAAGGGCACACAATATACTGATAGGGGGTTAATAAATATATTCCAAATCTAACTTAATTCAAAATTAATTACCAAATTGATACCTTCTCCAAACATGAAGACCAAAATACCAAAACAATAATTACTAATAATAAAGCAATAAGGAAACACAATTTCACATATCCATAGAAAGAACAAAAGATTTATGTTGAAACCTAGGATGGGAAAAACCACAGTGAGAAAAGCTACTTGGAGCAACTATCCAAATCCAGCCTCACAAATTAATATAAAACATAATGATTTTGTAGGAACCAACCCAAAAGAATTACAACTTGAAATGGAGACACCAATCCCCTTCAATTTTGATCTACACGCACCAACCCAAAAGAATTACAACTTGAATGGAGACACCAATCCCTTCATTTTTTATCTACAAGCACCAACCTATAGGAGAAACCAATCCCTTAACTCAAGAATTGAGAACCAACTCAGATATGAGGCACCAACCTTAATTACAAAAAAATATAAATCATGTGGAACTTCCAAATTCATATTTCACCATCTTCTTGATCTGAATAACTACATAACACTCTCATAGTGTGTATAGAATCTTCAACTTAGTTCACACATCTATCTCTATTAATTGAATTTCATATAAACCATACTCTGGCGCGCACACACACACTTCAACACCCTATTAATGAACCTAGATAAAATATATATGCATTATAATGATGATTACATTTAAAAGTCAGCATAGAACATCTTTGCAATATTTGCAAGTCAACCACAAATAAATTCCTTAACCAAATATGTAATAGGCCAGGTCCAAAATCCCACATGTTACACTAGAAGAGGGGATACACTATGTGTTACCCAACATAGATTCATATGGCCAAAAAGAACATCTCAGACCATCTTATAGTCCTTTAACTCTCTTCATAATTATCCATGTCGATCAAGATTAAACCTTAATTCAAAATGATATGAAATGTGTAGTCGTCTCGGCTCTAAATAAGTTGTGCTACCATCGATGTAAGATAACACTATGCACTAACTTTAATGGACTTAAATTGGTCCAAATTAACTTCACTTGCTTCCTTTAGCTAGCGTATGTTATAATTCTCTAATTCATAGTGAAAACTCTATCACATCTAACTGGAACATCGACCTAGTCAACCAACTAGAATAGTGAAAACTTTGTCACATCTAACTTTCTATTCTCTAAAGCTCAACCTTTGAAACTGTGGAATCTAATACATTATAAGTAACCTTACTTTGGATTCAAACTGTAAGCCACAACATTCAACTATGGTAGAATTTGGAGCCATACATCATGAAAGTACAACTCAGTGCACAACCTAGTTCTGAACAAATAACCTTAGAAACATACCACATATACTTCCTTATCACCTCTAACAAATGGAATAGATACAATATTATATTAAAACCATACTATTACATTCTAAAAAATTACAACATTAACATTCTATAATATTACTTCTAGAAATCAAATGCTCAAACATGACATGATAGATTAAATTTAATTCTCACCAATTTGTAAGACATGACATCATGCCACAGACACGCCTTTGACATCAATGACAAGATATGTTCAAAAATCTTCCCCTTTTTCATTGATAGAAAAAAAATGTTGCTAGCACATCAACACAAACCAAACCTATCTAGAATCCTAGAACTCTCTCGAAACTCCCCCTATGTGATACAGATGAAGCTTATGAGCATTTGAAATATATGAAATGTATATAATTTTGGGTTCCTTTATCCCCCTTTGACATTAATGGCAAAGGACAACAACTCATATGAAAGTTGGAGCATTTTGATTCCTCCAGAGTCACTCCTCTTTTACCTAGGGCCTCTTTTTCCCCTTGTGTCAGTACCCTTCTAAAAAACCATTTCATAAGGCTACCAAGCTTGCTTGCAATGGGGATCCAACAATCCCCCTCACCCTATACTTTACTCTTGATTCAAGAGGAGGGAGCAACCACTACCAACTTGTCCCCGAGAAACTCAAAAGTCTCCTTGGGAGGAGGTTTTATGAAAATGTCTACAATTGGCTCCTTCATCTCAATATACTCTAACTTCGTCTCTTTGTCTACAACCTTCTCTATCAAAAAATGATACTTAATTACAATATATTTTATCCTTGAATGCATTACCAGATTCCTTGAAATATTTATAGCACTAGTATTGTCAAAAAGAATGGAAATGGGCTCATCAAACTCTATTTTCATTTCCTTCAGGTTTTGCTTCATCCATAACACCTCAGTGTAACAAGTAACTATTCCAATGTACTCTACTTCTACTGTAGATAAATATACTAAATCCTACTTCTTACTTAACCAAGATACAAGGCTATCACCAAGAAAGAAAGCTCCACCACTTGTACTCTTTTGGTCATCTATACTTCCTGCCCAATCTACGTTAGTGTATGTAGTCAATGTGAAATTTTCACTCTTAGGATACCACAAACTAAAATCTATTATAGCCTTCAAATATCTAAATATCCTTTTTACTTCTTTGATATGATTTTCCTTAGGCACTACCTAAAACCTAGCTACCATCCCTACTTCTTGTATTATATCTAGTTTGGATGTAATTACATACAATAAACTACCAATCATTAACCTATACAAGGTCTTATCTACCAAAGCAGATTCATCATCCTTACTCAACATTTCTTTTATGTACTTCGTCTAAGAAATGAATACTCCTTTTTTATGTACTTGGTATAAGAAATGAATAAACCAAGAAAGAAAGACAACACACCAAGCATTGAAAACTATTTTTGCATTGCATCTGAGAACTCTTTGTACATTGTATTTCTGCCACCTCCAAATATGATATCATCAACATAAACAACAACAATTAGTAATTGATCATCTTTTATTTTTATGTAAAAGTTGATGTCTACACGACCTCTCCTGAAACCTTGTTGTTGCAGTCTACCCAATCTAGAATACCATGATTTTGGGGCTTGTTTGAGTCCATAAAGAGCCTTCTTTAGTCTGCATGCAAAATTTGGTTCATTTGAACACTGGAATCCTTCCAATTTTTCAATATAAAAATCCTCTTCTAACTTTCCATTCATAAATACAGATTTGACATCCATCTAATATACCTTGAAATTATTGAATGCTAATAATTCCAAAAATATTTGTATCACCTCTAACCTTGCTACTGGAGCAAATGTCTCCTCAAATTCAACTCCTCAGCTTGAGCATATCCTTTGCATACAAGTCTGGCTTTATTTTGAATCACTTTTCCATATTCACTCAACTTATTTATTAAGACCCATTTGGTACCAATGAAATTTTTTTCTTTAGGTTTCGAAACCAACTCCCAAGTTTCATTTTTCTTAATTTGAGTTAATTCCTCCTACGTGGCTTCTAGCCAACCTTTTTCTTTTCTTGCCCCTGCATAAGAATTATTGTTCCTGCGCACTCACACCCCATTTTTTTTCCTTTGGAAAATGGGGGTCCCCTTTTTTGTCTTTCTTTCTTCTTTTTTTCCTTTATCCTTCCTTTTCTTTTTCCTTCTATTTTTTTTGGGGTTTAGGTGTCAGGATTTCAAGAAAAAATTTGTCTTCCTTTTCAGGCCTAGCCCCCAATCCTTCCCTTTGGTTTTTCGCCACTTGCATGTGGCTTTCCCTTTTTGGGTTTGGGGTTTCACCTTACCGCATACTGAATTTAAATGTTGGTTGATGGTGCCTCATTTTTTATGCATGTCACATCATGTCTCTTCACACGTATTTGTTGACATTCAAATTTAATGAACGACCACCATAATTGAATGCTTCAACCCCTAAATTGAATGTACCATTAATGTGAATTTTTTAGAAAGGTTATTAGTGTTAATCACACGTCATTTCCTTATCATTTTCTTTGTAATTTTTGTTAGAGAAACTCTACAACTTATCATTATTTTTTGGCCATCATTGTTAGTACAATTCACTCATGTCAATGAGATCATTTGTGTGTGGATGTGTTTGGTTGGTTTGTGCTTGTTTCATTTGTGGTGTGTTTGTGGTCACTCATGTTTGTGGGTGTTCTTGTGTCTTTCTCACGGTATTTTTTTTGTGTTTGTTTCCTCACTCATCTCGCACATTATTAGGTCAGTAAATTTGTGGCTTTACCTTGGTCAATTCATGGTTTAATTTGCTTCTCCGAGGCATGCAAGTGTTTTGGGTTTTTCATTTATCTGTTTGCCTTGTTTCCTTTTGTTTTTGTTTCATTTTCCTTGGTCTAGATTTAGGTCTTCTCATGTTAGTTTTCTCTATTTGGTTCTTCTTCCTATTCATTTGTTTTATTTCCATCACTTTTCCTCTTATCCTTTTCATTTTTTCAACACCACTAGATCGAGTTCCCTTCGGTGCCCCATTCAAGGTTGTTTGTGACATCATCGTCAACCATTGGACCTCATCTTTCCCAAGGAATTTTAGCTTTGTCCTGCCTTAGAATTTTTTTCAAGTCTTGACCTTTGAGGTTCGAGGTTCATCGATTCCCTTATCTCATACCTTATAAAATTTTCAAAATATAAGGTGAAACTTCAACCTTTGACCCCTGATCTTGCCTTGAACTTAATAAAATCTTATCTTGACCTTCGAACCTTGATCATCAGAGATATCTCTTACCGCTTTCTTATAGAGGTGAAATAGGTAAAGGGTATCCTCAATTTCTAACTCTCAAATCATTTTATTCATGGCTTATATTTTTGGTGAAATTCAAAAAATTTGGATTCAAATGTCATGGTTTTCCCTTACTTCATACTTGAAAAATTTTCAAAAGATAAGGGGAAACTCTGAGTTTCGACCCTCGTTATTTCCTTTGTAACTTAGAGAAATTTTTTGCATAACCTTTGGACTTCAGCCATCAAAGATACCTCTTACCCCTTTCTTATAGAGGTGAAAGAGGTAAAGTGTATCCTAGAACCCCAATCCCCAACAATGCACATGAAACACTTAGCCAAACTTCTTATTTCCTAATGACATTTTAGACTTTGATGTTAGAAGTATTGTTTGCATGCTTCCTTATAAAGGTAGGATGTATGAAGGAACTCTAACTCTCAACATTCGCCAATATAAAGTAATTGCCTTTTCCCAAATGATGAAATTGACAAGTATTCCTTTAGATGAATAAAAGGAAAATCAAGCTTCGTAGGTTGGGGTTTTTTCTTAAACAATGCTAAACCTGAATGGTAAGCTAAAATGCAAAATTTTGAACTCTGATGCCCGAAACGTTTTGGACCTCAATGATCAAGCTTACTTCCTAAAGACAAAACAAAATGTTAAGAAAGGGGGTAAAATGAAAGCCTATATTTTGAACTCTGAACTCCCTTCGAACTTCATGAGTTGGAGGTAATCTTTAAGAAATGAATAAAGTTAGCAACATAAGAGGTAGAGGAGATCTTTGATCCTTTATGCCCAAGAAAATCTTTCCATGCCTTAAGGATTTTTTTATTGCAAGTAAGAGGTATGAGGGAACCCCAACCCCCGATACCCAAAAAATCATAAAAAGAAAGTTAAACTTAAAAGTTTAAATCTTGATAGTATAAGGCAAGGGGTAAGCCTAAAGATTGATCCCCAAAAATTTATAAAATTTCTTTGTGATAGGCTAGGATTTTTAAATGCAAGGTTTATGTTATCTAACTTGGCTAGTTTTCTAGGGTTTCTTTCCTTGAACATGTAAATGTTAATGTGTGGTATTTGTGCTTGCAAAAAGCATGCCACCAAAAGATTATGAGGAGATGAAATATTGGTTCAAAGGTTATCATCCACCTTCCAAATTTCTTTCCCCATACAATGAAATTGGAGACATGGACCTTGGACATGTCAACATGGATGAGTTTGAGCAAAGGATCAGTGAAATTGGGGCTAGGACTTCAATGGTCAAGGCTCTCTCAAAGTTAGGATTGGTGGAATTTGTTACTTTCTAGGTCACAGTTAAATATCTAGAGTTAGTATTGACATGTGCCCAGCACTACAACCACAAAACTTGGAAGGTCAAATGGGAAAATGGAGATATTGTATTAGATTTTACTCCTGAAATGATAGAGAAGGTTTTCAGAATTCCTTCTCACAATGAATATGAAGCAGTAGATATGAAGAAAGAAGTCAATTACTTTGATGATTCTCCAACTAATAATTTGACTTACAGAAATAACCACTTGTTGGAGAAGCCTAGAAAGGTAGATGCTAAATTGGCCAAGGTGCAACACAAGAGTGAGTATAAAGAAGATGTCAAGGACCTGATTGTTCTATTGAGTTGAGTATTTGGGTATCAACATGCAAGGGATTTCTATCCTTGGATGGTGAAATTTATTAGTCATTAATTCTTCCAACAAGAATAAAATTGCTTGGTCTCAGCTTGTCAGTGACACCATCCATGACAAGATCAGTAATTTTCTTTCAACACACAAGTTCTACATGAACTCGTACCTTGTTTATTTGTTGGTTTCATAAGAATCATTTCTAGGACTCACTAGGGTGGGCTCTTTTGAGCTTGGATAAGTCACTATCTACCAACACTATCCTCAGTTGGAAATGGAGGCAAGTTTTCACCACTTTAGCATTGTCAATATTAATTTCATTTATATGATAATTCAAGGCTTGGACAGAGATTTTTCTAGGAGGATTTCCAATAAATCCATGAAGATGATTGGATAAATTGGATACTAGATTATCTAGTACAAAACCTTCGCCTACATTAGAGTGGCTAGTTTTCATAAAATTCTATATAAGCTTCCTTGATACCTGTCAAATAAACTACTTTTGCTAGAAGTTTGCAGACAAATCATTGAAGTACAACAGCTTATTATAAGTAAACATAAGAAAGGATATGGTTTCCTAATTTAGATAGGATTATACTACTATGTAAACACATTGAATGATAAGAATGCAAAAAATGAGATGGCAAGATATAGTTTTGACTTGTACAATGATGCTTGGGAGAGATTTGACCCCATTGGAAATATCAATAAAGTAATGGGTGCATACTTCATTCATGAGCCCAAGCTTGAAGATAATTGGGAAAAATATGAAGAAGAATTTGAAGTAAGAATAAAGGATTATTTTCAATTAGCAATATTTTTTATGATACACTATATAAATGCAAGGATTCCACAAGAAAAAAAGGAAGATGGGAAGATTTTAGATCTTGCTTATGTAGCTAAAAAAAAATTGGATATTCTAATTTTCAATGTGGATTGTTCTATTAAATAAAATTATAACATCAAGGATAGAACTCAAGAGGTTTTTTCCAAGTCTCTTCGCTGGTTGAACAAGCCTTTTTCCATGGATAAATTTCTAGAGAAGCTAAAAGATACTGAGAATAAGGAAGGAGAAACTACAGTTAAAACAACTATGAAGAAAGAATGGGCACAAGATGCTAAAGAGAAAGCTTCTTCTAATGCTCCTACCACTAAGAATAAATACAAGGGTGAAACTACTAAAGAAGCAAGGAAAAAAGAAAATAAATGAGTCCAATCAATAATGCTTTAGGAGAAGAAGAGGAAGAAGATCCAGAAGGTGAAAAGTCAGTTCAAAAAAGGAGAACAAGGGAAGCCACTAGGGAAAGGGTAGCTCAACAAGAAGCTGAAGAAACATACTCCTTGACTCCTCCTCATGAGTCACCACTGTCAACTCCTCCTCCCTCACCAAAGTACAAAGCACCAATTCCACTATCACAACCTCCACCACCAAATCCTTCCCTTCTGACAAGTGGACTACCACTTGGAGAAGGAGTTCCTATTGAAACTATTGTTGAAGAAGAGGAAATTGAAAAGGAGACTCTCAAGGAAGAGGAAGTGCTAAAAGAAAAAAATGATGTGTTTGAAAATATTCCACTTGATGTGCATATTGAAGAATTTTTACAAGAAGAAACCAATAAAGAAGTCTTTATAGGTAAGAACATTGCTCAAGATGATGTGTTAAGACAACAAGAGGTTGAACAAGAGGTCAACCAAGAAGAAATATTTGTTGAGGAACCACCATGAATTGAAGGATAAGTACATCAAGAAGAGGTTTACAAATAAGAGAAGAAAAATCAAGATCCTGGTCAGGATAAACCAAAGGAAGATATTGAAGCTTCTCACAATGCAAGAACAACTTCTACTCCTCCAAGGGATACATCTAAAACTATACTAGTATGGTTGAATCAGACCATCCAGAAGAGATGAAGAACATATGTAGAAACTCCTAAGAAGGATTTGAGTGTGTTATCATATGCCTTATAGTATCTTAGAAGAAGAAGAAGAAGAAGAAGAAAGAGAGCTTAGAGGATTTCTACTATTTCAATGGATGAGAAAGGTATAGGATAGTTGAGATAGTTGTCCCTTTGGTGGAAAAAATGAAACCTAAAATGAAAGTCAATAACTACCAAATCTACCAGGTGGATTTGGGTGTACAAATAAGAGATGGTGAGAAGCACTCATTATATATGCTAGTTTCTTCTATTCTGAAAAGGATACAAAAATATGAAAATACAAAAGAGGAGCTAAAGGCTCAGGTTAAACAGTTGACTGCTTGCATCAATAATCCCATAGGCACAATAGATGATAAAGATCTTGAGAATCACTTCAATTTATTTTGAAAGGTGAAGTTAGATACTTTGATTTAGATGGATGGATTTTAGTTGTACAACAATGGAAAGAGAACTTGGAATTGGCAGATACACTTTTAAGGAAGTTAGTCAAATCATACCACTCAATTAGCGACAAAGATAGTAATGCTCAGCAAATTGCTTTGAGCATTGATGAAGAACTATTGGTATGGGAGGAGTACATTCTAATCCTCCATCAAATGAATGAGACTAAAGAAGAAGAATTGATCAAAGCTACTGTAATTGAAGAAGGAGAACAAGAGCTAATTCCTGTTTGGATAAGAGCAATAGAATTTCGGGTAAAGATTTTAAATAAATATAAAAATAGATTAAATAATGATAGGAGTTGAGCGTAAAAATTAATGAATGAAATCCATTGATCAATAGAAGACCTGAGATGTACATTTTGGGATAACCCTATATTGGTAAGAGAGCCCAAGAAGATGATTGATGAATTGCAAAACTTTATGAAGGGGCAGGTCACCGAGGAAGGTATTGACAAGATGGTCAAAAAAAAGCTAAAGCTTTAATCTCTTCAAGAGTATTTGGATTCTTTTGTCAATGTATAACAACATATGGAAAAGACCACATCTGACTAGAAGATCAAAATCTAGTTTCACAAAGGGCCATCAATGGAAAAAATGAATGAAGTAGTGCCAACATGGACTAAGAACTTTGCCAAATAACTGGAGACAAGATAAGGGTTTTTGTTGTATGGTCAAATGTTTTTGAAGTGTTTAATGTTGTTAGAGATAACGTTCCTTTCCAGATCTATGCCTAGACTAAAGATGTTAAGTTTGGGATGGAAATTATGGTAAATGTCGATGCAAAATCATACGCCAAGATACAAGGAGAAATGAAATTGGAATTTTTGGAACTGGCATTTTTTTCTTAGTTAGATTTCATATTATATTTCCAGTTGTTTAAGCTTTCTTAAGTTTTAGTAATTAAACTAAACTATAACTAGGTGGAACCCAGCTTTGCTTTTAATTTATTTTTCAGTTAGTTTCAATAAAAGAATTGAGCACTCGAGGTAGTTCTAGTTTTCTTTTTATCAGATCCAAAAATTTAGGAATTGATATTTTTATATATTTTTTATTTTGGATCATTCTAAGGGTTCAAATTTCTTATGTAAGTTTTGCAACTAAAGAATACAATCTCAGTGTGGATTTCACCTATTGATCTTTGTGCAAATGCTCATTTCTTTTCATCTAAAGATAATGTCTATGTTGTGATTATATCTAAATTTGATGCTATGGTGATAGTATGAGCATCTTGTTTTAATCAAAATTTTCAAGTTAATGAGATTTTATCAGTAACTGTGGGTTTAAGTAAGGTTTCTTTCGAGATATGCACATGTTTGATGGTGTTCCAGTTGAAATAAATTTGAAAATCTTATGAATTTTAAATATTTCCTTTGAAGATTGCAATGTTGTTGAATGTAGATATGTAAAATACTATTTGCATTAATGTTTTTTTCAAAATCTTGTTTAAATGTACAAAAATGGTTAACAAAATGCTTTATATTATTGTCCGATAAGAGTAGATTTATATTATTTCTTGTCACCCTACTTATATTTTCACTTTATTTCATAAATGGTTTTTAAACTAGTTTAAAAGAGCAACAAATTGATATAAATATTTTGTATTTTGAAATGTAATTTGTTGTCTTGAATTATTAAGAATCATAATTTTGTGATTGTGTGTAATTTTTTAGTTATCTAAATTGTAGATCCCCTCGTGAAACTACATTGATCTCACCAATGTGTTATCCCCAAGTCATGACCTGACTAAAAGGAACATTGGAGTAGTTTTTACTAATTTTCAAGAAAGATAATAAACCTTTATTGCCTAGCATGTTGTGTTTGACCAAAATCACCCTCAATAGAATTGGTGCTAGAACGAGGACCTACATCAGAAAAAAAAAATTGAAAATATTGGGTCATTTTCCACTAAAAGGTATCGAAGGATTCTTTTATCTTCTCCTTACAAAGAATATTTGATCGAATTAGTTCAACATAGAAAAACAAGGAGTGATAAGGGCATATCTAGAGTTGAAACTTCCAGATCTGTAGCTTCACCATTAAGCCTAGGTTCATCGTCCTCACCTATAAAATCAGGAATACCCTAGATAAGAACTATTGTTTTACCTTTGCCATTGTAGATGGCATATGTCATAGAAAATGAAAGTTTCCCTTTGGATATACAAGGAATTTTCCATGACCTACCCAAAAAAATGAAGAAATTATGTTCCAATTTTGTATATGACGAGGGCAAGACAACTAAAGACCACATAAATACTTTCAAAGAGATTTGCAACAGAGCAAAAATTTCTCATCAAGATATGGTTTGCAGATTGTTCCCATATTCCTTAGGAGAATTCGAATATAATTGGTACCTAAACTTTCCTAGAGGAACAATTTACATATGGCAAGATCTGGAGGATAAATTCTTTAACCAGTTCAAAATATATATAGACCTTGTCATTTTGTACCATCAATTTGTGTCATGTAGGAAGGAGCCAAATGAACCAATTAGCATTTATAACACCAGATTCCATAAAACATATAAAAGGTTTGAAACTCCATATGTCATATCAAAATTAGCAGTTGTTCAAACATACCTAAGGTCCATAGACACCTTCACTAGTTTGTTCTTGAGAAGGCTACTTGAAACTGATAGGGATACATTGGATAGAATTTATAATGAATCTATTACAATATCCTAGCAAACGGATCATCAAGAAGGTGGCATTTTTGGATCTTTACCATCTCTTGGCCCCCCAAGAAAGGCAAATCAACTCCCTATAATAAGCAATTCCTTCAACAACAATACACCTCTAATGAATCCTATTCCAAGAGTTGGAACTACATCTCAAATTTGTTTGTCCTATCCATCCACATTCCAACAGACCCATAGTGCACCCACACTTACATATCCGAGTTATAGGAAATATGCCAATGTTACTAATGGAATGGGATAACCAATAAAATCTTTCTTTAAGCAGTCAATAGTAAACTAGATCAAGGACAAAATGCTCAAATAGCTTCTAAGTTTGAAGCCATGAAAACGATGTTGTCCCAGGTCACCAATGAACTTACCTACTTAAGAGTTAACCCTCCTCACATGGGAAAATGGATATAACCAAGATCAGAACCAAAATAATCAAGGCTTTCAAGGTAGGAATTTCAATTCACAATGACCGAACAAACCATAGAATACAAGGCCTAACAATGGAGGAGAATCCAGCCCTTTAGAGAGTGCTAATGTGGCAAATTCCACAAACACCAATGACTATAGATTCCATGAGAATTTTGATCATAATGAGTGTAATTACCTAGAAATGCAAAGAGCGTCAAATCTAATGCAAGGGAATACCCAAACACTAGCCAACAACATAAATGTTATGTTGGTAGACTTTTATCCACTATATGAGGTTAATTCACCATGGAATTTAGCTACTTGAATCTTCGCACTCATAAATACTAAGAAATTAGGAGTGAAAGTAGAAATGGAGTATGAGGACCCATGGATTCAAGAAAATTAGAAGTTATAGTCTTTCTCAGTGACCACTATGATTCCCAATCCAACACCAGGTGATAGCCTAGAAGCAAAAAAGGAGAGTAAAAAAAATCAATTGTTGAAAATAGGGTGATTCAAATAATATTTACCAAGGCTATGGATGTCTAGTTGGAAGTAGAGCTATGTTTGATGGAATCAAAGGTATCTCCATCAAGGCTATAGATGCTTGGCTGGTAGTGGAGCTATGCCAAGGTCACACCAACTTGTGTTGAAAGAAAAAAGAGAGAATAAGAGGGAAAAAAGAATGTAAATAAATAGTTGGGAGAAAGATAAGATCAAATAAATTGTCTTGATTCATTGGTCATTATATTTCATGGACATTTTCTTTCTAAAGGAATGAAGTATATGCACACACTTCAAGATTTATATAAACCATTGTGAAAGGGTGAATGTTTGAATACTTAGTTTCCTATTCACTCTCTTGCTTAATCCTGGGTTTGTAATGTCTTTAAACTTAAGCTTGTTTGAAAATATTTGAAGATGTAAATTCTTTCCAATAATTTTGTTCATTGGTTACTATTTGTTGTGCCTTCGCACTCACACCCCATTTTTTTCCTTCGAAAAATGGGGCCCCCTTTTTTTCTTTTTCTTTTTTTCCTTTTTCATTCCTTGCCTTTATTTTCTTATTTTGTTCATTTTTGGGGTTTATGTGTCAAGCATTCAAGAAAAGGTACACCTTCCTCATCGGACTCGACCCCCAATCCTTCCCTTTGGTTTGTCATTGCTAGCGTCCGGCTTTCCCTATTGAGCTTCATAGTTTTGGGTTTCACCTTACTGTATACCGAACTTAAACATTGGCTAGTGGTGCCTCACTTTCGGTTCATGTTGTATCATGTCTCTTCACACGTACTTGTTGACATTCAAATGTAATGAGCAGATACCGCAATTGAATACTTTAACCCCTAAATTGAATGCACCATTAATGCAAAATTTTGAGAAAGGTTATTAGAGTTAATCGCACATCATTTCCTTATCATTTTCTTTATAATTTGTGCTAGAGGAAATTTGCAACTTCTCCTTATTTTCTAGTCGCCATTGTTAGTGTAATTCACTCACGTCGTTATTATCATTTGCATGTGGAGGTGTTTGGTTGGTTTGTGCTCATTTTGTTTATGATGTGTTCATGGGTGTTCTCATGGCTTGCTCATGGTGTTTTTTGTTTTAGTTGTCTCACTCATCTCGCCTATTACCAGGTCAGTGAATTTATGCATTTTCTTTGGTGAATTCATGGTTTAATTTGGTTGTTTGAGGCATGCAAGTGTGTTTAGGTTTTCATTTCTCTATTTTCCTTGTTTCCTTTTATTTACTTTCGCTTTCCTTGGTCTAGCTTTGGGTCTTCCTATGTTCATTTTCTTTGTTGTTTGTTTCATTTCCCTCGCTTCCCCTCTTGACCTTTTTGTTTTATCAACCCCACCAAATCAAGTTCCCTTTGACACCCCATTTGAGGTAGTTTGTGATTTCATTGTCAGGCATTGGACCTCGGCTTTCTCAAGGAGTTTTATCTTTGTTTTGCCTGTGTTTTTGTCAAGTCTTGACCTTTGGGCTTTGGGTTTCACGGGTTTCCCTTACCTCATACCTTATAAAATTTGCAAAATATAAGGTACAACTTCAATCTCTGACCCCCGATCTTGCCTTGAAATTAATTAAATTTTTCCTTGACCTTCAGACCTCGGCCATCAGAGATATCTTACCCCTTTCTTATAGAGGTGAAATAGGTAAAGAGTATCCCCAATTTTTGACTCTCAAATCATTTTATTCATGCCTTAGTTTTTTGGTGAAATTCAAACTTTTGGGCTTTGGATGTCATGGTTTTCCCTTATTTCATACCCAAAAACGTTTTCAAAAGATAAGGGGAAACTTTGAGTTCTAACCCCCATTATTCCCTTTGTGACTTAGAGAAATTTTACGCATAACCTTCAGCCTTCATCCATCTAAGATACCTCTTACCCCTTTCTTATAGAGGTGAAAGAGGTAAAGGGTATCCCCAACCCCCAATCCCTGACAATGCACATGAAACACTTAGCAAAACTTCTTATTCCCTAATGCCCTTTCGGACTTCAGATGTTAGAAGTATCATTTACATGCTTCCTTATAGAGGTATGAGGTATGAAGGAACTTTGAATCCCAATAGCCACCAATATAAAGTAATTTCCTTCACCCAAATGATGAAATTGACAAGTATGCCTTTATTAAACGTATTTTTAAATATTCAAGTTAGATGAATAAAAGGAAAATCAGGCTTCATGAGTTGGGGTTTTATCTTAACCAGCACTAAAACTAAATGGTAACCTGAAACACAAAACACTGAAATCTAATGCCTAAAACTTTTTGGACCTCACTAATCATGCTTACTTCAAAAGCCTAAATGAAATCTTAAGAAAGGGAGTAAAATGAAAGCCCAAATTCCAAAATCCAAACTCCCTTTAGACTTTGTGATTCAAAGGTACCCTTTAAGCAATGAATAAAGTTAGCAACATAAGAGGTAGAGGGGATCTCTGATCCTTGATGCCCGAGTAAACCTTGCCATGTCGTAAGGATTTTTTTATTGCAATTAAGATGTATGAGGGGACCCTGACCCCCAATACCCGAAAACCCATACAAAGAAAGTTGAACTTTAAAGTGTAAATCCTAATAGCATAAGGTAAGGGGTAATCATGAAGGCTAATCCCTAAAACTTTATAAAATTTCTTTGTGACAGGCTAGGGTTTTGAAATGCAAGTTTTATGTTATCTAAATTATCTTTTTTTGTAGGGTTTCTTTCCTTGAACATGTAAATGTTAATGTGTGGTATTTGTTGTTGCATAAATTATTCCACCAAAATATTCAAAGGAGATGAAATACTAGTTCAAAGGTCATCATCCACCTTCCAAAATG
This sequence comes from Sequoiadendron giganteum, assembly GCA_007115665.2. Classification (NCBI taxonomy): domain Eukaryota; kingdom Viridiplantae; phylum Streptophyta; class Pinopsida; order Cupressales; family Cupressaceae; genus Sequoiadendron; species Sequoiadendron giganteum. Next base: position 276,020,648 of record CM021105.1, read on the forward strand.
TTTTACCCATAAAATAAAATTGGAGACAAAAATGTTCAACATGTCAACATGGATGTTTGAGCAAAGTATTAGTGACACTGGGGCCAGGACTTCAATAGATAGGGCTCTCTCAAAGTCAGGATTCGTGGAAGTTATTTCTTTCCCAGTAACAGTTCAATCTCCAAAGTTAGTATTGACATGTTCCCAACACTACAACCACCAAACCTAGAAGGTCAAAGGGGATAATGGAGAGATTGTATTATATTTTAATCTTAAAATGATAGAGAAGGTTTTTAGAATTCCTTCTCATAATGAATATGAAGTATTAGATATGAATAAATCAGTCAATTACTTTTATGATTCTCCAACTGATAATTTGACTTACACAAATAACCACTTGTTGGAGAAACCTAGAAAGGTGCTACTAAATTGGCCAAGGTGTAACATAGGAGTGAGCATAAAGAATATGTCAAGGACCTGATTGTTCTATTGAGCCAAGTATTTGGGTATCAACATGCAAGGAATTTATATCCTTGGATGGTTAAATTTATCAAAGTCATCAATTATTCCAACAAGAAGAAAATTGATTAGACTCGACTTGTAAGTGACACCATCCATGACCAAATTAGTAATGCTCTTTCAAAAAACAAGTTCTACATGACCTCATATCTTGTTTATTTGTCGGTTTCACAAGCATCCTTTCCAAGACTCACCAGGGTAGGCTCTTTTGAGCTTTGAGAATTCACTATCTTCCAATACTATCCTCAGTTGGAAATGGAGGTAAGTTTTCACCACTTTGGCATGTCAATGATAATTTGAGGCTTGGAGGGATATTTTAGGAGGATTTCCAATGAATCCATGAAGGTGATTGGAGAAATTGGATACTATTTTATCTAGTACAAAACCTTCACCTACATTAGAGTGGTTGTTTTCATAAAATTCCATATAAGCTTCCTTGGTACCCATTAGATAAACTAATTTTATTGGAATTTTGTAGACAAATCATTAAAGTACAATAGCTTATTGTAGATAAATATAAGCATGGATATGGTTTCCTAATTCAGATAGGAGTACACTCCTGTGAAAACACATTGAATGCCAAGAATGCAGAAATTAAGATGGAAAATTATAGTTTTGACTTGTACAATGATGCTTGGGGGAGATTTGACCCCATTGGAAATATCAGTAAAGTGATGGATGCATACTTCATTCATGAGCCCAAGCTTGAAGATCATTGGGAAAATTATGAAGAATAATTTGAAGTAAGAATGAAGGATTATTGTCGATTAACAATATTTTTGATGAGATATTGTACAAATGCAAGGATTCCAAAAGAACAAAAGGAATATGGAAAGGTTTTGGATCCTACTTATGCAACTCAAAAAAATTATAATATTCCAATTTTTAATGTGATTGTTTTGTTGAAGAGAATGATAACATCAAGGATAGAACTCAAGAGGTTGTTTCACATTCTCTCCACTGGTTGAACAGGCCTTTTCCCATGGCCAAATTGCTAGAGAATCCAAATGATACTGAGAAGAAGGAAGGAGAAACTATAGTTAAAACAACTATGAAGAAATATTAGGCACAAGCTACTAAAGAGAAACCTTCTTCCAATGCTCCTAATACCAAGAAGAAAGAAAAAGGTGAACCTGCTAAAGAAGTAGGGAAAAAAAAAAAGAAAGGAATCCAATCGATATTGCTTCGGGAGAAGAATAGGAAGAAGAGCTAGAAGGTGAAAATTTAGTTTGAAAAAGGAGAATGAGGGAAGCCTCTAGGGAAAGGGAAACTCTACCAGAAGATGATGAAACATATTGCTCGACTCCTCCTCATGAGTTACCATTGCCAACTCCTCCTCCCTCACCAAAGGACAAAGCACCAATTTCACCATCATAACCTCCACCACCAAATCCTTCCATTTTGATAGGTTGAATACCTCTTGGAGAAGGAGTTCCTGGTGAAACTATTGTTAAAGAACATGAAATTAAGCAGGAGCCTCTCAAAGAAGAGGAAGTTCCAAAAGAAATTGGTGATGTGTTTGAAAATGTTCCGCTTAATGCACATGTTAAATAAGTGTTCCAAGAAGAAACCAATAAAGAAGAAGCTCATATATGTGAGTACATTGTTTAGGATGATTTTTTAAGACAACAAGAGGTCAACCAAGAAGAAAAATTTGTTGAGGAACCACCACGAACTGAAGGAGAAATAGATCAAGAATAGGCTCATGAAGAAGAGAAGAAAACTTAAGAGCCTAGTCAAGATAAACCAAAGGAAAATATTTAAGCTTCTCAGAGTGCAAGAACAACTTCTACTCCTCCAAGGGAGACATCTGTAGCTATGCCAGTATGGTTGAATTAGACCATCTAAAAGAGACAAATAACATATGTAGAAACTCTTGAGTAGGATTTGAGTGTGTTATCAGAGGGCTTCAAGTCTTCTAGAAGAAGAAGAAAGAGAGATCAGAAGAATTTCTACTATTTCAATGGATGAGAAAGGTAATAGGAAAGTTGAGATAGCTATCCCTTTGGTGGAAAAAATTGAATCTAAAATGATGGTGGATGAATACCAAATTTTCCAAGTGGATTTGGGTGTACAAACAAGAGATGGTGAGCAAGATTCATTACAAATGTCAATTTCTAGTATTCTAAAAAGGATGCAAAGAGATGAAAATACAAAAGAGGAGTTGAAGGCTCAAGTTAAATAGTTGACTGCTCGTATCAATAATCTCATCAGCCTAGTAGATGATAAAGATCCTAATTCTACACTTCGAGCTATTTTGAAAGGTGAAGTTAAATACTCTGATCTAGATGGATAGATTCTAGGTATACATAAATGGAAAGAGAACTTCTTGGAATTGAAAGATATAGTTTCAAGGCAGTTATTCAAATCATACTATTTAATTAGCGATGAAGATAGTAACACTCAATAATTTTTTGAGCATTAATGAAGAAATTTTGGTATGCGAGGAGTATATTCCAATCATCCATTAGATGAATGAGACTAAAGAAGAAAAACTTCTCAAAGCTATTGTAGTTGAAGAAGGAGAAGAAGAGCTAATTCGTGTTTGGATAAGAGCAACAGAATTTTAGGTAAAGATTTTAAATAAATGTAAAAATAGATTAAATAATGACATGAGCCAAGAAGAAAAATCAATAAATGACATCTGTCGAGAAATAAAATACCTACGATGTAAATTTTGGGATAACCCTATATTGGTAAGAGAGCTCGAGAAGATGATTGAGGAATTACAAAACTTAATGCAGGGGTAGGTCACCAAGGAAGGTATTGACAAGATGGTCAACAAAAAGTTAAAGCTCCAATCTCTTCAAGAGGAGTTGGAATAATTTTTCAAGATACATCAAGAGATGAAAAAAACCATGTTTGACCAGAAGATCAAAATCTAGTTTCAAAAAGGGCCTTCAATAGAAAAAATGATGTGGATTGAGAAATTTTCCAAATTATTGAAGATAGGATGAGGGTCATTTTTGTTGCATGTTCAAATTATTTTGAAATGTTTAATGCTATTAGAGATAACGTGCCTTTCTAGATCTATGTCTAGACTGGAGATGCTATGTTTGGCGTGGAAATTGTGATAAATTTTGATGCAAAATCATACGCCAAGATACAAGGAGATAAACAGCGTTGGAATTTTTGGAACTAGTAGTTTGTCTTATTTAGATTTCCAATTATTTAAGCTTTCTTAAGTTTTAGTAATTAAACTGAACTATAATAGGGTGGCACTCAACTTTGCTTTTATTTCATTTTTCATTTAATTTTAATAAAAGTGTCAAGCATTAGAGGTAGTTCCAATTTTATTTTTATCAAATACACAAATTAAAGAATTGATATTTCTATGTATGTTTTATTCTAGATCATTCTAAGGGTCTGAATTTCTTATGTAATTTCTATAACTAAATAATACAATCTCAGTGTGGAGTTCACCTGCTAATCTTTGTGTGAAATTGTATTTTTTTTCATCTAAGAATAAGGAATTTGTTTTTATTACATCTAATTTGATGTTATGGTGATGGTATGAGCATCTTGTTTTAATCAAAATTGTCAAATTAATGAGATTTTGTCAATAATTGTGGGTTTAAGGTTTCTTCCCAGATCTGTTCATGTTTGATGGTGTTCTGGTTGAAATTATCACGTCTAGATTTTTCACCTATATATTTAAATGCAAACATTACATGATATGTCGAATTAGATTATTTAATGATTATTTTAAAGATGATTTAATTGAAATTCAAAATGAAATGAAGATGAAATTGAATTGAAATTGAAATGCAAACTATTGTATTTACGTTTGTTTCGGGGTTTGTCCTTACTGATGATAAATCGAGTGCAAGTGAACGCAGGAAACAGGTGAACAAGGTCGAAGGCGAGAACAACGATCAAGTAGAGTTGTTTAGTCGATTGATGTTTGCGAATAGATGGATCTCACACACTCACGTAGATTGATATTTTAATGTCTTGTGCATATATCATGCTTGCGAATTGAAAAATTAGTTTTAGTGTGATTTCTCGAAAATTGCAAAAATGCATGTTCATAAATGATGATTTTGTTAAATTGATGAAATTAAATGTAATTTAAATAAATAGAATGTTTGTTTAATATTTTATTACTATTTTGGAAAGATGAAGTTGAAATTTTGAAATTTAAAATTTATAGAATTCTAAATTCGAAATTTGATTAGATTTAGTTAAATAAAGTGATTTTTAAATTTAAATGTTATTTAAATTTGAAATAGTGAAAATAAATGATTTTAATATTTGTAAATAGAATTCGTTTTCAAATTTAGTTAAATTGTGAAATGGAAACAAAATTCCGTTCAAAATTCAAAATTAAACTCAGCTAAATTGAAAGAATTAAATATCTTAAAATATCTAAAACTAAGAGTTATGAATTTGATCTGAAGATCAAATTGAGAGAATAGTGGATCTGAGTTTTGCATGAATGCATGTAAAATAGATAAATATGAGGTTGGAAATCCGAAATAAACAGACACAGAGGATTTGGACATTGAGAAATTTTGAATTTGAGGAAAACACAGAGGAAATAATCATTGTTTTCAGAGATATTGATCAAAGACATTTAAACAAAGAGAAACAAACTGAGAATTTTGAGTATGGCAGGGAGAGACACCCTCATTTCTACGCAGCCAAGGGAAGAAAGTTAAGGCCAGTGAAGGAGTCTGGGAGAAGGCAGAGGCGCGGCCTGTCTCAGCATAGGCCTTCACTCCACACGTAGGGAAGACAGGGAGCAAGGTAAGGCATGGTCAACAGCTAGGGGAAGGGCGTGCAGAATTCAGCATCTCCCTCACACGGCTTTAGCCAAGGAGAAAAAGGAGGAGCCAGTGTTGAGTGCGCAAGGAATAGGAAGGAGTTTGGGAAGATAATAGGTGCGCAGGCAGCAAAGGAAGATTCTCTTCCCTTTTCCCATGCACAAGTCTTCCTCACACACCTCCTGCAAAGTTTGACAGTCTTCCTACATACATAGCAACAAAAGGGGATTGTCATCTCTCTTCCATGCGCCAAAGAAGGAGAAGGTGCGGCCAGGGAAGGCACGCACTGCCTCCTCCCTCCCCAATCCCTTCTACACCTGCACAGGGGAAGAAAGACAGTGAGCAAAAAGGTAGAAAAATAGAAATAAAAGAAGCAATAGTTAGCAGCAAAGATGAAACAAATAAAAAAAAAGAATAGTGGTTTATCTCCCACCTGTGCACAGAGAAAAGGCAGAGACAACATACAGAATTTACAAATTACCAGGTAGGGATTCGATATTGAAATTATAAATTAGATCTTTCAAATTTTATTTCAACAATTCTGGAAATGATTATCAAAATATGTAGATGAACATGACTGTTAAAAATTTAGGAAAAAGAGAGAATCAAGAACTATGACTGTCAAAAATTATACTTGCAATTTTGCTAAAAATGAAAATAGAATTGATTTAGATTGAGTTCCAGAATCTAAACAAAATTCGAGACACGGATTAAAATGGGAAAATCAAATAGATAAAATCCTCATGGTAGAAAAATATCAACTGTGTTTTATTTCCTAGAATTCGAGAAAGATTAGAAACAGAAATTTAATTTAATTATGCTAAGAATTAGATAAATTTTGATTTAAATCGTTCATAAGACAATGAACTGAAAATTAGAAAAACATATTAAACTTGAAAACAAACTTACAATTTCGAGAAAAATGAAATTATGCTAATATAGATTAGTTGAATTATGCTGACAGAAAACAAAGAATTGTTAACAGAAAAACATAAAAACAGAATTTTAACTTGGAATTTTAAAACTATTCTTGAAACGAAGGTTATTGAAACTTTGAATATTTCACTTTTCTTGAAAACTGTCAAAACTCGGAGTTTTAAAATAGTTAGATTAAATTTGATAAATGATTGATATTTAAACGCTGAAAATAGAATTAACTTGAAATAAGACATTTTAACTTGAGTTTTGGTCTATTTTTGAGAACATTCAAAATGATTACTTAAACAACTTAAATTAAATAAGAGTATGAAACAACTGAATGTGTACTCTTTTAATTTACATTTTTATATGTGTTATTCAACATACTGGAGATACACCTTCATTTTTGAAACTTTATTGATTATTTAAATGATTGAATTAAAATACTGATTTTATATCTTTTTGCGAAATGGAACAATGAAAAGTAGTATTTGTTAAACTGTTTTCATTTTAAATGATGTTTTCAGTTAATGTTTTGAAAGATTGCGAAAGACTATATTTGATTGTTGGAACCATGCATGTTTGATAAAGAATTCGCATGTCATGTTATGTGTTTGGGAAAGTTACCTTTTGAGACGGGTGCCGAATATGGGTTAATAGAGAGTGTAGTTTTGCTTTTCCAAAACTACTTTTATTTATCGTGCATGACATTTTACTTGGCCAAGTAATTTTTGTACCATTGAAATAGATGGATTATTTGAGCTCTCTACCATATCCTAGTATCGAACTTGCTTCTTTCTTAACTGAATTAGAAAAATGAAAATGCTTGTGGATTACTAGTAGTACTAGGCATGCACCAAATTCCATCTTGCTCGTAGACTGCTTTTTGCTAAGCAATTCGTGCAGGGTCGGGTATTTCTTGATTGACTAAGAAATTTCGAGGAAGCGTAAGCTTCAAGGTTGGGCGGAAAAAGCGCCTGATTCTTGTTCTCGTCTTCTTTTGAAGATTTGCTTATCGATAGAAGATCGACTAACTAAATCTTCTTTTAAAATGCTTTATTATTCAAGATGTATATATTGACGAGCTTATGGCGACTGAATGCCTAAGTCTCAAATTTGTAACTAGATATGTAACATTCATTGTATTTGTTATTGAAATATGTATTTCAACACTTGTAAGATTTAGACTGATTATTATGAAGTTATCTTTTCAACTTTAATGTCGTTATGTTTTGATCGACTTGTTCTTATGAATGAATGTGATGACAACTTATTTGAAATATAATGGAATTTATTTTAAGTAATAATCGAATTTTGGATATTAAGATTTCCGCACTTTACATAAATAAATATAAAAATCTTAAGAATTTTATATATTTCATTTGAAGATTTTGTTGGTGGTTCCAACTGTTTGTTTGGGTTTTCCTAAACGTTAGCTACTTCTTATGCTAAAAAATCCTAGGTCAGTGGCCAATGAATATGAGATAGGTTTTATGATTTCTCCTCTACACTTTAGGCTCTACAAAACCAAAGTTGGCTCCCCTATAACATCATTCAACATATAACACTTATTTTCAATTATGCCTTTGATAAAAGATTCTTTACACTTATATGATAGAAGGTAACTTGATGGGATAAATCATCCTTGCAGCCCTCTATATTTATTGTGGTTCTTTGTAGTGTGGTAATTGGCATAAAAAAGTAAAATACAAAAAATTAAAGGTTTTGATTTTATTTTATATTTGATTCCACCTTAGACTCAAACTATATGAGTTATTTTGACGCATTCCTTATCCACAACAAAGTCTAGAAATGAGGAAAACTCCCACAACAGACCAACTCTTGGGTTCTTACAACCTCATTTCCTTACAGTGAGAAACCAACAAAAGAACAATATTATCACAATACTTACAAATCCATACTGCAACCACACAATCTTTGATGAATGAACTAAAAGTAAAGTTACTATATTCATTGAATAGAAACTAATAATTCACACTCCCATAACATAAGGTATGATACGAGAACCAATGATAACCCTTGATTGTATTGATTATCCAAAGGATAATGAGTACAATGATGGAGAATATGACAGATTGATATTAAAATTTTGAACAATACAATGAGTAGTCCAATCATTTTTTGTTATTACAAAGAAAAAATTACAACATTCCTTCTTTGAGCTTCAGAGGACTTATCTATACAACCTGAATCAATACAAAGGTTCTCAAAGATTAAGAATTAGAACCCTTTGAAAGACCAAAAAACTTGCCTTTATAGTTTAGGCATAATTCAAAAACTAACCAAGCAAAAACCCTGACCCAACTAGGGTTTGCAAAAGATAACAAAAAACCTAACCAAGTTACAAAATCTTATTGTACCCTAAGAAGAATCTATCATGTAGAACCAACTAGTAAAATGCATTAATTTGGTTGCATCCAAAGGGATGGAAGGTCCCTCAAATCATGCACCCAAGTGTCCATTGTCCTTCATCAAGTTGTGAGAATGAAAGAGGGCACATGTATGGGTAGAAACCTAAGCTAAAACCCTAAAAAACTTGTGAAAATTTTTATGTGAGCAGATCTGAGAAGAAATACCATCATAAATACTCTAGGTATCCATGTTGAGCCACCACATTAATGAGCACACAAAACCTAAAGAAAACCCCATGAAATCCACAACAAATCAAGGTAAAGGATGGAGCTCTAACAGAAAGGATGTGGGCGACACATAAAAAGACATGGGCATCACTCCATCTTAATGGTTGTAGGTAAAATAACATTTAAGATCATCCTCATCTTTCAAAAATAAAATTTGGTAGTTGAGAGAGAAGTGACAGCATTAATGGTGTCATTGACAAAAAAAAATACACCAATCGTGAGCATTTTCAGGCCTTTGGGCCTGAAAGGAAAGCCTATTGGAGAATTAAATGGTCCATCAGGCCAAAAATATTATCATTGGGCATTAGGCTTTGGCATTTATTTATACCTCATACTTCATTAGCATCAACACTTCAGACAACACACATCAAGGTTGATTTCATGTATCATGTAAAAAGGCATTGGGCATCAAGGGTCGGGGAAGCAGCTTACTGCTTATTGTAAAGAAGTTAGAGGGAAGAAGGATGAGCGAACATTGATGATTGAAAGAAGACATTATACTTTAGGGCTTGGGAGGAGGGCTTACCTCTTACAAAAATCAAATAAGAGGTAAGATGAAAAATGTGAAACCTGAAAGTTCAAAAAATCAGGACTTAATAAGATTTAGCAAAAATGACCATGATCCCGTGTGTTAGGGAAATCGATTACCAGGAAGAAATGTGAATGGGAGAAAGAGTTTCATGAGTCAAGCATTAGGAGGATGCTTTACATCATTCCATAAAAGAGGTAAGGGGTAAAGGGGAAGACCGATCCTCGATGCCCGAAATGCCAACACTTAGTTGCCTTTTGAAGAGAACTTCAAGAATCGAGGTTAGGAAGGTTGGCTTACCTCTTACAAAAATCAAAAGCAAGACGTAAAGGGAAAGACCAAAGCTTGACCTTTGAAACATCAACACTTAGTTGACTTTTAGAAGGAAGGGATCAGGGGTTTAGGAAGAAGAAAGGAAGAGAAGGGGAGGAAAAGAAGGTGGTAGAGGGTAAGGGTTAAGCTCAATGGGTGAAACCTGAAATTCCAAAGGGATGGATGGAAAGAAAGGGAGAAGAAGAAAGATATCAAGTTTCCACAATCCATCTTACTTGTTTGAATCTAATTTTTGGATTTGATTGTGTCAATGTTTTTTCATCAACGTTTTGAATCACACTACGTGATTCATCATCAAGATGAAAGAGTGTTGAAAGATAAGAATGATAAGTAGCAAACCCAAAAAGAGCTAAAAAGAGAGAGGGAGGGAGAAAGGAGACACGAAGTTCTTCAAGGAAAATGAGGAAAAATGCAAAGAAAAATAAGAGGAAACAATAAAAAAATAGAACAAAACAATACTAATAGTAATAATAATAAAACTCCTCAAGCAATATAACAACAAAGGCTAATAATATCTTATTATTAGAATAAGATTATAATATTTAATAGAAATAATTTTTAAAACATACAAAACTTAATCAAAAGCAAGCTAACAATTAGAAGAGAAAAGTAAATCAAACTAAATCAAAATGAACACAAAAAGAAAAAGGCAACAATTAGAAAACAAGTAAAACTAGAAAACTAAAATAAATAAAATAAAATAAGAACTTAAAAGAAAGAAAGAAATTAGTTTAAGCCTTGAAATAAATCAAACCCAAACAAAAGATTAATTAGATATAAAGGTTAAAAAATAGTTTTAAATTAAAATTGATTAAGACTAATAAGAAACAAGACAAATAAATAAACAAAAATAAAGACAACAATAAAAGGACAATAATGAAAATAAAACTAGCAATAGAAAAGTCTTGGATAGTTAATAGTCTCAAGACTAGAATATAATAGTCTTAAGTGTTGGTGTAATTAAATGTTTCGTACCTTGTCCTAGGTCATAATTACACCTTAGTTAAGTTTACTTAGGGACCACATAGGAGTTGTTGGAGAATTTTCACCTTTGGTGGACTTATCTTATTACTTTATCACCTTCACCTTTCATGGACATATCATGTGATTAGGGTTCCACCTTTTGTGGTAGATCCACTATTTGTGGTGGTTATCACATTATCACCTTTCCACTTTAGGTGGAGTGATAGCTTTTTATTGTTGTCTCATGTCATAAGATTACGACACTTGTCATAATCTTATGCACTCCTAGGTTCTCACCTTGGCTATATAACCAAGGGGTCTCTCATTGTAAAATCAAGCAATTCCATTATCATTAACATTGAATACAGTTTATTCTTGTCATATTATTTTCTCTCTTCTTTGTGCTTTCTATTTGATCCATAGATCTTGGCATCCATAGCCAATTCTAACATGGTATCAGAGCGGGTTGGGTGCCATTGGAGAGTCTTTTTCTGAAGAGAGGTACCAGATTTGGGGAGGTTCCATTTTTGGCTCTTTATTGCAAGTTTATATTGAAGCTTGTTGGTGAAAATCTAAGCTCACCATTGCGTCCGAAAGGTTTGAGAAAGTCGGTTTTGCCTTTTGTTTCGTCCAAATCGGACATATGAGGCCAAATCTATGAGGGTTTAAAGTTGCATTATAGTTGCCAGATCCATAAGGTAGCTACATTTTTGGAGCATTTTAGGTCAAATCCGACCCTGCCATCGTGTCCAGAAGGGCCAAAAACCTTGAGATCGACTATCCAATCGTCCAAATCGGAGCAAATCATTTGGTGAGACAAAAAAAATTTGCCTGAATAACCGTACGGCCCCCAGGTCGCCATTATTGCGACGGTACGATTTATTTTCAAAAAAATAAAAATAAAAATTGAAAAATTTTCGGATTTTTTTTGGTATGGGAATTTAAATTTTTGGCAATAAAAATTTTATTGTCAAATTTTTATTTGAAAAATAAAAATAAAAAAACAAAAAAAAAATAAAAAATTAAAGTCTGCGTAGGCAGACTACCTGCAGGTCGCAGGGTACCGCTCGTACCCACAGGCACCCACGAGCTGCCATGTGGCAAGGGCAGGAGGCCCCACCATCGGTGGACACATTGAAAAATCCAGCTACCGAGAAATTCCGGCCGGCAAAATCCTGAAAATCCGGTGGCAAATGCAATATTCCGGCGCAAGAAAAATCTAACCGCATCTTTGAAGATTCCGGTGAATAAAAGAATATTCCGGTAGTTTATAAAAAATATTCGGCAAGGAAGAGTGACGGCCCTTTTGACAGCCAGATGGCTGTCAAATTTAAACTACTGAATTGATGGCGTCAGCACCACGTCAGCAGTCATTTGGAAATTTTTGACCCCTCACGGTTTACAGTTTTGAATTTGCAGGCGATTTTCAAATGCTCATATCTTGCTCATTTTAGCTCCTTTTTTCGAACAATTTTTTTTGATTTGGGCTATTTTTTCATGATCTTCACAGTGGTGCAATAATTTTTTGGTTTTGGCTTCTGGTTTTTTCATAAATTTTAGATTATCACAGGTGTTGTTGCTTCGTCCTCATTTTGGGAACTTTGGGAGCTCATAACTTGCTCTTGCGGTAACATTTTTGAGTGTCATTTTTTTTTAAAGTGCATGATTTTTCTTGTAATTTCTAGTGATGTGATCAGATTTATCTCATCTATTGTAATTTTTGCACTGTGAGTTTGAGGCCTATTTTGGCAATTTGCATGTACCAAGATCAAAGTCCACTTTGTTGTTTTTGGCAGTGGCAATTGTAAACGCACTACTCATAAAGTGCCAAGCTCAGATATTTCTTGGGGGGTCTCTTGATTGAGTGAATTTGGGGGGGTGTCTTTTGTGTGATTGTGACTATTTTGTGCTCTTGCATTCCACCATGGGTTCATCTAAAGTTCCACTCTTAACTACACATAATTATGCTACATGGAAAGTACGTGCATGGAGTAAACTAATGGAGAAAGGTTTAATTTTCTACATTGATGGAACCATGACTGCACCTGCAAACCCTAAGGCAGATGCAACTGCATATATGGATTAGCTCACTAAAAATTCTATGGCATTGGGTACACTTAGAAAGTTCATTTCAGATGATCTCATTTTTCATGTTGATAAATTTACTTCAGCCAATGAAGCTTGGGATAAGCTTGCTACTTTGTATGGCAAGGTTGATAAGGTTAAGGGATACAAACTTTAAAATGATCTCTTAAGCCTTGATCCTAAGAATTTTGACACTATTCAAGATTATGTCACTAAAGCAAATGAGCTAAGAGCACAACTACAAGATTGTGGTATTGAGAAAGAAGATGATCAATTGGTCTTTAACTTGTTGGACAAGCTTCCAGCTAAGTATGCAGCCTTTGTTTCAAGTTTTCAGACTCAACAATTGACAAATAGCAATTTCACATCACCATCTTTTGAGGCTCTCACAGATCTTTTGATTTGAAAGAAAAATAAGCTTATTCAAATGGGTACTTTGAAGTCTTCAAAATCACATGCCTTGGTTGTAAAAGATGCGAAGTCTTCAAGTAGCAAAGAAAAGAATAAGTACAAGCCTAAAAAGAACACACAATCCACAAAAGAACATAAATTTTCAAAAGAGAAATCATCTAAGAAGGAGAGGTCCTTTTGTGCATATTGCAAGAAGGATGGACATGAAGAACATTATTGTTATAAGAAGGATATTGATGAGTTGAAAAATCTTCTCAAAAGAAATCAAATTGGTTTTCCTTCTAGAATGACATAATCTTCTTCTCCTTCTTCTACAAAATAGTCTAAGGGAAAAGGTCTTGCTGATTTTTCATCTACATCAGTAAATCAAGGTCAAGCTCTTTGTGCTTATTCAAGTCCAGGAATAGGTAGATGGCTTCTAGATTTAGGAGCATCACATCATATGGCATCTTCACAATCTATATTCTCTTCATTTCAGCCTTGTTCTATGTCTCCTATCTTGATGGGAAACAATACATACATGAGTGTAATAGGGAAGGGATCTATTAGTTTTGGGGACAACACTTTCCAGGATGTTTTGTGTGTTCCTCATTTGACGAATAATCTTCTTTCCATATATCAGATTACACATAGTGGAAATGGGAGAACTGTGGAGTTCACACCTGATTCAGTCATCATTCGAGACTTGGAGAGTAGAGAGATTATTGCTACTGGGGTGGTTGATTATTCATCTCGGTTGTATACCTTTGCAGATTTTGCTTCTGATGGTGACATTGTTCCTTCGGCTATTCATCACACTCCTCATGTGAACCATGATTCAGAGGAGACATTTGGCCACTTGAACTTGGGAGTTCTCACATCAGATCCAGTACTTGAGCCATGCATTTCATCTCCTCCATCTATTGTTGTAGTTGATGATGATTTTGATTCCACAGTTTGGGTTCCTTGTGATTCAGTGCAGCAGGACATACATTGTCTCCAAATATGGCTACTTTGGATGACTTCTTGACAGGTATTTCAGACTTGTTTGTGGAGTCTCATCTTGCAGATTTGGGAGACACTATTGATGACATTCATCTTCTCTTTGATGAAGATGCTCCTTCTTCAGTTGTTGTGAGGGAACACTCTGACCCTCTTGTTCATTCTCTACATGATCATTCTTTGCAGTTTGACATGAGTGTGGATACTTTTGGACAGCATTTGGAGGAGGCTTCTTTGTCTTTAGAGGGGATATCTTTCTCTTTGGATCATGTTCTACATTCTTCTCTACTAGATGTTGGATTGTACTCTTCAGCAGTGTGGCCTAGAATGCCTATTTGGAGTGTGTTAGCTTTTGACATCGACATGGAGACACTTGAGCATGCTTTAGAGACATCATACATCCTACATACATCCTTGGTTTTGTTTCTTCCTAAGGGGAGGAACGTTGTTCGACGAAATTGGATCATCTTCAGCATTCAATGTCGAGCTTCTACCATCATTGCAAGAGACTCAACATTGAGGGGGGCTGCCTTGTCTCTCTTCTACATCTTTCTTATGGGGGGTCTTTTTCCTCACATGGGGTCTTTACCTTCTCATTCATGATTAAGAGCATTTCTATATTGTATTTCATCTCTCTTTTGGGGAGGAGTTTTTTCCCACTGGGTTTTCTCCTTTTCTCCATTTATGAGAGATTGCATTGAATTTGTACATGGGTACCTAACATGGCCTAGTTGTCGGGACCCATCTTGCATTGTTTGCATTTGTGCACATTCTCCCTAAGTTGCACTTAAGGGGGGGTGTTGGTGTAATTAAATGTTTTGTACCTTGTCCTAGGTCATAATTACACCTTAGTTAAGTTTACTTAGGGACCACATAGGAGTTGTTGGAGAATTTTCACCTTTGGTGGACTTATCTTCTTATTACTTTATCACCTTCACCTTTCATGGACATATCATGTGATTAGGGTTCCACCTTTTGTGGTAGATTCACTATTTGTGGTGGTTATCACATTATCACCTTTCCACTTTAGGTGGAGTGATAGCTTTTTATTGTTGTCTCATGTCATAAGATTATGACACTTGTCATAATCTTATTCACTAATAGGTTCTCACCTTGGCTATATAACCAAGGGGTCTCTCATTGTAAAATCAAGCAATTCCATTATCATTAACATTGAATACAGTTTATTCTTGTCATATTATTTTCTCTCTTCTTTATGCTTTCTATTTGGTCCATAGATCTTGGCATCCATAGCCAATTCTAACATTGAGACTAAACTATTAAGACAAGAAATAGTCTCAATGGTCAAATACTATTAAGACTAATAATAGTCATAATAGTCAAACACTATTATGACTAATAGTATTTGAGTAAATTAAGAACAATAATAGTCAAAAATTAAAACCTTAATAGTCAGATACTATTAAGACAAATAATAGCCATAATAGTCAAACACTATTAAGACTAATAAATTCTAATAGTAAAACACTATTAAGACTAATAATAGTCATAATAGTAAAAAACTATTAAGACAAATAATAGTCATAATGGTCACCAACTATTAGGATTAAAATTGTCTTAATAGTAAAAACCTATTAAGACTAATACGGGCAAAATCAAATACAAAAAAAAAATAACAATCAAAACAAATTAAAAAGAAAATCTGTTAAAACAAGATCCAAAAGAAAAATAGGTTAAAGCCAAGAAATGCAAAAGGCTAAGGACGACACAATTAAAAGCAAAAGAAAAATTTAAGAAGCTTAAAAAGAAAAAGAATAAAATAGTCTTAAGACTAAAATATAATGGTCTTAAGACTAAACTATTAAGACAAGAAATAGTCTTAATAGTAAAATACTATTAAGACTAATAATAGTCCTAATAGTCCAACACTATTAAGACTAATAAAAGTCTAATAGTCAAACACTATTAAGACTAATAATAGTCATAATAGTAAAAAACTATTAAGACTAATGATAGTCTTAATGGTCACCAACTATTAGGACTAAAAATAGTCTTAATAGTAAAAAACAAATAAGACAAAAATGCGCAAAATTAAATACAAAAAATAACAATCAAAGTAAATTAAAAAGAAAATCAGCAAAAACAAGACCCATAAGATAAATAGGATAAAGCCAAGAAATGCAAAAGACTAAGGAAGACATTATTAAAAGAAAAATAAAATTTTAAGAAGCTTTAAAAGCAAAAGAATAAAATAAGAAGATTAAAATAAGCTAAACGAAATAGCCCAATAATACAATTAATAAAGAAAAAAGTGAAATTAGAAAAGAAATATATAAGGACAAATACTAAGGAATAAATTAAAGAAAAATCCAGAAAAATAATAACAAGAGGAAGGAGAGGTACGACACTAAAGGAGAGGAAACCAAAAGGAGGAAAAAGGAGGCTAAGGAAGGAGAGGACGGGGAGGACTCAAAAGGGGTGAGGGTGGTAGTTTCTAAGATTGGAAAGAAAAGGTTGCCAGGAAAGACTAAGACTCCAACCCTCATCACAATTGAGGTTGGTGGGATAATTACTAATCTATATGGCTTGAAGGTAGCCCAAAGCATCTCCTTTACCAAGGAGCTCGAAGTTGATGGCCAACTTCCTTTCCTCGATGTCTTGCTCAATAGAAAATCTAATGGGTCCTTAGGCCATTGTGTCTTTCGAAAAGCTACCCACACCGACCTTTGCCTCCACCCCTCCTCTCACCATCATCCCAGCCAAAAAATTGGTGTCCTTAAAACCCTTGCGATGAGAGCATATCGAATTTGTGATGAGGATAACTTAAACCAAGAATTAGCTCATCTTCGCAAGGTCTTCAGCTTGAATGGTTTTACTAGCAAGAAAATCTCTAAAGCCCTCAACCAAACCAAAGCCTCTTTCCTCTCCAATCTTGATGCCTCCAAACCAAATTTCCCCCATTATGTCTCCATTCCCTTTATTGAAGGTATCTCCCACAAAATTTCCAAGATCCTTCTCAATAAAGGTCTCTAGTGTGCCTTTAAGCCCATTTCTACTGTGAGAAACCTCATCCCTCCTCTCAAGGATACGAAGAAGATTCTTCTTGACTCAGGAGTTTACAAGGTAGTGTGCTCTTATGGTGCCCCCTATATAGAAGAAACCGGTCGCTCTTTTAGCACTAAAATTAAGGAGCATAGTGCTAACATTAAGCATGAGTGGATCCTCAAGTCAACTCTTGCTAAGCACTCCTCATTAACAAAACATCACATTTTCTTAGAAGACTTTCAAGTTTTGTGCAAAGAAGAAAACTTCTTCAAAAGTAAACTCAAGGAAGCCATAGAGATTAGTAATTATCCCACCAACCTCAATCGTGATGAGGGTTGGAGTCTTAGTCTTTCTTTGATAACCTTTGCTTTCCAATCTTATAAATTTCCACCCTCGCCCCTCTTGAGTCCTCTTTGTCCTCTCCTTCCTTAGCCTCCTTTTTCCTCCTTTTGGTTTCCTCTCCTTTAGTATTGTACCTCTCCTTCCTCTTATTTTTATTTGTCTGGGTTTTTCTTTAATTTATTCCTTGGTATTTGTCCTTATATATTTATTTCCTAACTTTACTTTTTTCTTTATTAATTTTATTATTGGGCTATTTCGTTTAGCTTATTTTATTCTTTTTCTTTTAAAGCTTCTTAAAATTTTATTTTTCTTTTAATAATGTCTTCCTTAGCCTTTTGCATTTCTTGGCTTTATCCTATTTATCTTGTGGGTCTTGTTTTTGCTGATTTTCTTTTTAATTTACTTTGATTGTTATTTTTTGTATTTAGTTTTGCGCATTTTTGTCTTATTTGTTTTTTACTATTAAGACTATTTTTAGTCCTAATAATTGGTGACCGTTAAGACTATCATTAGTCTTAACATTTTTTTACTATTATGACTATTAAATTAGTCTTAATAGTGTTTGACTATTAGACTTTTATTAGTCTTAATAGTGTTGGACTATTAGGACTATTATTAGTCTTAATAGTATTTTACTATTAAGACTATTTCTTGTCTTAATAGTTTAGTCTTAAGACTATTATATTTTAGTCTTAAGACTATTATATTTTAGTCTTAAGACTATTTTATTCTTTTTCTTTTTAAGCTTCTTAAATTTTTCTTTTGCTTTTTTCCTTAGCCTTTTGCATTTCTTGGCTTTAGCCTATTTTTCTTTTGGATCTTGTTTTAGCGGATTTTCTTTTTAATTTGTTTTGATTTTTATTTTATTTTGTATTTAATTTTGCCCGTATTAGTCTTAATAGTTTTTTACTATTAAGACAATTTTAATCCTAATAGTTGATGACCATTAAGACTATTATTAGTCTTAATAGTTTTTTACTATTATGACTATTATTAGTCTTAATAGTGTTTGACTATTATGGCTATTATTTGTCTTAATAGTATCTGACAATTAAGGTTTTAATTTTTTACTATTATTGTTCTTAATAGTCAAATACTATTAGTCATAATAGTGTTTGACTATTATGTTCTTAATAGTCATAGTAGTGTTTGATTATTATGAATATTATTGTTCTTAATAGTATTTGACCATTGAGACTATTTCTTGTCTTAATAGTTTAGTCTTAAGACTATTAACTATCCAAGACTTTTCTATTGTTAGTTTTATTTTCATTATTGTCCTTTTATTGTTGTCTTAATTTTTGTTTATTTATTTGTCTTGTTTCTTATTAGTCTTAATCAATTTTAATTAAAAAATTATTTTTTAACCTTTATATATAATTAAGCTTTTGTTTGTTTTTCATTTATCTCAAGGCTTAAACTAATTTCTTTCTTTCTTTTGTGTTCTTATTTTATTTTATTTTATTTATTTTAGTTTTCTAGTTTTACTTGTTTTCTAATTGTTGTCTTTTTTTTTGTGTGTTCATTTTGATTTAGTTTGATTTACTTTTCTCTTCTAATTGTTAGCTTGCTTTTGATTAAGTTTTGTATGTTTTTAAAATTATTTTTATTAAATATTATAATCTTATTCTAATAATAAGATATTATTAGCCTTTGTTGTTATATTGCTTGAGGAGTTTTATTATTATTACTATTAAATTTTTTTGTTCTATTTTTTTATTATTTCCTCTTATTTCTCTTTGCCTTTTTCCTTATTTGCCTTGAACTTTGTGTCCCCTTTCTCCCTCCCTCTCTCTTTTTAGCTCTTGTTGGGTCTGCTACTTATCATTCGTATCTTTCAGCACTCTTTCATCATGATGATGAATCACGTAGTGTGATTCAAAACGTTGATGAAAAACATTGACACAATCAAATCCAAAAATTAGATTCAAACAAGAGATCGAAGGTAACAAAGAAGGGATGCAAGAAAGAAGGCAACCAAAATCCTGACACACCAAAAAATTCATACAACCATTTTTGGAATTTTGCAAATGGGGCACTTATTACAGGCTAGAAAGGGAGTAAGGAAAATTACTAGAGGCAAACAACATGACACACCATTAGGATTTCTTATAATTTTTATAACTGATGGGTATCATAAAGAGAGTGGCACAAGCCAAAAATAGTGCCACCAATGGCTCTAGTTGGGGATGACTATTTAGCATAATCATGGTAAGAATTCATATTTTTTGTACAATATGGATGAAGAACTATTGGAATCTTCAGTGCATGGACAATTCCTTAAACCCTACTTCTCATAAGTAGGACATATCCGTGCACATTGCTTTTTGTGGTCTTATCATAGTACAATGTGCATGGATATGTCCTACCTATGAGAAGTAGGGTTTAAGGAATTTTCCATGCACTGAAAATTCCAATAGTTCTTCATCCATATTGTATAAAAAGTATGAATTCTTACCATGATTGTTGTAGATGACATAAGGGCCAATCTAGAGGGCCTCAAATTTATCATGTTTTCCCTTATCCTAGACTCTTGCATTCCACATAAAGACCAAGTCCCCTATAAGAAATTCTTGTTTATTTCTATTTTTTAAAATAAGTATTTGACCTGCAATTGCTTCTTCAAGTTTATATTCTATGTTGCTCTCCTTGACTCATCCAACTCTATCAGTTGGTCAATTATGCTAGTCATGTGATCATCAATGTCATCTTCATATTCCTAGATGAACTTGTACACTACAAATAGCTTATTCATTGGTATCTTAGCATCCAATCCATACACCAGTTCATAAGGAGGTTTTTCTATAGCCTTCTTTATAGTCATCATGTCAGCCCATAATGTTAGTTTTAACTTTGAATCCCATGCCCTTTTGTTATTCTCCATCACTCTTTTCATAATTTTCATTAGACTCTTATTACTAGACTCAGCTTATCAATTTCCTTGTGGATGATAAGGGGTAGAGTATGATATGGAAATTCCATAATTGCTACCAAAATCAATAAAATCCTCTAACCTAAAACACATTGTATTGTCCATGATTAACTTTGCAAGAGTTCCAAACCATATAAGAATATTTTCCATGATAAAATTTATGACAACTTTACTACTTTCTTTTCTTGTAGGAATTACCTCCACCCACTTGGTGAAGTATTTTGTGGCTACCAGTATCCAACTGTGGCCACCACTATATTTTTCATTGAATTCACCAATGAAATCTATTCTCCATTTCTGAAAAGGAGCTTCTATATATTGTGGCCTAAGGGTTAAAGCACTAGAAAATTTTAACTTACCAAAAAAAATTTGGTAGGCATCACACTTCTTTACCATTTTGTGTGTGTTAGAGAAAAGGGAAGGCCACCAATATCTAGATCTTAAGACCTTATGGGCAGTTGTCTTGGTCATGTAGTGACCTCCACAAACACCATTTTTCATCTTTCAAGGACTTTTCCTTCTTTTTCCTCATCAACACACCTCAACATCAAACTAACCCTATCCCTCCAATACAAACAATCCTCAATCATAACATACTTTATGCCTTGTAATTTCAAGGTCCTTTTATGATTATCAATCATTTTATTAGGGAAAGACATGTTCTTCAAATAGTATAGAATATATTTATATGAAGGGAATCCCTAAACAACACATTCCTTTATAGGAACATCCTCATTTATCTAGTTTATCTAACTGGCTTCAAGATTTGATTCATCCATTAGCTTGGCTAAACCTTGTCCTCTAATGAGTGTGGTTATTTGAATATCAATATTAAACTCTTGGATCTTATTGATCCATCTACACCTTCTACCAATTACCTCCTGCTAAGTAAATATTTCTTTGATTGCAACACTTGGTACATAAGCCACTATTTTTGCACCGACTAAGTAAGGTCTGAATTTTCTCACAGCTTGTACCAAAGCATAGGCTTATTTTTCCATTATGTCATATTTCAATTTTTTTGCTTGAAGTGACTTGCTGAAGAAAGCAATAGGTTGTTCATAACCCTCATCATTTTTTTGTAGGACAATAGCTATAGTTGGAAATGATGCAAAAGAAAATAGCTAAAAGGGTTTAGAAAAATCAGGTGACATAAGTATTGGTTCCTCTTTGATGGATTTATTTATGTCATTAAATTCCTTAATAAGATCCTCTCCCCATGCAACTGCTTCTTGTTTTCTTAACATCTTGGAGATGGATTTTGTAATTTCAACAAAGTTTGTAACCTTCTAAAAAATTTGATTTGGCCAAAACATGATTGAATCCCCTTCACTATTTTGGGAATTGGAATTCTATCAATTTTTGCAACCCTCTTTGGATCAATTTTTATTCCTTCCTTTGAGACTATATGCCCCAAAAAATTTCCTTTTGTAACCCCAAATGTACACTTCTTCGGGTTTAATGAAATGCAATATTTCAAGGCTCTTAAAAATATATTTTCCAAGTGTATACAATGCTCTTCTTATTTCTTAGAATATTTTGTGATGTCATCTTGATATACCACCATAAATATGTCTATAAAATTTGAAAAAAGCAGCATCCATGGCTCTCTAGAATAGAGCCCATGTATTAGTCAAACCAAATGGCATTTTGATGTAAACATATGTCCCCCATGGTGTAGTGAAGGTAGTCTTAAATTGCTCTTACTCTTTCACTTTTACCTAATTATAACTAGAAAACCCATCTATCATGGAGAAAATCTCACATCTAGTAACCCTATGCAATAGTGCCTCCATATTTGGCAATGGGTAATTATCCTTTAATGAAGATATGTTAAGATTTTTCAAGTCTACACATAATCTGATATCTCCATTCTTTTTTCTAACTAGCACTAAATTTGAAACCCAACTGGAATGTCTGGTAGGCTTTATAATTCCACCTTCTCTGAGCTACATGAGTTCTTCCTGCATCTTGGGTGCCAATGGATTTATTAGCCTTTGTTTCTATTTAAAAGTCTTAGCATCTAGCCTTAAAGGGATTTCATTCTAAAATAGGTCCTATCTATAGGCCTTCAAGTCATCATATGACCATGCAAACACATGCTTGTATTTCCTAAGTAGATAAATCAACATTGTCTTAACTTTTGGGTTTAGCTTCCTACCAATATACACTTTCTTGGGTGCACAATCATTTCCCAAGTTGATTTCCTCTAAATCCTTCTCATGTGTAGAATTTAGCTTAATATTGCATTTATTCTAATTATCAAATACTCTCTCTAGGGCCACCAGTCCTTTTGGGATCTTATTAGTCTTGAGTTGAATTTCTTTATTTCTAAAAATGGTGTCCTTTTCATCAATATTTTCAGCAAAACTCTGGAAATCAATTTCTTAGTTGTGATACCCATCCACACAATGTATAAATTTCAATAAGTCACTATCATTATTAAATTCCTACCCATTCTGAATTTTGTCAGGAATAGAGGGCCTCACTTGGACCTTGACCTTTGATACTTCAGCAAAGGTTATATCATCAAATCTCAAGGCAATGTTAGGAAGGAGATCTGCCATGGAATTTTTTGACCTTTCTATTTAGTTAGTGGAAAAGGCATCAAACATTTCAATTGTGTCCCAAACAACATCTCTATATTGTTTTAGTATTTTGTTCTTTAACACATACTTAGCTCTGATTTGGAATTCTATCGATTTAGAGCCACCAAAAACCTTAATATCCTTGATCTTGTGTTTGTTTGCTATAGTTAATCCTAACAATAAGGCTTCATACTCAACAAAATTATTTGTACATTCAAACTTTAGTGAGAATGAATACTTGTAAGATTTACCTTCTAGTGATATTAGAATCACTCATGCACCAAATCCCTCTTTTGAATAAGCCCCATAAAATACATGGCCCACAAGCCATCTTCTTGAGTATGTTTCTTCAATTTTTCAATGACATGTATTATCATCCTTTGTTGCTTCTGCATCTACAAGTTTGAAGTTATCCATGTCTATATCAATAATATGCACACTCTCAATAGGGTAAGCATCCTCAATGAGGTTTAGAGCTCTTTTCTCTAATTAATTTGACTTCCCTACCATCTATAGGTATAGTATCATATGAGATATATAGCTTCATACTTCCTCATACTGTTGTTTCCCATCCTCTTGACAGGAGCATTCCATATTGAGCTAGAATGTCACTAATAGTTACACTCATAGCATAATCCTTTTTAGGGAAAGCTACCAATTTGAAAGGAACCTCTTTTACTATCCCAATTATAGTAACTTCCCTTGAATCCATAGGAAAAATCCTCCCATACATTTGACTGACTTGTAACCCTAGCTCTCTCATGATTTTTAAAGGCATGATGTTAGTGGAAGCTCCTAAATCTGTCATGCAATTTTTATTAGTTTATCACTTACTTGCAAACTCACATGAAAGGGATCTACTTTATTAGGGAAAGTAGTTAGGGTGGTGCCTAAAAATACCTCTAGTAACTTAGTATGAGTTCCATTAGACACAACTCAATTCACTTTCTCTTTACCTTTGTCAGAAGAGGTAGTTACTTTCCCTCCACTACAAGCAGTATATGTACTAGTGATAAGGGCGAGTACCTTTTCCTTGTGCTCTTCTATCCCCATCATTTCCAATAAAGGAGCTGATACCTTGATCTATGATAGGATTTGAGTCATATCTGCCATGGTGTACTTTGGAATTTCATAGCCTAGAGCAACTTTTTCATTCACCTTTCCTTGCTTATTTTCTACTTTTTTCTCTCGAATGGACCCAGCTTCCCTTTTTCCTTGATCATCTTTCATTTCTTAATTTTTTTCCTTGATCTCCTTGCTCTTTATAAGGGTATTTCCTTCTGTATCACTATTTCTGTCTTTTATAAAAAGGATACCAGGGTTTCTTTGAGCATTGTTAATTGTTATGTTCCTCAAATTATAATTACTCTTGGCTTGCACAAAAACAACAGTAGTTAATGATCCGATTTCTTCATCTGAAGGTCTTCTTAGTTTAACCTCTAGTTCTAATTCCAAATTATTTACTCTAGAATGGCTATCATTTTCATCATTAAAAAAAACTTGTTGATGATATGAATGATTTTTATATCTTTTATCCTGAACATCAACCTCTAAACATCCCTCCTCTAAAGAATAGTCACCAGCAGCTGGGCCCATTCCAAACAACATGTTTACTCCTTGATCCTCCATATTTGAATTACCATAATCATTATATGTCTCATGGCTATCTCCTAGGGATTGAGCAACCATGCACTGCTAAGATGAGTGTGACAATTGACAAGGGTCACACCGAGGAATATCCTCAACAAAAATTTTGTTTTTTCTCTTCAGAGGGTCTAGGGTTTCTTCTTTTTTCACATTTCATTGATTGTTCTGGATAGGTCTACTATTATTCCAGTTGGTATGGTTGATCTAAAAGCTTTGACATTTTCTCTTGTCTCTGATAGTTTGGTTTATCATGAGATAAACCCTTGGCATTTCTTGCAGCCTTATAAGTGAGATCCTTCAAGTCACTCATCATTTTGTCAATTTTTTCCTTAGGGGGTGCTATTTTTTTTTATGCCCACTAGGATTCTGCAAAATCTTGACATCATCTCTCTTGTTGATCTTTCCCAAATCTTTCTTGTTGCTTTCAATATGGATTATGAGCCTAAATGCATCCCTCAAGGAATGAGGGATTTTATCTCTTAATTCATATGCCATTTTAGGATTATAAGCATTGCAGTGCAGGACTAAACGCATAGACTTGGGAGGTTTCATATCATTTGGAACCTTATAAATTCTATTAAATCTTGCATTAAATTTTGCTACAGACTCATTAAACCCCTTGATAATGCTTGTGAATTAATTAATTTGAAATCTAGGGTCAATATTATTGTCATAATGTTCTCTAAATTCCCTCTTAAAATCCTCCCAAGACACAATACTAGCATCAATCATATTTTTATACCAATATCTCGCTTCACCACTTAAAGATTGTATAAAAAAATTCTTAACAACATCTTAATTTTCAACCTCAAAGTCATCTAGTAAATTCAGGAAAGTACTTAAATGATCTTCACCACTTACTCCATCACTTCTTGAAAACATAGAAATTTATTGCCTTACTTAACTAGGTACTTGGTTAGGGTATCCAAGGATTCCCCCAAAATCAAGTTGTATGTATCCATCCATCTAAAGAGGTCTTCTTTTAGGAGTATTTCTTGCTCCAAAATTTTGATGACCACCTTGGTTTAGAGGGGGTTTTTCTACACATGTGGTTGTTGTGGTGAATGGATATTTTGACCTCCCACATATGGTGGATCACTATTTTGTACTTGAGGACTATTATGATGTTGTCCTTGGGTATTTAGTATATAATTTCCAACTCCTAGATTTTGTCCCACATATTGTGGTTGAGGCACACTTCCCATGCCAATGTTTTGTTGTGATTGTTGACCTTGAGTAGGGTTAATTTGAGGGCTTGTTGAAATACCACAATTCATAGGCATGGAACTCATATCGGGGTTTTTTTGTGAAGCAGATGGACCAACATTTCCTGATGGGGCATTTACAACATAGGATGCACTAGTCACATTTTTTGAGGTGATACTTGGCTAAGGGTTACCCCATGCACTTACAAGTGAGCTATTTAGAGGAAGACTTATTTGGTGGTTGGTTTCATCTTGGTTTTGAGGTGTGGGTGTGGAGGTGCAAGTAATTTTTTTTGTAGCTCTCATATTTTCAAGTGTTCTTCTCATATCATCTCGTTTCTTTATTGCTTCCCTAATTCTTTCTTGTTCTATCCTATTCATTTCTAATTTCATATCATTCATTTCCTTGTTCAACTACTCTTTAGTTATGGGTGTATTATTAGGAGTAGAGGCTTGTGGAGAAAATAGAGGGGCTTTAGTGGATATTAGAGGTGGTACTCCAATTGTATACTAGGGATTAATAGGATTTTCAAAGGAAAATGTATAAGGCTTTAAAGTTGCAACATTACCATGGAGTTATTATATCACAAAAATTTCAAGGGGGGTTGATCTAAAAGTTCTTGTATAGGGTCAACCATACTCCTAGTTGGCACTACATATTTTACAGGTCTAGTTTTTCTTTGTTGACCTACCATTCCTAACAATGGTGTATCTTCAACATCTTCATCATCAAAGAGATTGTATTTATCTTAAGAATTATCAGAACTATCCTGACTATGCAAGATATAACCATTATTTTTATCAAAGGTAGGGAAGAATTACTTGTATCTTAGTGTCTAATATCTTCGATCTTCATTTCTCCATGTTGTCTTGCTTCTTAGGAGTTCATTTTCAAGTCTCCTTGTAGGGTCAGCATTGTGGATGGATCTTTTCTCGTGCATGATGGTAGTTCTTGAGATTCTTATTCTTTTCGATTGGTCTTCAAATGTAATAGAGAGTAGATTCACCACCCAAATCATTTGGAATAGTATCCTCCCTTAATGCACCCTTGACAGAAACTCCAAACTTGATAATTTTTCATAATCTTCCTTAATAGATGGCTTTAAATAAAACTCTTGAGTCAATCCACTAGGACATAGACAACTGGGAAAAAAGTGTCTTCTATCCCCAGCAGAGTTACCAACCTGTTGGTGATTCCAACTAATTGTCTAGGTTTTCCTAAATTTTATCTACTTCTTATGCTCAAAAACCCTAGGTCAGTGACCATTGAACAAGAGATAGGTTTTACAATTTCTCCTCTACACTTTAGGCTCAAACCAAGGTGGGATCCCCTATAACATCATTCAACATATAACACTTATGTCCAATGATGCCTTTGACAAAATATTCTTCACACTTATATGGTAGAAGGTAACTTAATGGGATAAATAATCCTTGCAACCCTCTATAGTTTTTGTGGTTCTTTGTAGTGTGGTAATTGGCATAAAATAGTAAAATACAAAAAAGTAAAGTTTTTTATTTGATTTTATATTTGATTCCACCTTAGCCTCAAACTGTGTGATTCATTTTGACTAGTGCCTTATCTACAACAGAGTCTATAAATAAGGTAAACTCCCACAACAAACCAAATCTTCACTTCTTACAACCTCATTGCCTTACAATGAGAAACCAATAAAAGAACAATACTATCACACTACTTACAAATCCATATTGCAACCACATAATCAATGATGAATGAGTTGAAACTGAAGTTACTCTATTCCTTGAATAGAAACTAATAATTCACACACCCATAACATAAGGTATGATACAAGAACCAATGATAACCCTTGATTTTATTGATCCAAAAGATAATGAATACAATGATGGAGAGTATGAAAATTGATATTCAAATTTTGAACATGTAGACATGGAAAATGTGCAAATTTGGTTCAACACACTAGATCCTATTTATTAACAACATTTCGTCCTAAATCATACTTTTAGCTTTTCATCATATTTTGTCTCTTAATTTAATAAATCATTGTTTATTTTATTAAGTCTTTCTCCTCCAGTGATTAAATTAATCAATTTAATTTAACCTTATATTTTTGTTTGATTAAATAAATCATTTTATTTAATTAAGTTCTCTAAAGTCCTCGTATTAAATTAAATAAATTAAACCTTATTTGATTTAATCTAACATTATCCCACTCAGTTAAATAAATAAAAATCATTTATTTAATCAAATCAATTCCTCTCAATTCTTATTTAAATTAATTCATCAATTTAAAGTCTAAATTGTCACATCTCCTAAATTCCTCATTAAATTAATTAAGCTTTGATTAACTTAATCTTAATTTATGTCACATTCTCTAGAGAATGCAACTTGTACAATAAATCAATTACTTTGATTTATTATTTCATCTATTTTCCCTCACATAGCATCAAAAGGGAATATTCCCTCAATTTTAATTCAAAAAGTCCAAGTGGATTTGTACATCCAACAAGGCATTCACTCCTCTTACATGTCCTTGTGCATTGAGCCAAGTGGCATTTATTTCATTCCTTTTTCCCTCTCACATGTCATTTCTCAAATTTGAAATTCCAACTAATTGCATTTATTGGCACTTTGGCCAAAATGTGCACAACCTTCAGCCATTCACATCTTGACAAGTGGCACTTGGCCATTAGATGTTGAATGATCCCACATTGCTCTATTTTATTCTCTTTTCCAGTTTGGAAATCTATAAATTGGAGACCTCTCCCTTCATTCTACAACACACAACTTTGAGTAAACTTACTATGCTCAAATTCATCTTCATTCCACACATTTCATGCAAGGTTACTCTCTTAAATTGAGAGCTAATCTTGTTCATTCCATTCAAGCCAGTTAATCTCACCATCAACAATCATCAAGCTTACAAATAGGAATTGGGAAAGGGTTGATTTTGACATACCAATCAGCACCAATTCCCCCATGGGATCATGAGTTTGCATTAAGTTTGCATTTGTTTAAATTTGGATCACATATGTCTTTTATATTGTGTTCTTTACTTTCCTAGTTTAAATTTATGCAAATGGATTTCATGGGGAATCCTCATTTCACCTTTCACATTGATCTAATGTTGTGTTTATTTGTTGCTTGTGTGCAGGTCCAAAATTAAAGGGTTCACATAACAATACAATGATTATTCCAATCATTTTTTATTATTACAAAGCAAAAATTACAACATTCCTTCTTGAAGCTTTGGAGGACTTATCTATACAACCTAACTCAATACAAATATTCTCAAATACTAAGAATTAGAAGCCTCTAAAAGACCATAAAACTTGCCTTTATAGCTTAGGAACAACTCAAAAACTAACCAAGCACAAACCATGACCCAACTAGGGTTTACAAAATATAACAAAAAACCTAACCTAGTTACAAAATCTTATCATACCTTGAGAAAAATCCATGATGCAGAACCAACTGATCAGATGCATTAACTTTTTGTAGCCAAAGGGATAAAATGTCCCTCAAGTTACATACCCAAGTGTCCCTTTTCCTTCATAAAGTTGTGAGAATGAAAGAGGGAATGTGTATGGGTAGAAACCCATGTTGAAACCCTAAAAAAACTTGTGCAAACTTCTAAGTGATTGGATTTGAGAGGAAATCCCACCATAAATTCTCTAGGTATCCATATCGAGCCACCACATTAATGAGAACACAAACCTTGAAGAAAACCCCCATGAAATTTGTAGCAAATCAAGGCAAAGGATGGATCTCTCGCAGAAAGGATGTGGGAGACACATAAAAAGGCATGGGCATCACTCCATCTTAATGGGAGTAGGTAGAATAGCATTTAAGATCATCCTCATACTTCAAAAATAAAATCTAGTAGATGAGAGAGAAGCGACAACATTAAAGAAACCATCGACAAAAAATGCGCCAAATGTGAGCATTGTTAGGCCTTCGGGTCCAAAAGGAAAGCTTTTCGAAGAATTAAATGGTTCAACAAGCCAAAAACACCGTTGATAGACATTAGGCTTCAGTTTTTCTTTATACCTCATACTTCATCAACATCGGTACTTCAGACAACACACATCAAGGTTGCTTCATGTACCATGTAGAAGGGTTTTGGGGGTCAGGGAAGTGGATTACTACTTATCGCAAAATAGTAAGAGGGAAGAAGGATGAGTGTACACCTATGACCTAAAGAAGACATCAAACATCGGGGTTTAGGAGGAGGGCTTACCTCTTACAAAAATCAAATAAGAGGTGAGACAAAAATGTGAAACCTAAAAGTCCAAAAAATAAGGACTTAGTCAGATTTAGCATAAATGACCAGGACCTTGGGGATCAAGGAAATGGATTACAAAGGAAGAAATGAAAAGGGGAGAAATATTTTTGAAAGGAAAAATAAATGATCACTGGAAAGTACTAACTAATGAGCATTGTTTGAAGAAAAGAGATTACCAAGAAATTGAAGAGCCAAACCAAGCACCACCAAAATGCAAATGAGACACAAGAATTTGATAAGGGAAAAAACAAGAAAAAACCCCAATATTATGAATGGAGGAGAAATGCCTAAGAATGATACAAAGAGAGAGAGCACTTAATCCTTAAGCTTGCATGCTTTAATTTTGAAGAATGAGAGGAGAGGCACCTCAATAAGTAGAGGTGAGAAGGAGGAGTTAGAATGTAACTCCCAACTCAATGAATGCCAACATTCATCTATGTGTGTGCAAATTTTCACCTCTTAAGGAGGTGGCTACAAATATTCCTTAATAAAGGAATTAAAAATAAGTCATTCTCACACTTCTGAGATGGCAAAAAAGACAAAATATTTGTAGGGATTCCTTTGGAATATTCCTACAAGTTAAAAAATTGTATTTAAAGAATAACCTTTACCAAGTAAAGATTAATCTTCTAACATCCCCCCTTAAGATTTACTTGGGGAGATTACATTAAACCCTTCAATGGGTTGTAATCCAAGATTTTTACAATGAATGAGAAATTTATCTTTACTAAGAGCTTTAGTGAGAATATCTGCCACTTGATATTTACCTTTACAATACAAAAGAGAAATTTTCTTGTCTTCAATTTGCTCTCTAAAGAAGTGATGTTGAAGAGTAATGTGCTTGGTCCTTGCATGAAAATTTGGATTTTTTGACAAAGCAATAGCACTTTTATTATCACAAGACAAAGGAGTGGGATCCATTTGAGGTAGACCAAATTCTTCAAGTAATTCTTCTTAACCATAATGCTTATTTGGGTGCATTTATACAACCTTTATATTCAGCTTTTGTAGAACAAAGGGAAGTAGATTGTTGTTTCTTACTATTCCATGAGATTGCACTTGATCCAAAAAAGAAACAATAACCACAAGTGGATCTCCCATCATTGGGATCACCTCCTAAATTTGAATCAGTAAAATCTTTTAAAGAAAAATCACAATTTGCATCATAAAAAAGACTAAGATTAAGAGTACCTTCAACATATCTTAAAACTATTTGTGCAACTTTAAAATGAGTTTTTTTTGGTTTAGACATAAATCTAGAAACCAATCCAACACTTTAGGTGTTCGCCAAATTTGCATACCCAAAAAATAATGTAATAGGCCTAAATCACTCATTTGAAATTGTTGATTGAGTTGAGACTTAACATTACTAATCAAAATGTTAGAACTAGAAGTGATAATTAGATCATCAACATATAAAATAATAATCACAATATCATTTTCACTATGCTTAATATATAAATTTGGATCATTTTTACTTCTAATGAAACCATGAGATAGAAAGAAAGCATAGCCCAGATTATAAAATGTCAATATATAGACATAGCAATAATAGATCTAGGTTTCCTCTCACTACATCATCGTATTGTAAAGGGAAATTGTATCAAGATTAATAATAAAGGACTTTCAAAATTGGTCCTAAAGAATTTTTTTTTAAACATATTGCATTCAATAAAATAATAAAACAAAAAAGTTTCAAGAACTTGATCCCCATCAATTAAGAAAATAGATCTAAGTTCATCATAAATAAGTAAGTGCATACCATCAAAGTGGATGGAAATATTTTCCATGGGTCCCAAAAAAAATCTCCAATGAGACTTGATAAAATATATGATTCATTATAGATAGGGCTCCATATGCAACAGTACTGCAAATGTGACTAGCGCATAAAATATATATGTAAAGGCTCCATTGAGACTTGATAAAGTGATTAATTCTCAAAGCATATATAGATGGAATAAATCCATCAATAAGGAAAATACTGCAATGAGCTTTTAATTTTCAAAAATATATAGATGAGATAGATCCATCAAAAAGACAAATATACCAATAAAAATAAATAAATTCCCTTTATCAAAACAACATAATTGTAGATGAGAAGGAAACACTAGGTTTGTTTTAAATATTGTAATACATCAAGACTTAGGTAGAGGGAATGATAATTTCTCACAAAGTGTGATAGAAAGATCTCAGAGATATATTTAAATATGAAGGGGCATAAATCAAGCCACCGAGAATTAAAAAATTAATATTAAAAAAAAATTGTGATGAAATAATGAGAATTTCATACGACGATGTGAAAGATTATTAAGTATAAATAAGTCATTAAGACAATATTCATGCATTCATGACTACATGAATATCCCCTTTTCATATTTCAAATATAATAGAGTAAAACAAGTACACTATTATTGGGTTGATCAAGTCCAATAATAAAGTACTTGTGAAGTTATTTAAGAAACAAACTTTTAATGTGAAGTAACATGTTGAGATGCACCTGAATCAATAACCCATTCAAAAGGTTTAAAAACATTAAAACTACATGTAAAATCACGTCTAGATTGATTACCATCTTTATAAAAATGTTGATTATTTTGATTCATAGGCTTTGTCTCATTTTTCTTTTTAAAACAAATATTTTTCCAATGACCATCCTTATTACAATAAGTGCAATGTGGTCTCTTAGAATATTTAAAATCTCTAGGATCATTGTCATTCTTATAATGAGGTTTGGAATTAAAATGTTGTTGTTTAGAATGAGGTTTAAAAAATTTCTTATGATTAGACAAAAAGGCATGCTCATTAGACTTAAGAGTACCAAACTGAATTAACTTAGCCTCTTCTTGTCTTAATAAATCACAAAAAATATCATAAGTTAATTAAGTAGCTAAAGAAGGAATAGCTAATTGAGCATGAATATTAGTAATGAATTTTTAAAATTGTCTAGGAAGACACTTTTTAAGAATAAGATGAATTAATCTAAGATTATCTAATTTTATTCCTGAATCATGCAATTGACTATTCAAAGCATCAAACTTCAATAAAAAATCATCTATAGATTTAAAATCAGAATACCTTAAATCTTCAAGTTGATCTTCAAGTTGAACTTTTTTAGATTCATTTGAACTATCATAAATAGTCTTGAGTTTGTCTCATGCTTCATAGGCTGGTATACATGTCCCAATGTGAATATATAGTTCGACATGGAAATACCTGAGTCCAAGGGCTTCCTCATTTTTGAGCTTCCATTTTTCTTGTTCATCTTGGGATGCAAACGGACCAGTTTTGATTTGGGATCCGTAACAACATCCAAAAGATGTTTAAAACGAAAAAATAAAAGAGATATGAGTTTTCCAAGAATGATAGTTAGAACTAATTAATTTAATTTCAGGAATTAAAGTTGACATGACTACGATAAAAAAAATCACAACTTTATGAGAAAAATAATAACTATTGTAAATATTTGCTTTTAAAAAAAATACTTCCCCTTTGATTGAATTAATTATTTATGTAAAAAACAAAAATTAAATGTGTTACTTTTACAAAATGATCAATCTAAAAAAATTATAGAATAAATTTTATTTTTTTTAAATTATAAAAATTTAATAAATTTATGTGAATTTAAATTTGGAATAAAAATACATGAGAAAAGTATTAAAGTTATATAATATTAGTTTTAAAAAAAGGTTAATAATTTAATATTGAATATTAAAAGTTAAAAAATTATATTAATGTGATTTTAAAAAATTAAAGAATAAAGACTTTAAGACTCCAAACTTTTAGTGAAAATCTTTTAAGCTTTAGCTTAAAAGAAAAAAACTTTTTTTAAAAAAGAAGCTTTTACCTCATACATGGGAGGGAAAGATTTTTCATTTAAAATGAAACTTTTTTTTAAGAGCTTTTACCTCTCCTTTATATGAGTGGGCTTTTCCTTTTAAGTGTTTTCATTTAAAAACTTTTAAAAACTTGAAAGGAAAGAAGTGGAGGGAAAAGAGGCAGGTGAGAGGTGAAGTGTGAAGAGAAGCAGCAGCAAGGGTTTTGAGAGACGAAGTTGCAGGCCAGAGGGGATATTTTAGTAGATTTCGTAAGGGTCGAGACTACAACAAAAAGTCATGGTTCTAGTGACAAAGGGGCAAGGGCTGCAACGGTTTTTTATTTGAATTTATTATTTACTGTATGCATAAAAATTTGGGTTTTAGATATTTTCTTTTTTTTGTAGAAAAAAACTTTTGTAAGAAAGTGTCAAGCTCGAAAAAGATTGATTTGATTGATTTGAAAAGATCTCTAAACTAGGGTTAGAGCTTAAAAAAAAAAATTAAAGAAATTTGAACATGCAAATATGCAAAATATAGTGAATTTTTTTACAGATTAGCCTTTTTTCAAAAAAAAAAATTGAACTAGGGTTAGATCCCTAAAAAAAGCAAAAAAAATTCACAAAAATTGATTGTTTTTACAAAAATTTGAGCATGCAAATTATAACATGAAGAAATAAAAGATTTTTTTTTTTAAAAGACTGAACTATAACCCTTTATTTGAGGGTTTCTAAAAAACTGCATAAATTTCAACATGCATGCAAATTATATTACTAAAAAAAATACCTAGAAAAACCTACACAAGGGTTAGAAAAATATTATTTTATATATTAAAAATAGACACAATTTTTTTTGAGATTTATAGTTGTAAAAATAAAATAAAAAAGGTTAGAGTTCTAAAAAAATAAAAAAATTTTATAGATTTGTGTAAACTATAGAAATAAATAAACTTTAAATTGAAATTTGGAAAATAAAATAAACCCTTATTGGGTTTTTTTTTTAAAAAATATACTAAATGTTTGTAGATTAAAACTAAGAAACCTGGACAATAAAATTAGTTAGAAAAATAAATATCAAACAAGAAGCAAAGTAGACTTTGGCTCTTCTCTTCCTCTTTGAGAGTGCCTCCAATGGTGTGCTTAAAAACTTGGTAAACCTTCAACAATGTAGCTCAAAAAAGATTAGTAATACCAAGCTCTAATACCATGAAAGGAAAAATAAATGAGCAATAGAAAGTACTAACTAATGAGCATTGTTTGAAGGAAAGAGATTACCAAGAAATTGAAGAGCCAAACCAAGCACCACCAAAATGCAAATGAGACACAAGAATTTGATAAGGAAAAAACAAGAAAAAAACCTCAATATTATGAATGGAGGTAAAATACTTAAGAATGATACAAAGAGAGAGAGATCACTTAAGTCTTAAGCTTGCATGCTTGAATATTGAAGAATGAGAGGAGAGGCACCTCAATAAGTAGAGATGAGAAGGAGGAATTAGAATGTAACTCTCAACTCAATGAATGCCACCATCCATCTATGTTTGTGCAAAGTGTCACCTCTTAAGGAGGTGGCTACAAATATTCCTTAATAAAGGAGTTAAAAATAATTCATCCTCACACATGTGTGAGATGACAAAAAAAACAAAAGAGTTGTACAGATTCTTTTGGAATATTCCTACAAGTTAATAAAAAATTGCATTTAAAGAATAACCTTTACCAAGTAAAGATTAATCTTCTAACAAGTTTCGTGATTCAGGCATCGAGAAAATGCCTTACATCATTTTGCAAAAGAGGTAAGGGGTAAAGGGGAAGCCCGATCCTCGATGCCTGAAAGGCTAACACTTAGTCTCCTTTCAAAGAGCACTTTGAGAATGGTGGGTCAGAAGGTTGGATTACCTCTTAAAAAAATCAAAAAAAAAAAGGTAAAGAGAAACGTCGAAGCTTGACCTCTGAAACATCATCATTTAGTTGATTTTTAAAAGGAAGGGATCGAGGTTTAGGAAGAAGGAAGAAAGAGAATGGAAGGAAAAGAAAGTGGTAGAGGGTAAGGGTTAAGCCTGATGTGAAAAACTCAAAATTCCAAAGGGATGGATGGAATGAAAAGGAGAAGAAGAAGGATATCATAGGCGATGAAGAATGGATACAGGAAAGAAGGCAAGCAAAAGTTCGACACACCAAAAAAATATATACGTAGCCATTTTTAAAATTTCACAATGGGGCATTTATTTCAAGCTAGAACAGGAGTAAAGAAAATTACTAGAGGCACACAACATGACACACCATTAGGATTTCTCAGACTAGGTATAACTGATGGTTATCACAAGGGGAGTGGCACAGGATGAAATAGTGCCACCAGATTGCACTTTTGTCGAATGCGGATGTGTGAAATACTATTTGCATTAATAGTTATTTGAAAATCGCATTTAAATGTATAGAAATTGTTAACAAAGTTCTTTATATCATTGTTGGATTAGATTAGATTTATATTATTTCTTATTACCCTACTTTTTTTACTTTATTTCATAAATGGTGTTTAAACTAATTTGAAAGAGAAACAAATTGATATAAATCTATTGTATTTTGAAATGCAATATGTTGTCTTGAATTTTTTGAATCATCATTTTGTGATTGCATTTAATTTTCTAGTTATCTAAATTCTAGATCCCCTCATGAAACTACATTTAT
The DNA here is from genome assembly GCA_007115665.2 of Sequoiadendron giganteum. Taxonomy (NCBI): domain Eukaryota; kingdom Viridiplantae; phylum Streptophyta; class Pinopsida; order Cupressales; family Cupressaceae; genus Sequoiadendron; species Sequoiadendron giganteum. The sequence continues at coordinate 276,057,273 of CM021105.1, forward strand.
CTCACCACTCTATTATCCCTCATAGTCATGACCTGACAAAAAGAAAAATTGGAGCAGTTTTTACTGCTTTTCAAGAGGCAATAAACCTTTATTTCTTAGCATGTTCTGTGTGACCAAAATCACCCTCAACAAGAACTTGGTTCAATTTTTGACAATAAGGCAAAGTGTACCTATTCATTATCTTTCTCAATTCTTCTTTGGGTTTGAACTCCACTATCTTTATCTCCTATGATTTGATCTTTGAAATGGTTCTTTTGAACATACCTAGTAGGAGTCTTTGTACTTGTATTTTCTGATTCACTTCCTAAGTCTTCATTGTTACTAAATATTAAGTCATCATTATCTTCTTCTTCATCTGAAACCTTAGTAGACTATAATGTCTCATCAATACTCACATTGATACTTTCCACAATCCTTCTTAATATTTTTTATAACATCTATATTCTTTGCTTGTCATAGAATATCCAAGAGAAATACCTTCATCAAAATCAAACTTACCCAAATGTTCTTCATCCCTTTTGATGTAACACTTGCTTCCAAATATTTTGAGATGTAGAACTAAAGCTGGCATTCCTTTCCACAATCCATAAGGTATCTTGGTAGTCTTTGATTTGATTTGAGCTCTATTAAAAATGTATATTGTTGTCTGAACCGCTTCTCTCAATACATATCTAGTAACTTTTCTTGACTCAAAATTGTTCTAGCCATCTCCTATATAGTTTGATTATTCCTCTCAGCAACTCCATTTTGTTGATGATTTCTAGTAGCATAATATTGTCTCTAGATCCCATGCATCTCACAAAATTCCTCATATTTCTCACAAGTTTACTCTCTGCCTCTGTCTGATCTTAAACACTTAATTGTTCTTCCAATCTCATTTTCAACCATTGCCTTAAATTCTTTAAACTTCTCAAGAGATTATGATTTATCTTTCAAAAAATTAATCCAATTCATTCTAGAGTAATCATCAATAAGCATAATAAAATACATGTCACCTTGAATTATCTTTGTTCTCATTGGTCCACATAAATCTATATGAATCAAATCCAATGGCCTCGTTGTATAATATTCCTTAGTAGGAAATTTGGTCTTCGTTTGCTTTCCCTCATGACATGGTTTGCAACTAGTAGATGGTGGTTTCTTGATCTTTGGCATATCTCTTACCATTCCTTTTGAGATAATTCTCACAAGATCATCAAAACTGATATGTCCCAATCTTTTATGTCAAAGCCAACTTTCTTCTCTTTGTATGGAAAATTATTTTTTTCCATTGACCTCACTAAGATGATACACTTGACTGTTAGTCATTCTTCCTTCTGCAACTAACTCACTCATTTTAGTCTTCTTTCTTTCACAACCTTTAGCATTAAATGAGAGATTATAGCCTTCATCATGAACATTTTACTTAAATGCAAAAGATTATGTTTCAACCCTTCTACATACACGACATCATAAGTTTTTATCTTTCCTCCATCCAGACTCAAGGTACCCTTATTATAATACTAGAAGTTGTGTTATTACAACTCCATCAAACTACTTAAAGTTCATGAACTTGTTCTTATCTCCTATCATGTGACTTGAACATCCGCTATCAATGATCCATAGATTCTTCTCTTTTTGAGCATGTAATGCAATCTAAGCCACCATGGATTTCTCTAATCTTTGTCCTTTTTGTTTCTTCTTCTAAACCTTTTCAGCTTCACTCCTCTAACTTACTAAGTTATTTCCTTTTCCATCTAGCATAGGAGGACTCACAAAATTGCTTCTATAGTTTCTTGTAATATGCCCAAGATTGTTGCACTTATGATAGATAATGTTGAAATCAAACAATTATGTAAAAACATTTTTGCTAACAAAATTATTTCTTCTTGCCATAACCTTCCTACAATTCATATCCTTATGACCAAATTGATTGCAATTAAAATAATAACCAAAAAATAATTATTATACTTGGTATTGTATCCTTGTCCTCTTGAAGCTTATCTTTTGGATCTTCTATTTTGTCTATGTACTTGGATGAAACCATCATCCAACATCTTTTTCTCCTATGTTGCCTTAACTTGATCATATTTTGAACTACTAGAGCCAATCTCTACTAGACAAATAGATTTCATGGGTTGCTTAGTCACCTTATTCTTTTGTATGTCAATAAAACCAATGCCGATTTTGATATGTAGTGATCTCTGATTTTCTATTAGCCGATCCAAGATCTCAGTGCTCCTCCAAACTTCATCTTTAGTTGATTGTTTACCTTTTCCAAATATTTTCTTAATGACACAATATTTTCCTCAAGTTTTTCACAATCTTTATCTCTTGTCAGCAACCTTTTAGTCATAAATTCTTCAATCCTCTTTTCTTCTTCCACTTGAAGCTTCAATTCAATGACCATATTCTCCACCTTCTCAAGGTTTAGAGTAAATTTTCTAAATTATCTTTTACTTCTTCAACAATTCTCTTCTTCAGTCTCTTAATCTCTTTGTAATGGCATAAATTTTCACCCTGGAAAATTTCCTATTTAATTACCCTTCATAATTACAAGTTCAATGATGCAAAGCCCACTGCCCCCATCCCACGTGTCTCTATATTTTGCGTTGGTGGAGGAATTTTGTCTAGGATGTGTGCATGTTGTGTAAAAATTCATGTGTTTCTCAGACGTCTTCACATTGTGCTTCCATCCTAATAGATTCCTGCCTCTGGAATTTGTAGAAGTATTACATTTCTTGGTTGGTTATGAAGTTAACATCTCCTGCCAAATCTTGACTGATGAAAAATAACTCTTTGCCTCTATTTATCCATTCAAACTTCATTCCTACACTCTCTCTTGCTAATTATAATTCACTCTTTCACTCTCAAGCTTAATCTCTCTCATTCTTGCAAATCTTCTTGATCATTCTTTCTTATCTACCATTATTTCTTGTTGCTACTATATTTCTACTTGTACTCTACAACATCTTGTTGCTTCAATGTCATAGTCTTTGTAGTTTTATGAAGCTCTACCTCCTTATCATGGTGGTTTCATTCTCTTCCTTCCTCTATTGGCCTTGAGTGCTTATAGCTAGGAAGGTAACATTATGTCTTTTCATTTAATTACATCTACCATCTTATAGAGTAGCATTCAGGTTGCCATTGCTCTCTACTTTTTGTGTCATTTCTATTCTCTCTTTGTCACTTTTTTCACCTATCATTGCATATTGGCTATCTGTGGAGGTAGGAATAGCTAAACAGGGGTCTGACTAAGGTAGACCTCAAAATATAGCCCCACTTTTCCTATTTTTGTGTGTGTGGGTACAGGTTCATCCACTCGAAGCTAGCGGGAGAAATGGAGTGTAGGTGAGTTGGTATTCTTCATCATTCCTTGTCATTTTCACTATTCGAATATACTTTATTCTTCTTGTTGTACTATAGATTTCTATATTTCTCTATTAAACTGCAAACTTCAACATTCGAGCCATAAGTAGGCCCTATGTGTCTTCGATTGGTTATTAGACCCTATGTTGTACACGATGCTAGTGCAACACACTACAGTCTAGTTCTCGTGCATCCATCTATAGACATAGAATTGTCTAGTCTGTAGTCTGAGACCCTTGTAGTTGACTCACCCAGTTTTCCAAACACCTATCATTAGCAAAAGGGAAACATATTTTTGTTTTCCCTTCCTTCATAACCTATCTTTCCTTCTCAACCCATCAACCAACCTAAGGTAGTTTCAAGTAGTTTTTTCCCTTTGACTTTCCCATGAACTGGAGCCTTGGGGGTGAGGAATCCCCCTACTCTATATTTTTGGTGAACTCGGCATGAAGGTCTTTATTTTTGTTCCTTCATATCAGAAATATTTCTCTTGTGCCATTGGGTGTGTTACATATTCATGTGTCTTGAAGCTTTATGAGCTTTACGAATCAGTCTACAACCTCTGGGAATGTTGTCAAAAGGATCTTGTGACATATAAGGATGGAATCTAAGAAGGTCACCATGGGTCAAACCAGTCCTATCTTTGAGTAAGTATTTTTGGGGATGCCTACTAATTTCTCCAACCCCTTTGGAGAGGTTGCTATGCATGTCCCTACCCCTCCTACTTCTCCTTCTTCTTTGCCTATGGAGCAAGATGACACTCTTGAGGTCCCCCTAGAGCAACTTATTTCCCTAGACAGAAGACTTGAGGAGTTTGAGAAGTACTTGGAGAAAGAAATAACTTTGGCCAAAGTAGCTAAGGTTGTTAACAAATTGAGAGCTATATTGGATAAGGACCAGAGAGGTCTAGAATTTCTCTGGGGTCTTGAAAACATTGTCGACATTCATGTCCCGACATACAATCCTAACTCAAGTGCCACTTGAGACCTTGGCTCTGGGATCGTTGAAAGATAGCTAGAAGTCTCAATGCCTAAGGTAGTTGTGTGTACGATTGAGACTGGCCCTTTTATTGATACCAGCTTTGGTCCTCAAATGACCCCCACCATTAAAGTAAATAAGGTACCATTGGGCTTCATCTCCTCCACTCTCAATGTTCCTAGCAGTAATCTTTGAGCCCATATTGGTCCCAATAGTGGGGTCTCTATTGGAAAGTGGGTTGGTGGCTTTGGTGGCTCTAGAGGTTCTGGTGGTGGTTTCACTGGTCCTATTTCATCCATTGACCCTATCTTAAATGCCTTGTTGCAGAACATGGATCATATGAAAAACCAGTTAGTGAACCTGTCTATTTCTACCTCTCAACCTATCTTCCAACCTTTTTTCTATCAGAGTCCTCTATCTATTGCTATTCTATACACTTCTATCCCTCAAGGGATGGAGATTCCAAATTTTGAAAAGTATGATGGTCATGACGATCCTCAGACACACATTTTGACATTTAATGCTATGTGCACTAATTTCTTCCATCATGATGCTTTAATGGCTAAGCTCTTTCTAAGATCCCTTAAAGACACTACCCTTGAGTGGTATTGCTCCTTACTAGATAACTCTATATTTTCATTTGATCAGTTGGTAAATCAGTTCCTGATGTAGTTCCAAGCTAGCATCAAACTAAAAATGACCTTTTTCATATCTTGCCTGGTGCAAGCAAGGGGACCACAAAAAGGTAATTGATTTTATCACTTGCTATCAAGCATTCTTTTCATAGATCTCTTATCCTTTGTCAGAATCAAATGTTTAGAAGGTCTTCATCGACAACTTATAGAAATCATGGCAAGAAAAATTTTCCTTGATAAAGTACCCCTCTTTTGCACATCTATGTGTTGCATTATGTGAATACCAACAAATGGTTGCACATTTTGGGGGTTCATCCTCATTCTCTTTTCCTGATAATCAGTTTGTAGTGTTGGTATTTGGAAACAATGAGGCTATTGTGAGTGTTGTATCTTAGTCTAAAGATGAAATTTTGGGGCACAGCAGACACTTCACAAAGTTTTTTGAATCATATCTACCATTTTGAAAAGAAAAAAAAAGATAAAATTTTGGCCTTGCTAGAAGTTTGACCTCTATCCAAACCTTATCTTGAGTGGTATGACATGCATCAATTATATCATTCCATAGATTGCATGGAAATGCCACTGAGTGATGTGTGTGCCTATGTCACAAGATCGAAGACTGCATCAATGATGTGACTATCCATCTCGATGGGAGAAAATAGAACTCCAATAAATCTATGGCTAAGGCTAATAGTGAATTGCAAATTTATATTGATCCATTTCCCTCTCACTCTACAAATATAATTACCCAATATTCTACATCTTTCAAGGTAGTTCCCTCAAAATACATGAACTTGGTCTCATTCACAAGTATTCCTCCTCTAGAGAATGTAAGTGCAGCACCTGATATAACTTTCACCTCATATGATGTACCCTTAACAAGGATCCTTCCCCATTATACATTCCCACTTGGATTAATGGAAACACCATAACTGATGTCTTAGTTGATCTAACGAGTTGGGTAAAAGTGATAATGGAGGAAAATATGTGTATAAATAGCTTACACAAGGACAAATATGAAGAGTCATAGACCACCCTCCATACCCATGATGAACCTTTTATTTCCCCTATGGGCACTATTTCTTTATCAGTCTTAGTTGGACCCAAGTCTGTTGATGTGCTATTTTTCATGATCCTAGAGTCTAACCTATTATGAGTCAAGCTAGGAATTTTGTGGCTAGCCTCTATGAATGGTGTTGCCTCTGTGATCCAAAAATTCTTAAAGTTACCTCAAAAATGCATTGTTCATGTGTGCATGATACTAGCTATAAATCGCTAGTGTCGTGTGGGGGCTTCTCCTTGGATCACTTTTGGCCTACTTCAGTTAGACCTCTCCCTCCTAGGGGAGATTTATTATATATATCTTATGTCAAATATAAGACTAAGGGCACCACACCAAAAGTTAATTATCCAGTCTCTATGTATGCCATCTCCGTAAAAGACTCTATGATAGAGTAGTAGTAAGATTCTTTTTCCCCACCAAAGGGAAAGTGAAAGGTTGCTCACACTCAAGATCCTTCTCCTTTTGTGTCTTAAGCTCCACCTACTTTCGCTTCCCATCCTGCTATGGAATCTAAAACTCCAGTTCCCATGCCTCGCATGGAAAGCGTGATGGTTTCTGCATGGTGGAAAGCAAAGCATTAAGTTTTTGAGCTCCTATTTTTCCTAGGGTTCCCCGACCCACTATCTATGGAAAGGGTAAGAGTTCTCATGGGGTGGCTTATGTGTCTCAACCTTTGCAACTCCTACTATTCTTCCACTATCCCTAGGGAAGCAAATGGGAAGAGGCTCATCATTGAGGTGCTTGTGCCTATCTCTCCTCCTATTATTTTTTTCTCTTATGCTTCCCCCTCCTACTCATGCCTAGGATACTACCCTTCCACCAATGATAGTTGTGAAGGATACTCCTACAGTTGAGTAGCAGCCTTTGGTCTCTTCTCAGGTTGCATCTTCCACTTCTTGTAGCCAATGTAACTAACTTGTGCATGAGCATAAGCATGGGTGAAAGGATCTAGCCATGGAGATCATCGCCTTGCAAAAGATAGATGGGGAGCCAATGGCACCTATTTTTGCATCTTATTTTGTTACTCTATTTTCTTCTTTTGTTCCTACCTCAATTCCCATTGCCTCTATTTTTCTTCCATCTCCCTTGGTGGGTCTCGATGATGCTCACCCCAAAAGGGTGCAAGTCTTCATCACTCCCTCTATGGATCCCCCTCTCTTGATGTCCCTCCTATACATCCCTCATTTCTCTTAGCCCATCGATATGCCAAATACAATGGTAGTGTCTATTGTAGCTCTTTCCTCCTCCTCTTCCTCCTTTTCCTTCACTTCTTCTATGGGGATTCAACATCCTTTGTTGAAGTCCTTTTTTGAGGCGTAAGTTGGAGGATGACCTCACTGCGAGTGGAGGTTGAAAGAAGGGATCACCTTTCTGGAAGCTAGTTTTGTCCTAGCTTGCACCATCCTTATGATGGAGGTTTCCCCTTCTTCTTTAGAGTTATTCATCACCTCCCTCCCTAAGGTCAGTAGTGACTCTCGAGTTCCTAACCAATCCCTTGAAAATTATGTTTAATTTGGTGGAAGATATACTGACTTTATCCTCGATCTTTGCAAGATCGATGATTTTTGCTTCACAATAACTCGGTGAAGAAGACCTTGAGGGGCCTTCTTCCTTGAACCTTGTTGTAGGAGAGTCGAAGAGTACCACCCTCACTATACTGCCCTTATAGGCCCATTTTCCCTCCCCATACAATGATCTAGATTGGGAGTAGGATGACTTGTTGATCAATGAGGACTAGGGTAATACCTCTTCTTCATCTATAGCGTAGATTTTTTGTGTGTTTTTTCTCCCCTGTGCTTATCTTGTTGTGTTTGTGATCCTACTTGGAGGACCCTTTCCAACCTTGTAGGAGATTGGATATAGGCATGAAAAAAAAATTACACTTTTTTTGTGTGTATCATCATTCTTCTATGTGTCATGATATTGCTCTTTGATATTGGGGACAATGCAAAGCATTGCGGGAATTTAGGCCTTCTTCCATACTGACCCAATTTTTATTTTCATTTTGTCTTCATGTGCTCTTCTTCATGTTCTGATACCTTTGGGGATTGATGAAAATTTATACATATATTATATTTTATTTTTTTTATTTATAGCTATGGATAACTCTAACCCTGAATTCTTAGATCCCCTATCACTTGATTTCTTTGTCTATGTTTGTTTGCTCTGTGATGTTGTGGTTTTCATGTGTTTTCCATCGTGTGTGTGTGACAACATGCCATACATACATATTTTTATGTGTTGTGTGCCACAACATCTTTTCCTCCCTTTCTCTCCTTAGGATGTCACGTGCTCCTCAAATTAGTACACATCATCCTAAGGGGGGCTATCATGCTTCTCTAATTTTCAATTAAGGCGAATTCTTTCAAAAGGATTCCTTGGTGTCAAAATTCTTTTACAATGAATTCCTTGATGAAAGAATCCCTTATTGAAAACCTCTCATTTTCCAAAATGATGTATTATCTCAAAAGGTTGTTAAACACTCATAATACTAAGAGGGGGGTGAATCAATATTCTTTTAAACCATTCAAACATTTAAACATCTAATCCACTTAGAAAATTCAATTATATTAAATAAAAGAAAGCATGAAACATCAGGGTAAGTGCACCAATATGTAACACAATTTTGGTGCCAAAATGAAAAAAACTCACAAAAAGGCCAAAATAATCCATTTGGCGTGCGCCAAATAGAAAACTTAGAATAAAATCCAAAAAGAGCTTTCAAACCCTCATTTATCTTCAACCATGGCTTAACTTGGAGGATTTGAGGTCTGCAACTTGCGCTCACAAAATCTCATCCATTTTTTGCATCCTTAGCTTGCGATTTTCCACAAGGATGCCGCCAACAAGTCGGAGAGGTTGAAGATTGCAAAGAGGTATGTATTTTTATTCTATTTATTTCAAATTTGATTTAGAATGCAAATTTAAATAGGTTTTTATAATAAAAAAATTGTTCTAATTCTCAGGGAATGAATCTCCACCTTGAAACATTGAGAATTCACAATCACCCCCTCATGAAGAACCTCTTATACAAGAACAACCCGAAACTCCTCCATTAATTCATAGGAATCCTCAAGGAACACAAGAAAATATTCAAAATCAAATTCAAAACAATAAAAGAGACATTCAACAATTAATTGGAAGATTAACGAAGCATGTTGAAACCCACCCTTATAGGAGAGGGATTTTTGAATCATTGAAGTCAATTTTAACTAATGTAGGAGAAATTGGCGAGAAAATAATTTTTTGGTCAAATAAGAGGCATGAGATGAGACAATTTTATGCTAATGGTTTGTCATATGCAGATGTCAAAAAATAAAAAATTAGCAAAGCCGACTTGTGTGCCCTATTTATAGACCTGAGAACCAATGAACCTTTGTCTCATGCATGCAGGAGGTTCCCCATCCATTGGTGCCACCATTAGTTAATTAAAAATAAATTTTGGGAATGGTGGTGGATGGTATTTGACCAACCTCCATGCAATAACCATGAGGTGCTGCAATACTTTTTGAGGAAACTCTATTGTGAGTTTGTCCTCAATAAAATGCCAAACTATTTTGACATCTTAGACTTTCAGGGTAGAGGTGGGGGCTCCACACATGATAGACCTGTTGCACAATGTAATCCACAATTAGCACCAAGACCCTTAGCCAAACCCATGGTGGAGCATGTTTTTTTTCCTTCCATTGTTAAGGACGGTGTAGAGGTGGATATGTTGAAGTGGACTGACTCACTCACCCAGACCATTTTACAGTGTGTGAGTCCTCTAGTAGAGCCTGGTGTGGAGGAGATGTGTAGGCCCCGAGCTCCACCCCACCATTGTGGTGCTTGCGGTGTTGTTTGCACGTACGATTATCAAAGTGCTCATGATGTAGCTACACAGCCTACATCAATTGCAGAGGTGATGGCTTTCACAAATGATATTTTGAATGATACATTCGGCATTGACACTCAGGTAAAATTTAGCAAGTTATTTTAATGTTGTTTATTAAATTATATTTTGAAATTTAAGAATAACTAAATTAGTATAATTTCGATATGATGAAATTTCAAGGTCGGACTATTCATGAGGCATGCTCTATTCCTACAGACCCTTATACATTCTCGACGATGAGTCCACAGTTATGCAACTAGTATTAAAGATATTATTATTTCATTTGAACAATTGAATGTTATACTTGAATATTTATCTCATAACATGCTTTGTATTTCAAATAGTTTCTTGGTGCACCTTCTTCCTCCACACCTCACAATTCATATCCTCAAACAACTTACACTCAAGTAGCCTTTATTCATTAATGGTGTTGTAAAACTATGTTAGCTAGTTTTCATAATTTTGCGTATATACAAATCTAAAAAATTGATGAGAAACACAAACGTTGCATTTGTATTCCTTGATCGTGTCACATTATCTTCTCCTAATTCACTTTTTGTTCCTTTATTCCTTCCTAATCCCATACCATTAACATTTAATAGTTCACCCTATTTTCCATGATCCCCTCCTAGCCCATCCCACTAATTTATCTTCTAGTCCATGCTATGTGTCATTATGTCCTTCTACTCCCATCTTATTGTACCCATTATTATTTCACCCTAGATGTTCCATGATCCCCTATGTTCATTTATATCATCCTATGTTATACCATCTTTATCCACGTTTCATCCTAGATAACTCTTCTCTATTATTGCTACACACAGGTCAAGTTCGCACTTTGTGTACTGTAGTCAAACCCTAGACACCTCCTAATTCACCCTATGTTGCATTATTCCCTAGTAATCGCATCCCATTAACCTCTAATTTTCCACCCTATATTTTGTTATCACATCCTAGCCCATCCCATCAATCTATACTAGTCCATCCTATGTTCCATTAATCCCTTCTATTCCCATCCCATTACCCTCTCTTATTTAACCTTATGTTCCATTATCCCCTCTTGGTCTTTATATCAACATGATACCTGAGATATTGTTTCATTTGCAATTGTTGACATCAGACAACCCTAGTGATGTTGGTGGCATGATGGACCATGGATTTGCTTCAGCAATAGCCAGTTCTAATCCATTGAGAGAGGTATGCAATAGATTAGTTGATTTGACATTATATTCTCTTGTATGGTATATTATAGAAAAATTACACGATACTTTTATGTAGTTTAATTTTTATCTTGATGGTTGCTACAGGTGTCTGTCACTCCATATTGTGAACATGGTGATGTTGTAAATTTGCATGATGACTATATGTATGTGGTAAGTGATTATATATTTTGTTATATGTCATTCCACAATTCAATTTCTATGTATTAACATCTTTAATTTTTATCGTATCAGTTGAAGGTCTAGAGTGAAGAGAGGAGGACTAGCGAGCGTGTTCGAAAGACAAGAGAAGCAACAGTCACTCCATCCAGCCGAATTTCAAAGGCATCATGGGATCTATTTCATTCCCCTAGAGGGAAATGACTATGTATTAGGGTTGTTTGTTGTATGCCTATGTGGCATTTTGGAACATATGTTTTGTATTATCGATACGTGACATTTTATGTCCATATGGATCCTTTGTACTAAGGTTGTATAGTTTTTTTGGATATATTGTATATACTTTTATTAATATATATCATTGTATAGCCTTTCGACTTTTTGATTAAAGAAAATCTTATTTTGCTATTGCCATTCTGGAATGATTTTATCATGCCTATCAAGTAAATTGTATGTTTGAATTTTGTAGGCATGGATTTTCTTTACATCTAATGCTTAATTAATTACTGTTGATTTCTCAATAAGCCCCATCTAAAGCGTATTGTGTAAATAAGCTCCATGCGTGGTGGTTTGTATCCTTTGGAATGATTCAATTACTTGTTCCTCACTTATTCACATGTATGATTCATTTATTCACATGTATACTTCACCTATATTGTGTGTATTCACGTGTATGCTTCATGCTTCCAATGCATAGCAGCAAAAATCTTTCGAGGAAAAAACTGACAAACCAAAAGTATAAGAGTTTTTGAAAAAATCAGGAAAAATTGTAGAATAAGAGATAAAAACTTTTATTTTTAAATTGAAAGGTATTTCTATAACATATAGAGAGAAAATAAAATAAATATTTTAACTAATGAATTGTAAAAAATGGATTTTTATAGTTTATATTCATATCGTTGATTACATTGCATTGCACATCTTTCAAATTCAAAGCATTACTTCACTTTGCATAACTAATAACTAGATGTTGATAGATGACAAAATTTCAATTACAATATAGTTTGTACAAATTCAACCTAAGCAGTTATGCAATTTCTTCATATTGCATAACTAATAATTAGGAGTAGCTGCCAATTGCATTTTCTTATCATGGCATTCTATGAGGCCAAATTTCTTTGAGGTATTTTTGCAAATAGTTCACTGCCTTGTCTATGTTACCACATTTTTCATACATGTCTACCAAAGCATCCTGTCAAATAATTCACTGCCTTGTTTCTATGGCTAAAATCTTAAAAAAAAAGTGATTTCACACAAGCTATGGATGCTTCGAAAAAATATATATAAAGCATAATAGTAAGCAATAGCATAGACAAGGTAGTGAACTGTTTGAAAAAATGCATCAAATAAATATGGTGGTAGAATACCAGGACAAGCCATAGACAAGGTAGTGAACTAGTTCAAAAGATGCCTCAAATAAATGTGGTCTCATGGTGACGGAATGCCATGACAATCAAATTGCTTTTGATTGTCATGGCATTCCATCACCATGAGACCTCATTTTTTTGAGGACCTTTTTTCAAAGAGTTCACTGCCTTTTTTATGCTACCACATTTTTCATACATGTCTATCAAAGCATTATATCAAATAGTTAATTACCTTGCTGCTACGGATACAACCCTAAAACATGTGCTTTCAAACAAGCTATGGATGCTTGGAAGAAATCTAGCAAAGCATAATAGCAAGCAATAGCATAGACAAGGCAATGAACTGCTTGAAAAAAATTATTCAAAGAAATGTGGTCTTATGGTGATGGAATGCCATGACAAGAAAATTGCTATGGATTGTCATGACATTCCATCACAATGAGACCACGTTTCTTTGAGGCATTTTTCAAACAATTCACTGCCTTGTCTATGCTACCATATTTTTCGTACATGTTTACCAAAGAATTTTATCAAACAGTTCACTATCTTGCTACTATGGCTAAAAGCCTAAAATGGGCGCTTCCAAACAAGCTAGATGGATGCTTGGAAAAAATCTATCAAAGCATAATAATAAGCAATAGCATAGACAAGGCATTGAATTGTTCAAAAAAATGCGTCAAAGAAATGTGGTCTCAATGTGCTTGTCATGGTATTCCATCACCATGGGACCACATTTCTTTGAGGCATTTATTTCAAACACTTCACTGCCTTGTCTATGCTATGAAATTTTTCATACATGTCTACCAAAGCATTTTATCAATCAATTCACTGCCTTGCTACTAAGGCTAAAATTATAAAATAGGTACTTTCGAACAAGCTATGGATGCTTGGAAAAAATATATCAAAGTGTAATAGTAAGAAATAGCATGATGCAAAGTAGGGAGGCCTTCAATCAACTAAATAGAAACCCAACTAATACACCAAGCATTTGTTCCTCCAAACCCTATCAAGGGTGATTCTCCTCAAACTTCACTATTTGTCTTGTAGGTTTGTAGACCCAACTTCTTCACCTTTTCTTGCAAAGCTTACTGCCAATTAACAATCCTCTCACCTTTTCAGAAACCCTTTTAAGCCTTCAAAAATGTATCACAAAAACACACCAGGTCACTTTCGACCAACACCAACAAAACAAGGCTACTATGTTGTCCTAATTGGCCAATTAGGCCAACTTTTCAAAGAAATTATACTCCAAACTATCTTCCCATCCCAAATAACTATATAAATTCATTTACCATACCACAAAACCTCCAAATCCATAAACTTTAACCTAAGAACCGCTCCTTTAAGCCCACTTTTACAAAACCTTCATTTTTAGCAAGTTTAAGGTGGGTTTATTAACAATCCTATTTCCACAAATCATAACACCTTTTCAATGCATCAAACATGCTTAAAATAACCTACACATGCTTAAAATTCCCTCACAAACTACTGCCCCAAAGGATTTCAACCATTTCCACTCTTAAACCATTGAATTTCACCAAAACTCATCAAATTACCAACTAGGGCATCACACCAAACCACTCAACTCACCTCCCCTACTCTAGAAACCATGCACATATGTTCCTTTCCACTAAGTTACAGTAGGTTACAATGGGTGAAATGGATAAAAAATTATTTTTACACACTCAACTATTTGTATTTGACAACTTTTTCCCCAAGCGAGAAATCACCACCACGGGAAAAAGCCTCTAAGGTAGCAACAACCAAGATATTTTATTGTAGAGGGTCACAACATGATCCCATAGGCTCAGACGAGAAATTTCTAAGTGTCACGGTGTCCGAATACGAGCATGCTGAAGTTCGCAGCCATTTTGCACTTTGGACTATTAAGGGATTCTGTCAATTTAACATAGCTCAAAGCGATTCTACATGTTTCAATGCAAAAGAGGACCATTCCTAGCATAAACGTACCCACTCAGACATTTTGGGACATTTTTTTTGTCACACAAATTGCAAAACGAAAGTTGCACCACTTTGCAACTTTCAACTACTTGCATTTGACAACTTTTTCCCCAAGCGAGAATTCACCACCACGGGAAAACACCTTCGAGATAGAAAAAATTGAGAGAGTTTATTGTAGAGGGGCCCAACATGATCCTATAGGCTCAAACGAAAAGCTTCTAAGCATCACGATGTCCGAATACAAGCATGTTGAATTTCCCAACCATTTTGCACTTTGGACTCTTAAGGGATTTTGTTGGTTGAACATAGCTCGGAGAAATTCCACATGTTTCAGTGGGAAAGAGGGTCATTTCTAGCATAAACGTACCCACTTGAATGTGTCGAAACAATCTATTTGGTCACACGAGTTGCAAAACAAAAGTTGCACCACTTTGCAACTTTCAACTACTTGCATTTGACAACTTTTTCTCCAAGCGAAAATTTGCCACCACGGGAAAAGGCCTCTGAGATAGTGAAAACTGAGAGAGGTTATTGTAGAGGGGCCCAACATAATCCCATAGGCTCATATGAAAAGTTTATAAGCATCACGGTGTCTGAATACGAGCATGTTGAAGTTTGTATCCATTTTGCACTTTGGACTCTTAAGGGATTCTGCAGGTTGAACGTACCTCAAAGTGATTCCACATGTTTTAGTGGGAAATAGGACCATGCCTAGTGTAAAAGTACCCACTTGGACATGTCGGGATAGACTGTTTGGTCACACGAGTTGCAGAATGAAAGTTGCACTACTTTGCAACTTTCAACTACTTGCATTTGACAACTTTTTCTCCAAGCGAGAATTCA
This sequence comes from Sequoiadendron giganteum, assembly GCA_007115665.2. Classification (NCBI taxonomy): domain Eukaryota; kingdom Viridiplantae; phylum Streptophyta; class Pinopsida; order Cupressales; family Cupressaceae; genus Sequoiadendron; species Sequoiadendron giganteum. Next base: position 276,072,722 of record CM021105.1, read on the forward strand.
CCACCATGGGAAAATGCCTCTTAGAGAGGTTATTCTAGAGTGGCCCAATTTGTTCCCATAGGCTTAGATGATAATTTTATAAGTGTCACGATGTCTGAATACGAGCATGCTGAAGTTCATAGCCATTTTACACTTTGGACTCTTAAGGGATTCTATTGGTTGAACGTAGCTCAAAGCAAATTCGCATGTTTCAGTGAAAAAGAGGACCATGCATAGCGTAAAAATACCCACCTAGACACATCAAAACAATCCATTTGGTCACACAAGTTGCAGAACAAAAGTTGCACCACTTTTCAACTTTCAACTACTTGCATTTGACAACTTTTTCCCCAAGTGAGAATTTGCCACCACGAGAAAACACCTCTGAAATAGTGAAAATAGAGAGATTTTATTTAGAGGGGCCTAACGTGATTCCATAGGATTAGACGAGAAGTTTCTAAGCATCACGGTCTCTGAATACGAGCATGTTGAAATTTGCAACCATTTTGCACTTTGGACTCTTAAGGGATTTTATCGGTTGAACGTAGCTCGGAGCGATTCCGCGTGTTTCAATAGGAAAGAGGACCATGCCTAGTGTAAACGTACCCACCCGAATGCGTCGGGACAGTCTATTTGTTCACATGAGTTGCAGAACAGAAGTTGCACCACTTTGCAACTTTCAACTACTTGCATTTGAGAACTTTTTTCCCAAACGAGAATTCGCCACCACAAGAAAATGCCTCTGAGATAGCAAAAACTGAGAGAGGTTATTGTATATAGGCCCAACATAATCTCCTAGGCTCATACGAGAATTTTCTAAGCATTACGGTGTTTGAATATGAGCATGTTGAGGTTCACAGTCATTTTGCACTTTGGACTCTTAAGAGATTCTACCGGTTGAACATAGCTCAGAGCGATTTCGCATGTTTCAAAGCAAAAGAGGACCATGCCTAGTGTAAACGTACCCACCCAAATGTGTCGAGACAGTCCGTTTGGTCACACAAGTTGCAGAACAAAATTTGCACCACTTTGTAACTTTCAACTACTTGCATTTGATAACTTTTCTCCAAGCGAGAATTCACCACCATGGGAAAATGCCTCTAAGATAATGAAAAATGAGAGAGGTTATTATAGAGGGGCCCAACATGATCCCATAGGATTAGATAATTTTCTAAGCATTACAATGTCTGAATACGAGCATGTTGAATTTCGTAGCCATTTTGCACTTTGGACTCTTAAGGGATTCTACCGATTGAACGTAGCTCAGAGCGATTATGCATGTTTCAGTGAGAAAGAGGACCATGTTTAGTGTAAATGTACCCACCTGAATGTGTCAGGCTAGTCCATTTGGTCACACGAGTTGTACAACGAAAGTTGCACCACTTTGCAACTTTCAACTACTTGCATTTGACAACTTTTTCCCCAAGTGAGAATTTACCACCACGGGAAAACACCTTCAAGATATAAAAAAATGAGAGAGGTTATTGTAGAGGGGCCCAAAATGATCTCATAAGCTTGGACGAGAAGTTTCTAATCATCACAGTGTCCGAATAAGAGCATGCTAAATTTGACAGCCATTTTGCACTTTGGACTCTTAAGGGATTTTACCGGTTGAACGTAGCTCAAAGTGATTCTGCATGTTTCATTGCAAAAGAGGGTAATTCCTAACATAAATGTACCCACCCAGATGCGTCGGGACAGTCCGTTTGGTCACACAAGTTGTAGAACGAAAGTTGCACCACTTTGCAACTTTCAACTACTTGCATTTGACAACTTTTTCCCCAAGCGAGAATTCGCCACCACGGGAAAATGCCTTTGAGATAACGAAAACTAAGAGAGGTTATTATAGAGGGAACCAATTTGATCCCATAGGTTTAGACGAGAAGTTTCTAAGCATCACGGTGTCTGAATACAAGCATACTGAGGTTCGCAACCATCTTTCACTTTGGACTCTTAAGGGATTTTGTCGATTAAACGTAGCTTGGAGCGATTCTGCATGTTTCAGTGCAAAAGAGGACCATGCCTAGCGTAAACCTACCCATTTGGATGCATCGGGATAGTCCATTTGGTCACATGAGTTATAGAATGAAATTTGCACCACTTTGCAACTTTCAACTACTTGCATTTGACAACTTTTTCCCCAAACGAGAATTCGCCACCACGGGAAAATGCCTTTGACATAGCAAAAAATGAGAGAGGTTATTGTGGGAATTCATTAACCACCCTCTAAAACCACAAAATCTACAACCTTTAGCCAAGGAATTGCTCATGGAGTGCACTTTTCACAAAACCTTCATATTTAGCAAATTTAGGGAGGGTTTATTGAAAGTCTTATTCCCACACCTATCTCAACTTGCCAAAGCATCAAACATGTTCCAAATGAGTCAAGTTTGTTTGGGTGTTTTGAGTACAATAAGGTCCGTTATGACCATTCAAATTTATTTGGTGAAGTTTTAAGGTCTTATGTTTACATTTTGTGGAAGTTGCAAATCATAGTGAAAATATTGTCAAGTTTGATAAAAGTTGTCAAGATAAGTTGAATGTCATTTTCTCTAGTGTAAGGTCATGTTTTTTGGATTCAATAAGGTCTAGGTAGACCATATCTAATGTTTTAGGAGTCTAGGAGGGTCAAATTGCAAAATAATGCAAAATGAGCAAAAATGTTGTCAACAAGAATATGTAAAAAACTGCAATTTTGTACTCCAACATCCATAACAAGTTTTTAAATTGGTTGGATTCGGTTGTAGGATGGTAGTTGGTGTTTTTCATGTTTGAAAATTCTTCTTACATTCGATTTTGAGGTTGGAGAAACCAAGTTAGAAAGAAAAACAATAAAATCTTGTTATTTCCATGCCATTTTCTAAGTTTTTCCAGGTTTTTTTAAGTTTATTGGTATTGTATGGTTCCATACAGGGTGGTTGTGCTTACTTCTTTATGGAAACTGGTGGGAAGTAGATTTAACTATTTCAAAAACTTGGTTTGAAGAAATTTCATTCAATTTTGTGCATTTAATAGGCATTTTACTAGAGGTCGGTCTGTGAGCCCTATTTCAAGGGTTTAAGTGCATTTAAAATGGTGTTTTAAGCCTTCCACCCACTGTATGATGTTTTAACTTAGTGGATAGGCTTATTTGAGATAGATAAACATGTATTCATTGTTTCTTCAGTAGGGGAGGTCTGCATACTAGTTTTTTGTGATACCCTAGGTGGCATTTGGGGTATTTTTACATGAAAAAGTGAGGTTAGAGAGGGTAAAAGTGGGAAATATTTGAGGGAAGTCATTTTTATTGTTCTTTTAAGCATGTGCAAGGTTATTCCAAAGTTTTTGAATTGGTTTTGAGGTCTGAGAAGGCGTGGAGCATAGTTTTTCAATAAGCCCTAGGGTATAATGTGAAAAGTGAGGGCTTTAGTGTTTGGGGTGTTGCGGGGCCTATCTTGCCCTAAACGTTGTGGATTAGGTGTTTCCTCTGGTAGGTGAGTTCTTCCCAATCAAGTTTTGGGTGAAAGGAAAAGTTTAAAACAAATTCTCTTTGTAAATCGGGCCTAATTGAGGCCTTGGACAACATTGTTTTCAAGTTTTTAGCAAGTTTCTCCAAAGGAGTCTTAGGTGGAATTGATGTATGTTAGAGATGACCTAGATTGCATCAATTTATATGAGGCATACACTGCCCCTACCTTGTCAACCCTATGGAATTGGCAATCCAGTGAGCTCATTAGCTTGCCAATTTGGTAGAATTGACAAGGTAGGGGCAATAAAATATTCCTTTCTACAATTATATTAGACATTACTTCATTCTTACTCATAAATCCACTTGTTTTCCTTGAAGAAAAATTTAAATGTAAATCATGAAGCATTACAACTAATTTTAAATGTAATATACACATTTAATTAAGGCATATATTAAGGAATATACACATTTGCATGTATTAATTTCTCATATTTTTTGTATATCAAAAAATACACTAAGTCAATGAAAAATATTACAATAGTGATGGAAGAACATCTTGAAAATCTTCTCATTTTTCAATACTTGTAGCAATACATGCAGCGAAATAATCCTCCCATTTGCAGCCCAGATCATGAAATATATTATACAAGAAGAAACAAAAGGAACTATTGCCTAGTTATTTGAATTCCAAAATGCTTCAAAACATGTACATCCCCTGCTCCCTATGAAACACATGGGTAGTAGCCTCTCCATGCTTGTGTACTCTCATAGGAATTTGGTCCACAAAAAACCTGTAAAAGCCTATCAATCTTAGACATGGACTCACATAAAAATCATTAAAAGAGCAATAACTAAATAATGTTAGTCATACACCTGATGAGACCTAATATCACCTTCATGCATGCTAGATAAGGAGGTCGATTGAAGGTCCTACAATGGTGATGTGGCCCTTCTCTACTTTCTCATCTCTCGATGATCCTATGTATAAATTTTAAATATATCACTGACATAATTAACATAAAACATGTAGCATATAAGAATCTGATAAATCTACAAGATGGAAAAGAAAGAGAAGATAGACAACTAGAAAATGCACCAGCAACTGATGTTTCTCATACCACAAAACACTTGCACCACCAACCAATGTTGTTCTTTTCTTGAACATTGACAAACTTCAGTATCACCTATAGTCACAATCATAAAAGGATCAATCACAGTCATAAATGCATATGACATCAAACACTAATAGGAAATATGGTGTAGAGCACATTGTCCTCCATTTTTTGAGTCGAGTCTAGTTAGGATGAATGATTCAAGATGTTGTCAAATAAGGTTTGAAAGTCATTTAATATGGTAAACTGACCCATTCCTCTCATTGTGGCCACTGTAACTTGAGGAATGGGTCTGCAACATCAATAAACTAGTGTGGGAATGTGGAATTTGTGCAGGGGAGGTCGAGTGTTTTGTTGGGCATAAAGCACTAGAGTGAAAATTTGTGTTTTCGAAGTGAAATAGTGAGGTTTTGAGATAGTAAAGTGTGTAAAAAGGTTATGCAATGTTATTTCTTGGTGAATTAAGTTTGGATAGAGGTATTTAAACCTTTTGAGGTATTGGTAAGTTTTGGTGAGGGCTAGATGTGTGATTTTCAATAAGCCCTAGGTTATTTAGCTTAAAAGGAGGGTTTTGTGATTCGATGCTTGGGTGAATTACTTTTTGAGGGTAAATAGTGGATTCTTTGGTTTGAACACATGTATAATTCTTCCCAATTGAATTTTGAGTGAAAGGGAAAGCTTAAAGTAGAGTCCCTTTGAAAAAGTGACCTAATTTGGGTGAAATTGAGTGGTTTGAGTGGGAAAATGATAGGAAACTTGGGGGAAGAAAATATATTCTATCATTTTGAGTTTTTTCAGGTATTTTATGAAGTTTTAGAGGTATTGGTTGGGTTAGGAAAGCCTTGGAAGATTGTATTTCAATAAACCCCCATGTAAAGAGCAAGAAATGAGGGTATCATGGTAGGGTGGTTTGGGAAACGTGTCTCTAAAAATTAATTGTGGAATTTGGGGTTTTTTTGGCTAGTGAGGGCTGCCCAATCAAAATTTGGGTGAAAAGGAATTTTTAAGGTATAGGTCCTTTGGAAAAGTGACCTATTTGGGGGTCTAAAAATGGTGAAAAAGCCCAATTGCAAGGTGTTAAAAGAGTGATATGCCCATTTGAGATATGTTTGGAATCAGCGTAATGGGTATCTGAAACCCTAAATGGTTTGTGTGTTTGTTAAGAGGGTCAATAGCTATGCCCTGGTTTTGGTGTTTGGACACGTACAAGAAAAATAGGTTGAAATAGTGAAGAGTTGATGAAAAAGAGTTGTTAGGAAAAAATGTTGGTTTCAGTTTGATGAAATTGTGTTTGTAATTATTTAACCTCCCTGTTATTGATCAAAGTACCAACTTAAATGTGGTCAATAGAGAACAGCATATAACCATCATTTTACATATCTACATTAATACAATTTTGCAAACCCTTATACAATCAAACTTAAATGCTTGAAAGAAAGCAATGATCAATAACATGAATTTACAAATTCAATGTGCATACTTACAAATCAATCCAAGGAACCATGTGGGTCTTCTTTACTCTTTATTGTGTCAATTATTGCCTTGTGGTCAAACTCACACACTTTCCACAAGTTCTTGTTTGTAGGTTTACCCTTATATTTGATCAAATGAATGTTGGTGGCGACAACAAGGTTCGAGTAGTGAAGAATATTCTGATGCATGTTGAAGTCCTCAAACAACCAAACCGCAACATTCTTAATTGGATACCTTCGAAGCCATGTTCAAGTAACAACTACCGAACCTGTAGGATATTCTATGTTTTCTCCATCTATAATTGGGGCCTCCAATTTCTTTTCGGCCTCAATACAATGGAACAAGTAATAATTTGTACCCTTTTCATTGTCTTCATCTGCAATCATCGCATAAACGTTCCCTGCATTGATATGTTCATCTTGTTAGATGTATTTACTAAGCATCATAATAAAACTTGTAAGTAAGATATATTACCTAGTTCTAGTAGGTCTGATACATGATCAAAGTCAATGGATGATTGCATCTCCGTGATTTGTAGAGTCATTGAGAGTTGATAAGTGCCAAGTGGGGTTAGACTTCTTATAGATCATTTGTCAACCCACTTTCTTGACTCACAATCATTCCATGCTTGAAGTGTACATGCACATGCCATCTTCCACGTATGGATAGTCCATGTACCTACATTGGAACTTCTAAAAGAGTGTAGCTCACTCGATCCTATTAGTGTACAATAATCCTCATATTTTGCAATGTTAGTATCATCTACTAAATGAAAAAATCTATGAACTAAAGAATTAACTTCACTATCTGGACCCATTGCAATATTGCACCATTAGACAATTGATCTTTCATCTGTCAAATTTACACTATATGTGTAATTTAACTCTTCTCGTGCTAAGGCTCTTTTGATACATGCACCCGTTCCATCATGCTCCCCCTTTCCATGCCCAACCTCTGAGAAGTTCCACATATGTTGAACACCACTGATCTTATGCATCCTTCTCAACCAGTAAAACATTTTGGTGTTCTTGAATTATGATGTACAATTATCTGACCATATGATATGTTGACTAAATGATATGCCCCTGCTAGCCAGATTAGCATAGAACATCTAAAAACAACCTTGCACAAACTCTGTAGAATGTGTGCAATCATCACTGATGTAAAACTGATACTCCCTCAATACTTTCCTATTTTCCTTTGTACTATCATTTGCATGAATGAATTCTATATGCACAAATATAGCAACCTGTGTGGACTTTTAGTACTGTGATTGCACCCCATTCTATGGTTGTAGTGTGTAGTTCTAAGTGAATTCGATAACTGAAATGATATGACAAAGTGGAAATGTGTCCTTGCATAACTTGAACTGTGAGTCCAACCATTGTGCTCTGTGTGTATGCCTTGCATACTCAGAGACCACCTGATCACGGAAAATGCCCATAAACTAATACGCTGGAATCTTATCACTAACCAATTCACACTTATTTGCTTCTTTCCCATCTTTTAGACTGTATGCCACTGTCTTATATTTTCCAAATTCCACAATTTTGTCTCCAATTGTGTGTACTAGCCATATGTTGGCAAATTGGAAAATGTTGCATGCCACCACAATGATCACATGTGCCATCCAAACATGAATTCTTATAAAAAAATTGGCCATCCTCTCTTTCACATAAAATGGAAGATAAAAATGTCCTTGATGATTTAGGTGGAGGCATTATGTTACATTCCTGCAGAACATTGTCAATATGCATATCTACACATATACATCAATAAACATCATAATGGTTACAAAACTCAATATGAACCCTACAATGAAAAGTAGTGCGTGTGTGATTTATTTTGACATAAAAAGGCTTTAGCATTTCAAAATACCTTTGACATATTTTAATTTCAAGAAAATTCTATACAAAATCAACAAAAACTTGGGGTTTGAGTGGTATCCAAATAATGCATTGGATGTGGCTCATGGATTTTATTACCACTTCTCCTTCTTACAACATCTCTTTGATTAAGATATGTCCTTGTGTTATCCCTCCAATAATTCACTATTAAAGATCTCAAGCCTTGAGCAATTCTTGTATCTTTTCGTGGCACTCTACCCGAGAATTCCCATAGCTCAATTATATTTGGATCCTCCACTCTTTCATGCCTTCCTTTAACTCTCATTAAAGATGATCTACTTATTTTCAAAGACTTACTTGCCTTTGTAAGTTTCACCTTGTTCCTTGTTTTACTGCTTAACAATTTTGTTGTCATCAAACATCATGTGGCACAACTATCCTTCGTGTGTGAGGTAGAACCCATGCTCTTGTATGCATTCATCAAGTTCTTTACAATGGAATTTTCACTTGATTCATTTGAAACTCTTAGCCCAAGAGCCTTCATGGTGGGCCTAAATTTTAGTTGCCTCATCTTTCAACAAATAGTTGGCATCTTCCACCCTCACTTAGCTTCACAAAAAATAAACTCCATATCCTTTGTGCATATCTTTGACATGTACGTTTTGGAATCTTATCAGGGATCCATTTCAAAACATTGGAATCAATATCAATCAAAAATGTAGGTTTTCTATGTAAAAATCTAGGAGGAGTTGTCAAATGTAAATTTGTGTCAACATTAGAAGGTCAACAACATCGGGGATAGATCGCGTACCTTCAATCGGAGGTGCAATTGATGACATGCCTTGAGATTGGCATGTAAACAATGTTGTACCTCCAACTTGATATGTCATTTATGGAGTGACTTCAAATAGAGATGTGTTTGTTGATGTACTTTCAAAACGTAATGTTGTTGATGGTGTGTCTTCAATTGGAGATGTAATTTCCAGTGTACTTGGAAAACCACATGTTGTTGTTGATGTGTCTTCAACTGGAGATGTGCATTGAGCTTTACCTATGGTTGATGATGTGCCCCCAACTTTGGTATCCATTCCTATCCTTCCATGAACTTTCCTCATTCGTGCCCTTTGTTTTTCCAATTTTAAATCTCTCTTAGATTGCATGGGAATTTTTGGTTGTATGGGCTATAATTCCTTTGCTTCACGAGCTACATTTTTTTATTCTCTTCTCCTTGCATTTTTAACTACACGTTCTTCCAATGTTAGAGGCTTCGATCATTTCCTCGACATGACATTGAATGCTACATGTTCACAAAAACACATAGAACAAAAGTAAGTAATGCATTTTATGAAAATATTGATATCGCTGATTACATTGCATTAAATATGAAACACACCAAAGCATTTTATGAAAGAAGGTAGTGAGTTGTTTGGAATTATCAAACATGTCTATGCTAGACAACATTTTTCATATGATGGAGTTAGATGTTTGTAGGGTTAGATATTAGAGTAGGGATTTTGAGTGTGTTTGAAGAGTTGGAAAAGTAGCTAGATGCTGATGCAGTACATGTAGGGATCCACAATGAATTTGTTCAAAGATTTAGAGGAAGGCTCTTAATAGACTTACACACACTCTTTCAAAGTTTCATCAAAGGAAATAGGCTTCTAAGGACTCCAATCCACACTAAGGTATAAGGGATTTTCATGAGCCTATTAAGGCATCTAAAAAGATTAAAATAATAAACCAAACACAAATTGATCACTTAACTTACCAAGAAACACCATTTTGTATCACTCACTCCTTAACCACTTACAAACTAGTAATCCTTCCTCATAGGACAATCACTCATATCTAATGAAATAGGTAACTTATGAAGATTCTAACAACATTTTTAGATACCCTTTTCCATGGCCTAAAACATATCTCAAAACTACTATAAAATCTTTTGGAGAAAATACCTCAAATTAGCCCTATTCCAATCAAGCAACTAGGCCAATAAGGCCACTCTTACAAAGAGACACTCCTTTAAACACCTTCAAAGCTCTTGATCTCCATGGGCAGTCTTTTTTTAGGTTGTCAAACCTCATATTCCACCTATTTTAGGGACTAGAATGTTCAATAGGGTACCAACCTTCAAACCCTCACTCTAAGCTATTTCAAACTAGGTTTCCCCTAGGGGTTTATTGAAACCCGGACTTCCTCATTACTCCACATTCAAAAAATACTTGGAAAAATTTAAAAATAGCCTACAAATTCTCTAAAAACTTACTCCCAACCTTTAGCACTATTATTTCCTCAAACCCTTACTTGAAACCTTGATATTTGGTCAAGACACACAAGAAATCAACTAGGACAACAACTCACAAAACACTTCCATCAACTCTTCAACTCTTGAAGCCATATTGAACATGGAAAAAAATATATCACCCTTCATTTCACTAAGTTCTAGAGGTATCCACCGAAGGAAAAGTTCATACATGCATTATTTAGTGTTCAAAACCTCAAAATAGGGTTTCATCCCCGTTAGCACCAAAATGATCATAAAACTCACAAACCTCCATGAAATTCAATAAAAATGAAATCTAATACATTCCTTTAATTTTTCTCACAAATTTTAGACCATGAACCACTTGTACGGGGTCATACAGTGGTCTGAAACATAGATTTACCAATCAAAACTCAGAATTTTACACTAAAACAGGGAATACTTCTTGATCTTCTTCATTTTTTCCATACTCTCACCTCTTCCTCGAGGTTCTCCTCAAATTAATGGACTCATAAAAACAAAAAAAATTCCTATAACTGACATTCTACTTACCTAACCTTGCATGCACCTAACTCTATAACTTTTGCATCTTTTAGCAACTTTTATGACCACATTTTGCCAAATTGCAAGCTATGACACAACTGAACTCCCTTAGCTACAAATACATTATAAAATGGTCTAATTGACCTTATTGAACAAAAAATACTCAAATTAACTAGAATCCTAGCATTTGACCATGCTCACTAAAGATGACCTTTTTGACAAAATTGAGCTCTGAAGGTGCTCCTGCACCCTAGAGCGTTGATTTTCAATAAACCCTCCTTGTTTCAAGAATAAAAAGGCCTAAAGCAAGGTTTTAGTGTTTAGATGCATTAGAAAGGTTTCCAGTGACTAAAAGTGACCTATTGTGTTTTTGACATATGTTTTTGAAGGCCTTAATGGGTGTCTGAAAAGGTCAAGGGTTTGTGGGTTTGAGTTGTCTTTGATAAGATATGAACAATTTTCTCTGTTGTGAATGCTACAAGGAAGTGAATGTGAATTGGTCAGTTGAGCATTGAATTGAGGTTTTTGAGATTGAAGATTGTTTGAAACTGATCTAATTGTGATTGTTGAAGGTTTTGTCTCCCTACTCTGCATCACAAACCTAGGGTATAAGTTGTTGCCACCTAAATAAAAACTAGAGAATCTTGTGTTTATTGTTCTCAAAACCACATTGTCATTGTCAAAGAAGCCATGAATAAGATGAATTCAAAGAAGGGTTTGTGATGCTATATCTTATAATTATTCACTATTTCTTTGGCAATGAGGTAACTTAGAAAGACAATAAGCATTCTCAATTGCATAAAATTTTCCCTTTTTTTATTTATTAGAAAGGTAAATGGTATGAATGAATAGAAACTTGCATTAACAACTATGTCAACTCACTTGAATTTATCTAAGAACATGTGATGAAGGTGATTTTTTTATGGAACAAAAAAATTAATGGAAACTTGCATTAGCATTGATGAAACCTATTAGGTTTTCCAAATTAGTTGAAAATAAAAGTTTCCCCACAACCATCACTAATAATGAATTTCAATCTCTTATGTCATGTTTTCCATTTTATATCTTGAAGCTCCTAAAAGTTAAACTTTTACATGCAGACATCCATCTTATTTAATGTTGAATTCTATGTGTAACAATTAAGATTAATAAAATCATCAAATGAATGGTCTAAAAATTGTGAAAACAAAACAAAAAAACTCAATATAAACATCTACCAAAAATGAAATAGAGTGAATCCCACTAGCCATGCTGGAAATGGACTACTATAAGCAATGAAAATAGAATTCATAAGTAAATTTGTGTTAAGTAAATGTCATATTTTTCATTTTTTTGTTCTTTAAAATCATAAAAATTAAACTTTTTTATACAAATCCCATCTAATTCAATGTTGAATTCTATGTCCAATTGTTATGATTAATAAAATCATTAAAGAAATTAAGTTTATATTGTTAAAAATAAATAAATATACTAAATATAAACATTTCAATATTACCAAAATAAATATATTACTTGAGATAATGTAAAATGATGTAAAAACTTCAAAATGTCTTCTTCTGTATTGTCTACCATGCAGATTGGTGGTAAAAAGGTGATGGATCAAGCATAGATTGGTACAACATGAAGTCAACTGCATAAAAGAAGGTGTTTTTGGATCAGATAAAGCGTTGAACCAGACAAATACAGAAGCATGTGGGCTTGAATCATGGGGTCAACCCCTATTTTACCGTTAGAGGTAAAACACATTTGGACTCATGAAATTTGGAGAGTGCCAAATTTGGCGCACACCAAATATGTTGTTTTAAAATCTTTACCTTCCATAGAGACAAAGGGAGTGACACTTGAGATAGAGAGAGAGGTGATAGGAGTGAGAAAGATTAGTCTAGGTAGTGTGGTAGCGATTGAGACCTGAGAGCGATAGAGACTTGAGAGGGATAGAGATTTATCCAGTTATAGTGGGGGAAAATACCTGACAACGGGAGAGGCGTTGGGAGGGATGAGACCTAAGAGATACAAAAAGACTAAAGGGGGAGAGAGAGAGAGGTAGTGTGGGAGAGGGGGTTGGAGTGAAATATATTTATCTAGGTAGGGTGGGAGGTAAGTGATATATGACAGAGAGGGACTGTGAGAGAGGGAATTGGAGTGACACATATTAGTATAGGTAGCATGGGAGGGAGTGGGATGAGAGAGAGAGAGAGACTTGAGAGGGATAGATTTATTCAGTTATGATGGGGGGAAGACCTAAGAGAGGGAGTGGGACCCTTAAATCATAAACCCTATACCTTTAACCCTTAAACCCTCTACCCTCTACCCTCAACCCCCCCTCTCTCTCTCAACCCTACACCATCTACCCTTAAATCATAAATCAAAATCCCTAAACCCTAAACCCTCTACCCTTAACCCTTAATCCCTAAACCATAAACCCTCAACCCTCAACCCTCAACCCTCAACCCTCAACCCTCAACCCTCAACCCTCAACCCTCAACCCTCAACTCTCGACCCTCAACCCTCAACCCTCTACGCTCTACCCTTAACCAAGTTAAACCCTAAACCCTTAAACCCTAACCCCTTAAACTATCTACCCTCAACCCTATGCCCTCAATTATCAACCCTCTAACCTAAACATTGGATCATCAACCCTCATCTATCTTTGTCCCTCCCTCCTCTTATCTCCTTCTCTCTATCCCACTTCTCCCTCCATCTCTCCCTCCATCCATTCCTCCCTCTCTACCGTAATCCCTCAACCCTATAAATCAAACCCTATACCATTAACCCTTAAGCCCTTAAACTCTAAACCCTAAACCCCTAAACCCTCTACCATCTACCCTTAACCCTCTACCCTCAAACCCCCCTCTCTCTCTCAACCCTACACCATCTACCCTTAAATCATAAATAATAATCCCTAAACCCTAAACCCTCTACCCTTAACCCTTAATCCCTAAACCCTAAACGCTAAACCCTCTACCCTCTACCCTCTACCCTCTACCCTCTACCCTCAACCCTCAACCCTCAACCCTTAAACCCTAAAACCCTCAACCCTCAACCCTTAACCAAGTTAAACCCTTAAACCCTCTACCCTTAAACTGTAAATCCTATACCCTAAACCCTTAAACCCTAACCTCTTAAATTGTCTACCCTCAACCCTATGCCCTCAATTATCAACCCTCTAACCTAAACATTGGATCGTCAACCCTCATCTATCTTTGTCCCTCCATCCTCTTATCTCCTTCTCTCTATCCCACTTCTCCCTCCATCTCTCCCTCCATCCATTCCTCCCTCTCTATTATAATCCCTCAACCCTATACACTCAACCCTTAAACACTCAACCCTAAACCCTCAACCCTCAAACCTTAAACCCTTGAACCCTCGACCCTCAACCCAATACCCTCTACCCTCAAACCTAATCCCTCAACCCTTAAACACTCAACCCTAAGCCCTCAACCCTCTCTCTCTCACTCCCTCTCACTCTCTCTCAAGTTTCCCCCTCCTACCTGAGAGAGGAGGAGAGAGAGAGGGAGAAAGAATCGAGAGATGGAGGGAGAATCGAGAGAGGGAGTGGGAGATAGAGGGATGAGAGAGAGGGAGAGGGAGAGAGAGTGGGAGAGAGATAGAGGGTGTGAGAGAGAGAGGGACTTGAGAGAGAGAGAGGGGGAGAGGGAGAGGGAGAGAGAGTGGGAGAGAGATAGAGGGCATGAGAGAGAGAGGGACTTGAGAGAGAGGGGGAATTGAGAGAGAGGGAATGGGAGAGAGAATGGGAGAGAGATAGAGGGTGTGAGAGAGAGAGAGGGACTTGAGAGAGAGAAAGAGGTGGTGGGAGGGATATCTACTTGAGAAAGAGGGAGAGGGAGAGAGATAGAGGGAGTGAGAGAGGGAGGGAGTGGAAGAGAGATAGAGGGAGTGAATATGAGAGGGAGAGGGGGTAGGAGGGGGAGACTTGACAAAGAGAGAGATGGATATGGGGTAGGATGGAGATACTTGAGAGAGTGAGAGAGGTAGAGGGGGTTGGAGGGAGAGAACAAAGAGAGAGATACAAAGTGGGAGAGAGATAGAGGGAGTGAGAGAGAGAGAGAGTGAGTGGGGGAGAGAGAGAGAGAGAGGGAGAGACATGGAGAGAGAGAGAGAGATCCCTCAACCCTTAAATTTTAAACCCTTAAACCCTAAACCCTAAACCCCTAAACCCTCTACCCTCTACCCTTAATCCTCTACCCTCTACCCTTAAACCATAAACCCTGAACCTTAAACCCTTAAACCCTAAACCCCTAAACCCTCTACCCTTAACCCGCTACCCTTAACCCTCTAACCTCTACCCTTAAATCGTAAACCCTAAACCCTCAATCCTTAATCCCTCAACCCTTAAACCCTCTACCCTCTACCCTCAACCCTCTACCCTTAATCCATCAACCCTTAAACCCTAAACCCTCTACCATCTTCCCTCAACCCTCAACCCTCAACCCTTAACCAGGTTAAACCCTAAACCCGTAAACCCTAAACCCTTAAACTATCTACCCTCTACCCTTAAACCCAATACCCTCTACCCTCTACCTCAACTCTCAACCCTCAACCCTCAACCCTCAACCCTCAACCCTCAACCAGGTTAAACCCTAAACCCTTAAACTATCTACCCTCTACCTTTAAACCCAATACACTCTACCCTCAACCCTTAAACCCTTTTAAACCCAACTAAACTCTCTACGCTAATACCTCAACTTTCAACACTTAATCCCTCAACCCTCAACCCTCAACCCTCAACCCTCAACCCTCAACCCTCAACACTCAACACTCAAACCTCAACCCTCAACCCTTAAACTATAAACCCTAAACCATGTACCCTATACCCTTAACCCTTAAATCCTCTACCATCTACCCTAAACTCGTAAACCCTCTACCCTTAAACTGTAAACCCTATACCCTTAACCCTTAAACCCTAAACCCTAAACCCCTAAACCCTCTACCCTTAACCCTTAACCCTCTACCCTCAACACCCCCCTCTCTCTCTCAACCCTACACCATCTACCCTTAAAATTGTAAATCATTATCCCTAAACCCTAAACCCTCTACCCTTAACCCTTAAACTATCTACCCTCTACCTTTAAACCCAATGCACTCTACCCTCAACCCTTAAACCCTTTTAAACCCAACTAAACTCTCTATGCTAATACCTCAACTTTCAACCCTTAATCCCTCAACCCTCAACCCTCAACCCTCAAACTATAAACCCTAAACCTTGTACCCTATACCCTTAACCCTTAAACCCTCTACCATCTACCCTAAACCCTTAAACCCTCTACCCTTAACCCTTAAACCCTAAACCCTAAACCCCTAAACCCTCTACCCTTAACCCTTAACCCTCTACCCTCAACACCCTCTCTCTCTCTCTCAACCCTACACCATCTACCCTTAAATTTTAAATCATTATCCCTAAACCCTAAACCCTCTACCCTTAACCCTTAATTCATAAACCCTAAACCCTCAACCCTCAACCCTAAAACCTTAAACCCTCTACCCTCTATCCTCTACCCTCTACCCTCTACCCTTTTAATATAAACCCTAAACCCTCTACCCTCTACCCTCTATCCTCTACCCTCTACCCTCTACCCTCTACCCTCTACCCTCTACCCTCAACCCTCTACCCTCAAACCTCAACCCTTAAACCCTAAAACCCTCAACCCTTAAACTATCTACCCTCTACCCTTAAACCCAATACCCTCTACCCTCAACCCTTAAACTGTAAACCCTAAACCCTGTACCCTATACCCTTAACCCTTAAACCCTCTACCATTTACCCTAAACCCTTAAACCCTCTACCCTTAAATCGTAAATCCTATACCCTTGACCCTTAAACCCTAAACCCCTAAACCCTCTACCCATAACCCTCTACCCTCTACCCTCAACACCCCCCTCTCTCTCTCAACTCTACACCATCTACCCTTAAACCATAAACCATAATCCCTAAACCCTAAACCCTCTACCCTCTACCCTTAATCCAGAACCCTAAACCCTCAACTCTCATCCCTCAACCCTCAACCCTTAAAACTCCTAAACTCTAAAACCTCAACCCTTAACCAGGTTAAACCCTAAAACATTAAAACCCTTAACCCTTAAATCTATAAACTCCTCAACCCTCAACCCTCAACCCTCAACCCTAAAACCCTAAACCTCTAAACCCTCAACCCCTCAAACCCTTGTTAAACCCTAAACCCTTAACTATCTATTCTACTAATTCTTAAACCTAATACCCTCTACCCTCAACCCTTATACCCTTTGAAACCTAACTAAACTCTTTCACGCTTAATCCTCAACCCTTAATCTGACTTAAAACCCCTCACCCCTCAACCCTCAACCCTCAACCCTCAACCCTCAACCCTCAACCCTTAAACTGTAAACCCTAAACCGTATACACTATACCCTATACCCTTAACCCTTAAACCATAAACCCTAAACCCTAAACCCCTAAACCCTCTACCCTTTAGCCTTAACCCTCTACCCTCTACCCCCCCCCCCTCTCTCTCTCTCTCTCTCAACCTACACCATCTACCCTTAAACCGTAAATTGTAATCCCTGTGCCCTAAACCCTCTACTTAACCCTTAATCCCTAAACCCTCTACTTGAGAGAGAGATAGGGAGAGGTGGTGGGAGGGAAATACTTGAGAGAGAGGGAGAGGGAGGGAGATAGAGGGAGTGAGAGAGGGAGGGAGTGGAAGAGAGAGAGAGGGAGTGATTGTGAGAGGGAAAGGGGGTAGGAGAGGAGACTTGACAAAGAGAGAGAGGGAGAGGGGGTAGGATAGAGATAGTTGAGAGAGAGAGGGGGAGAGGGGGTGGGAGGGAGAGACCTGAGAGAGAGGGAGAGAGACATAGTGGGAGAGAGATAGAGGGAGTGAGAGAGAGAGAGGGAGTGGGAGAGAAATAGAGGGGGTTATGAGGGAGAGACTTGAGAGAGAGAGGGGGGGAGGGAGAGGGGTTGGGAGGGAGAAACCTAAGAGAGAGGGAGATGGAGAGAAGGTGGGAGGGAGACACTTGAGAGAGAAGGAGAGGGAGACAAAGTGGGAAAGAGGGGGTGGGAAGGAGATACCTAAGAGATTAGGAGAGAGAGGGATTGGGAGATAGAGGGATGGGAGAGATACAAGGAGTGAGAGAGAGACTTGAGAGATGGAGAGGGGGTGGGAGGGAGAGGGAGTAATTGGGGGAGAGGGAGTACTCGGGATAGAGGGATTGGAGAGAGATGCAGGGAGTGAGAGAGAGATAGAGAGAGAGGGGGTGGGGGGAGATGCCTGAGAGAGAGTGGGAGGGGGTGGGAGGGAGATACCTAAGAGAGAGGGAGAGAGATAGAGGGAGTGAGTGAGTGAGAGAGATAAAGAGAGACCTGACAGAGGGAGAGGGAGAGGGGGTAGGAGGGAGAGACTTGAGAGAGAGGGAGGGAGGGAGAAGGGGTGAGAAGAAGAGACTTGAGGGAGAGGGAGAGGGAGAGGGAGAGGGAGAGAGAGTAGGAGAGAGATAGAGTGCATGATAGAGAAAGAGAGGGACTTGAGAGAGAGAGGGAGAGGTGGTGGGAGGGAGATACTTGAGAGAGATGGAGAGGTAGAGGGAGAGAGATAGAGGGAGGGAGAGAGGGAGGGAGTGGAAGAGAGATAGAGGGAGTGAATGAGAGGGAGAGGGGGTAGGAGGGGGAGACTTGACAAAGAGAGAGAGGGAGAGGGTGTAGGACAAAGATACTTGAGAGAGAGAGAGAGAGAGAGATGGAGAGGGAGTGGGAGGGAGAGACTTGAGAGAGAGGGAGAGAGATAGAGGGAGTGAGAGAGAGGGAGTGGGAGAGAGAGATGGAGTGTGTGTGTGTGAGAGAGAGAGAGGAGGGATGGAGATACCTGAGAGAGAGTGAGAGAGAGAGAGGGAGAGTGAGAAAGGGGGTTGGAGTGAGATTTATTTAGGTACCTAGGTCGGAGTGAAAGAGACCTGAGAGGGGATTGGACTGGGAGAGAGTAGTCTAGGTCACGTGGGAGGGAGTGAGACCTGAGAGAGAGACTTCAAAGGGATAAATAATTATCCAATTAGGGTAACGAGTTAGGTGCACTCTAAGCATTATCAAAGTTGTCAACCAAAGAGAGGGGAAATTCAGGTTTTGTTCATAGTAGGTCATTCGGTGAGCGCCAAATTTGGAGCTTTCCAAATGATCTGCTTTGGACGTGTTAATTGACAGGATTTTCCAAATTTCCTCATATTTTTGTTTGTGCCCCCATCTCATTTGCACGTATTTCAATGCAAGTATATAAAAAAAAACCTTGATAACATTAACCTCTCTCTTAGCTATCTAAATATATAAAAAAAAATCATTTTGATTTAGTTAAGGTTTTGATCTATGGCTCCTATTGTAAATGCCTCCGTTTTTGGTCAAAAACCAACATGTGATAGTTTTAGGATAGATTTTTACTCGTTCATCGAAACGTGAAACAAATTAATTTTTTTGAAACTAGACTCCATTCTAGACATGATGGAAAAAATCAATTTTTGATTAGTTTTCTAAAAATTTAGGGGGGAACATGCTCAAATTTCAACTTTTCAAGATGTGTCCACTTTGAAAATTCATAAAATATTATATATTCATTAAAAAAATTATCCAAAAGAATGAGGATAAACTAAATGGTGTTAGCTAATTTCTCACTGTTGGGATTTTTGAAATTCTAAAAAAAAGTTAATCAAAAATGGGGGAGCCCTCAGGCGCTATGCTATTTTTTTTTATAAAAATAGGACCTATTTCCCCCCCACCCCACCTTTTGAGACCCTTAATCTACATTAATTTCAAAAAAAATATAGTAGCTTAGAAACTAGACTCGGAGTACTTCAACTTTTGTTCTTGCTGCATCTTGAAATTTTGAGTGTAACTATCTTCATTTTCTCGTGCAAATAAGATTTTTCTGATTTCATAAAAAAGTGGAATCTTAAGAGCCAAAATTGTGTCACAGATTGGTGCAATTACCCATCAACAACATCACATAACACATGAACACCAATATTTTTACATGGAAAACCCAAAATGGGAAAAACCATGGTAAGGATTAGCTCACAATATATTATAACTGATTGTAGTATATTTACAAAAGTTCTCACCGCAAGTGGACTCACTGCCCACTAAGAAAAATATAGAAGAGAGATTGTGGATCATATACTAGTTTGAACTATTATAATTGTATCTAACATATGCATGAATTACATTTCCAATGAAGCTCAATAAACTAACTTTACACACTTCATTTGATTCTAATCTAACTATTTGCTTTCCTTTGCATTCATATCACTCTAATATTCAACTCAACATTCACAACTTAAATTTGCACTTCTTTGATAATATTTTCATCATTCGAATCACTTACATTTATCCCTTTCCTTACTATCATCAAAACACCAAAAATTATCTATCATATATATCCACTTCAAGCATAACATCAATTAGGTTAGCCTAATTAGATGTATCATACAAAATATATAATATATAGCTTGTCAGCTCAAATCCTTCCACATATGCCTCACACCAAGATTCAATCCTTAATAAAAATATAAATAGGTAGGCATGTAACTATAATAGCTCCCACATAACTCCACAATACTTATTACATCTTTGCATTCCTTCACATCTATTAGGTCAGCATCGAAAAAGACCTAATACAAAAATTCTTCAACTGTATACCCATATTCAGACATGCTACCTCAAAACATCATGCCAACTAGAATTCATGCTCTTTTGAAATCTATTAGTATCTCCTTAAATCCACAAAGCCAAAATCATATCCATGAAGAAGTGTAGACTCTCCTACTTATATGCACTATATAGGAAATGATTGTAATTTGCTAGGTCAAACTTTAGTTATCCATAACCTTCAAACCAGAGGTCAAAACCAAATGGAATTTTGGAATTAGATGCTTCTATAAACCAAAAAAAAACATATTAGAACCGCATAGTGAAATGTTTAGTGCAGACCCAAAAACTGGATGCTCTATACCTAAAAGAATTGGTAAAATACTTAGCCAATTTTTCATCAAAATCAACTTTACTGAATCAAACCATCTTGTAAAATTGTCTTCCATAAGCATCACAAAGTGTGTTAGAACCAACCAAAATGATCTGCATCAAAGTATTCACATCAAGATGCAATATTGACATAAATGACAACACTACAACACATAATAGTATACCTTGTGCTTATCCTACATGCTCATGTCGCCAACAACAACATCAATGACAAACTCCTCATTCTTCCAACAATATCCCCCTTTATCATTTATGGAAACATTCTCCAAAAAATTCTCCCCCTTTGACATCAAGGGAAAAGGGTGCCTACAACAACTATTCTAACATATATTGAATCTCCCCCTGAGAAATATGTGCATATATACAAACTGAAAGATTGAATTGACTCCCCTTAAGTCGTGTACTAGAGAAAAACCAAAAAAAATGTACAGGAAACTACTCTATATACTTGGCATATGTACAAAGAATCTAAAACAAAAAAAACTAGAAAATTCATAAAGAATAAGAAATGTTGTTAACCGAAATATGTTGACTCTTGTAACTTTTGCACATGGGCCTACCACGCTTGTTTTCCTTCTTCCTATTCCTTCTTAGCTTCCCCAAGCAATCTGCATTGTGTTTCAAACTCCATTAGTAACTTGTCTCCTTCTTCTGGAGTGCTAGGTACATGATTCATATGTGTAGCTTTTGTAGCACTCAAAAGGGCTCTTGAAACAAGTATGAATTTTGGATTCACCAAGTCCCTTATTTCTCCAAACTATCGAATGATATGCTCTTTCTGGGCTTGTAACTAAAAGAATTTCTTATGCAAATTCTCTATGACATTTATTGTATCTCCATCCAGGTCAAGTGTTGGATCATAGGCACTTAAGGCAATGTTCATCTAGGAGTCAATAGAGTCCATTTGCTTCTTGATGATTTGTGTGGCTCTGGGCCACTTCATACCATATTGATAAAGAGCCTTTTCCTCATTTACACACCCTTGTGCATCCTTCATATTTTCTTGAAACTTTGTATGTGCAAGAGAACATTTCTCAATAATTTCCAACATATTTTTATCATTTATCTTCTTTTAAACTTCTTTCTCCACTTCACCTCTAAGACCGGAGGCATACTCTTTAAAAGAATCAATCAATAGCTTTAAATTTTCCATAACAAAAAGTGATGTATCAATGTTTGCACCAAGTATGGCCTCTTGCAATGCCTTTATTGCTTCTTCCATCAGATCTCCACTCATTTGGTGTGATTTAATGATCTCATTCCAAGAAGATGCATGGGATACATCTCCCAATTGTAGCTTGTGGAGGGAGGAAATCTTGTCCAAATCTACATTTCCTTGTTGCATTAGCAGTTGTGGCAGTTTAGATGACACAACACTTGTTATAAATTGAGATGCATACTCAATAGATTATTTAAGGAATCTCTAGAGGATCTGGCATATTCACTAGAAGTATTTGTAGTCTCCACAACCTTTCCCTTCAATTCCTTTTCCTCATTACTTTCGAAGTTTTTTTTAGTCTCTTCTTCTATTTGTGCATCTCTAGATGCATCCTCATTCTTATCTTCATCTTCCTTTTCGTGTTGTTCTTCCTTCTCTGCATTAGCATTCTCTTCATCTCCATCCTTATTAAAATTATCTTCCTCTGCAAGTTTCTCTATGTTAACCAGAGGAGTAACATTTGCTTCAGGTATCAGAGGAGGAGTGGATGTATCTTCCTTTGCTACTTCCTTAATAGTGAAATTTTTTTCTTCAACATTCTTCTATGCTTCTTCATATCCCTATGCTAATTCTTCCAATATAGGGTGGATATTATAATGAATATATTCTTCATTTGTTGTATGCTCATGTTGATCATCAATTTCTTTAGCTTCTTATCCTGTAGTGACTTTCAGAGTTGTGTCCTCTGAAGTCATACTATATTTTTGTGCAATGTTTGAAATTTTATTAACTGTTTCCTTCTACAACTTTTCAAAATTCATTCTTGTCTCTACCCATAAGGTTAGTTACTCTTTTCTTCACCCTAAATTTTGTGGTGTATATCTTAGCCAATGTGGCCCTTTTCTCCTCAAACATAGAAGAACCAACTTTCTCCAATGCATATTCCTTTATCTTTCCTTCTTCTTCAATAGTTTCTTGTCTTCTTTTCACCAAAATATTCCAAAGCTCTGTAGGAATTTGTTTTTTTATGTTTTCCATATCCACTTCTAAAACAATAATGTACTTGATAATTGCCTCAACAATGGTGGCCTTATCCACCTCATTTTACTCATTATATAAAGCCGCAATCTCCCCTAACATCTCATACTACAAAATGTTATTGAATAATGATTCAAATTTCATAGGAGAGTGAGGCCTTACCGGTTATGTTTATTTTTGTTATTTGCTCTCATCTGGAGTCTTCTTCTGGATTGTTACTATTTTCTTCTTCTTCTTTGGTGAAACCTTCTTGGTGGCCTCTTTCTTCTTCTCCCTCATGTGAACAAAAAATTTCTTCTTATCTTCCTCTATCTCTTCTTAACTGTATGTGTCAATAATATCAAATCTTCTTCTTTTAGCACTTTATTGACCTTATGAAGCTTCACTTATCCTTTTGCAGACCAATTATAGTTCCTATTCCTCCACTTCTTCTAAATTCATGCATATAATTTTCTCTTACTACCTTTTTCTATTGTATTTTTTGGGTAGGGGCTGCAAGTGTTGTTGTTGTAGTGGTTTTCTTCTTCTCAACTCTTGTAGTCTACACAACCAAAGGGGATTTCTCCTTTATCGGAGGAATATAATTTATTTTCCTCTTTTCTTCAATAAGGGGGCATAGTCCCAGAGGACTTATTGGTAGCAGGAGGGGTGGTAGCTATCCTACCAAATCTTCTTATGCTTTTTGAACCTCCTGTAACACTTGATTCTCCCTTAGATTTTTCTCTTTCTTGATCCACTTATTTCTTTGAGATGCACATTTCCTTCGCATACTTATCAACCATTTTCTCAACCTTCTTCTTAATTTGTGATTTTCTTTATTCCATGTCTACCTCCATATACTTTTCTTCACAGGTGCCATACCTTTCTTTGATTGTGTCTTTTAGACTCTTCAACAAAATGTCAGCCAAACTAGTAATTTCTTGTTCATTAATCTCATATCCCAATGCAGGTATCCATGCTATCCTCGGTTCCACTTCTTCCATCATGGACTCATCTATTCACACTAGGAATGTGATGTCATTTTAATATTTTTCTACCATTTTCTTAGGTATCATGTCTCTTTCATGCATCCTCTTTTGGAAAATTGCACAAAAAGCAACAAGGGCATCATCTTGTGCCTTTGTATCACCAAGACCTTGTAAATTCTACAATCTAATGAGCTACTTGTCTTCCTTGCAACCATTTCACACTATTTTCTATGGGAAGTTCCTTTAGAAAGTAGAAAAGTAAACACATAACTAAAGTTCCTTACTTAAATGCATATTTCTTCTCCTTGGTTTGCTTCAAATTCTCCATCAATTGTTGTCTTAAAATTCCCTAAAGATTATAATCTATTCCTTTTTCAACCATTTCATATGCCACAATGATTGTGGTGGCAGATACAAAGTTATCTCTATTTTTGAAGTAGATTTTATAACCAATCATCAACTAGATACATATCTCATGGAACCTCCTATAATGGGGGAATGATATGATGAATGTATTCACACCCACTATCAAAGAGACTCCACTCAAGGATAACCCTGGAGATCTCAATGCAAAGGAGATTGATATCTTGCAATAGGGTTGTCCTAGGGAACAAATGATATCTAATGAGGGGTTCACCACCAAGATTAGACTTGGAAAAGACAACACAATGAAAGTTGTAAAACAACACCCTAATTGAATGCAAACTAACTTTAAATGACCTAGAAAGATGAAAAAAACACAATAAAATACTATGAAATGAAAGTGTGCACCTGGGAGACTAAAGAAGGTGAAATGGAGGTATGGATCACAGAAAAATCTACTGTTAATGCTAACTGGGACTCATTTGCCAAGTTGGGCGAATCAATCCAGTTTCATGAAAAATGTGCAGATATAGGTTTCAACCAAAAGGGTATCCAAATCTGTAAAAATATTTATCAGGCCTGTACAATGGGACTCATTTGCCACTTGTGGTGAATCAGTCCACTTCAAATTTTTTAGAAGTTTGGGGCCTAATTATGTTCCTCTCGGTTTGCTCTGCTCTTTTTCACTGGTTTCCAGATCCGAAACTGAAAATTGCCACCTGTAGGTCTTCTCCAAGGCTTGATGACAACTTTGACAATTTAGGGACTTGACAAATTTTCTCCAACTTTGCTTCTTGACAAATATGCAACCTAGCCCTACAAATCACACATAAGAAGAGGGGAAAATGTTGTGGGGTTAGGGAATAGGGGTTTGCCTTGGTCAAACCCCTTGTTGGTAATTAAACCTTGAAATGAAAGCAAATATGAATGGAGAATGATGAATGAATAAATAGAAATGTTGCAACTCACCAAACCCTAGCAATAAGGTGTTGCAAACATGTAAGTAATGGCTCCAATGGATGTAGACTTGGAATCTTGCCTGATAGATCTTTGAATGAAACAATTGCTTGAATCACAAACCCTACATCACAATTGTTAGCTCTAAAACAACATGATGCAAGCAATATTTGGCATTATGATTGACACTTGAAGAATGCTCTAGAATGCTTGATAATATGCCCTTGAATGCCTTAAATACTCTTGTGAATTCTCAAATGCTCTTGTGAACTCTCTTGAATGCTAGGTGAGAATATGAGTGAAAGAACCCTTTATTTATACTTAATTATACAATAATTCTCGAAATTATAACACTAAAAGCTGACATTAGATCTAGGAGAATAAAATCCTATCAAAAATTGAATTAAATTTGAATTTTGGTCACACGGGACTCATTCACCCAAGGTGGCAAATGAGTCCACCCAGGCCTAATGTATGGGACCAAAAATGAAAAGTGACTAGAAATGTGTGAAACCTGCATCAGGGCCAAAAATACCTAGGTGGGACTCATTCGCCCAAGGTGGTGAATGAGTCCCAAACACTAAATTTGGGCCACACAAGTCAAGAACACCTAAATTATGATTGGTCAATGATTGATGCCAGGATTATTCTCAAAAAGATGCAATAAATGAGGCTTGTGGATGCAAAATAAGGCCAATTAAAGCATACAAAAGCCTAATTATAAATGACAAGCCTAAAGAAATGTGAAAGTGTGTTACAAAACTTTACAACACTCTAAATAAGGCAAGATTAAAGTTGATTATGTTTATTATGCTTATCTATTTGATAAAACCCTAGATAAGTGTGAAAGTGTGTTACAACACTTCACAACACTCCTACAAGGAACCATTAAAATCCATTAGTTCACAAGGACCCAAGACCTAATGTGAATGTAATATCCATATTGCAACATCAAATCAAGGCAAAATTAAGCCAAAATCACAAGGAGGGCTTGAACAAGTCAAAAAAAGTAGAAGGGTTACTTTTTCGGTGACTCCATCTAACCCCCACTTTAGTCATTGGATGAACTTGCTTCAAACTCACACTAGAGTAGGCAAACATGCACCAAGAGGGGTTCCAATGTACCAATTCTAGCAAGATGAGATGACAACGATCAAGAGGGGTGATCAAGCCCCTAGGATAAAGATCCTATGGCAAACCAACATGAGCACAAAGGAACACACATGAGAATGATATAAAGAGCAACAACAAAGCACAAGCACACACTACCAAAGATGAAAGAGAGAAAAAAAGGGTGAAATAAAAGAATTGGATCTAGCTTCAACTATTTTTCCATCCCGATGTGGATCAGATCTAGGTTGTTTATCCTAAAAAAATGCATACTCACTCGGAGGCGATGAAACTCCTGGTTGTTTGTCGGGTGAGAATTCCTAAAAGGTGAGACACATACACTCATGGTTGGTTATGCACTCACACACACACAAGTGGCTATGGGTAAATTCATGCCTCGAATTGGGCTTCCCACTCAAACCATACCAAAGTTATACCTCTCGATATCTTTAATAAGGTGCCACACAAAAATGAATTTTGAGCTTCATGAGGGAAGCAAAACTTTGTATGCTTGGATCTCATTAACAAATTGGACAAAACTATAGGCATGCAAGCTATTTTATGCAAGGTGTCCAGATAACTACAAATGCAAAATGCAAAATGGGAAATATTCAAAGGAGTCTTGAATAGTTCATGCGAGGTTTGAACTTAGGGAACATTGTGCCTAATGTCTTTAAGAGAGGACGAATCAAAGAATAGAAGATTCACAACTTAGGGGATGCAGTGTGTTGCATCAAGCCACTAAGAGGAATATAATATGCTAAGAGAGATCATGCTCTTGAAGTACATTACACCCAATGTCATCCACAAAGCGACAAATGCATCGTATGAAGTAAGAAAACTACAACAAGAACCATGAAAAGGAGAAATGCAAAAAGAATAATGCCAATATATTACCCCAATTTAAAGAAATTTCTAAACACCATGTTGTGAGCAATTACTTTAAAGTAGAAAATGAAAATGAAAACAAAGAAGACATGAGAGCTAACTTGGAAAGCCCTATGCCAAGTCATATGTTTCCAAGTAAAGCCACGTCATACGAGAGAAAAAGAAAAGAGAGAGGTTGCCCCAAAAATGAAAATACCAAACACATAAGGCATCTATGGATTTGGTGTCAGTATGTTCTTTATTGCATTGTTTTTAGAGATCTTGGAACTATCATCATCCCCCAAATACACATAGAACTGGAAGAATGACACAAAGAGAGCGAAAACAAAGAAACACATTTTGGGTCAACATGGAAGAGACATAGGGTGTCTCAATACCTTGTGTCATCCCCAAAAGGAAAACACTAGACAAATGAAAGAGAAAAAACTAAAAAAGGCAAAAGGAAAAAGAAAGCCTTTTGGGTCAACATGGAAGAGACATGAATTTCTCGACGCCTTGTGTCATCCCCAAAAGGAAAACACAAGAGAAATAAAAGAGATAAAAAGCGAAAAGTAAAAGATTTATGACCTAGAGAAGAATGAAGGTACAAATAGAGGAATGTCATGAAGAGAGAGAGAACATCAAACAGAACATAATGGGGATCCTATTATGCACATACAATCACACAAAACTGAAAAATAAATAATGCAAGAGACTAGTAAGGAAAATGTGAGTCAACCTATGAGCAAATCATCTGCCTCCCAATCATGTTTGTTATATACCGACGGTGGGAAACTATCCAAAGGGACAAGAGCAAGTGTCGAACTAGGAAAAGCACTAGGTTCAACACTCTTTGTAGAAGGTTTTTTGTTTAAGCTTGTCAAAGAGGAAAACAATGTATTCACTCCATTATGCACCTCTTCGTCAATTTTAGAAACCTTGTCATCATCATCCAAATTAATCACAACAAAAGGTCAAAGGATAATGTCCATGGAAGAGTTCAACTCTTGTTGTGGAGGTTGCATTGAATTGTCTTGTTTCGGTTGGGGAGGAGGGTCATCATGCATTGCTTCAGTTTAGTTTGGATCTTGATTTTCTTTATTTAATTCTTCATATAACTTGTGAGAAAGGGCACGATGTCTATGCCTGCACTCCCTAGCACCTTTGTTTCTTTTAGTTTTGTTTTTCAATTTGCAATTATGTAGGAGCGGGTTGATCAACCATTGGCTTATTTTCTTCCCGAAGGGGAGGAATGAAAGGAACCTCAAGAGTTTTTCCAACTTATTTCTCTTTGAATTTATGCACTTGTTTTATCCTAGGAGGTGTGACGGGATTGTTTTCATTATCTCTTGGTCATTTGTAGGATGAAGGTGAAGTTTTTGTTTTAGGTTGGTCTTGGTTGTTTGGGTCGTGTTTGGGTTCAAGCATGGTTTCATCAAGGATGGGAGGTTTAGAGGTGCATGGGGACATGTTTCAAAGGGAGAACTTTGTTATCTTCTTTGCCTTGGAATTTTGATAGGACAAGAAAAAAATTCTTCTCGAGGTTTTATAGGTTCCATGGGCTTGAGCCAAAAGGATTCTAAGAAAAAAATTCCTTTGGAAGACAAGGGGTTAAAGCCACTATGGTGAATAGTGAATATTTCATTATAAAATGGAAACTTTAAGCATTTATGCACAATCGAAGGGATGAATTTCATGGAGTGAAGCCATGGGTGGCCTAGCCTCACACAAAATTGGCCTGACTATGGGATGATGGAGAATGTGGCATATAATGTTTTCAGTCCTATTTGTAATGGAAGGGTGATTGATCCCAATGTAGGGCAAGCAAAACCATTATGTGTCTTGATCCATGTTTTAAGTGTATCATACACATCTTGATAAAGTTCATGTAAAAGTAAGAATTGGACCTCAGTGATCACATTCTCTCAACAGGCAGGATCTATTAATATCCCATTAGTGGGCTTATCATAGATACAACCGGCTATGTAAAGAGGACCATCAGGTAAATGTTTAAGTATATCTTTAGAGGAGAAAGCAATGTCAAGAGAATTCTTAGGTCATCCCTTACAAGGGATGACGTCTATTTCCCCTACCATTTCATGTATAGGATTGGCATTGATGACATTTTTTAGAACATGATCATTGCTTTCATCGTCTGTATCAGCATTCATCACGTCATTCTTTGTAGTTTTGTTGGCTTTGAAAAATGAAATATTATGCTTGGGAATTGGGTTGGTGAAAATCTGCAAGTTTTGGTTTGGAGGGGCAACAAACTTCTTTCCTTGATCACTGATACCTACAACAGATAGATGGCCAGAATCAATGAGGTCTTGTACAATATGTTTAAGATGCTTGAAATGATCCATAACATGTCCATTTTGTCAGTGATAGTGGCAGTAAGAATTTGATTTAAAGCTCGAAAATAAAGGATTATTTTTGGTCGAGTGTTCTGACGGGAGGTAAGGTAATCATTTGTTGGTATAGAATTTGGGACATGGTATTATGAAGGGTATCAGGTAAGGGAGTGAATTTTCTTTTCAAATCTCCATAATTAAAGGGCACCGTGGCTTTGACAACAACTATTTGGTTATTGACATTTTGAGTTGTTTGTTGAGGGGGGTTAAATTGAAGGAACCCTTTATTTTGTTTTCTAAAAGGTTGGGGATTTTTTTGGTTTACGGGCTCAGATCTCTCAATTTGGCTAGAAGTGGAATTTGTATCTCGACAGTTAACCAAATTTTGATAATCACGAAGAGTAATACACAACTACATGAAGGATGGGAATTTCATCATGGTAAGTTTGTCTTGAATCTTAGTTTGCAAATTTTCTATGAACATCTTTTGAAGGTGTGGGTCGGGGACCTTGACATCAATTTGGGAATAAGTGATTTATAGCATGAGATAAAATTAGTTATATTTTCTTCCTCTTTTTGCTTGCATCTCATCAAATTGGCCAAGGTCATCTTGGGAGTCATATGCACTTGGAAATGGTTTACAAATTCCTCAACAATTTCATTGAATGAACGAATTGAGTTGTTCGGTAGAGAAGAGAACCACTCCAATGCGGTATCTTTCAAGGACCTAGGAAAAAGTTTTGCCAAAAGTTTATCATCAAGGAAAAATTCACTACATAAGGTAGTGTAGGTATTAACATGGTTAGAAGGATTTCCCTTCCCTCCATATTTCTCAAATCTAGGCACCTCTACACTTTGTGGCATCGGTGTTCACAATATTTCCAATGATAATGAACTACTTTTGACATAATATGTAGGTGGGCCATTTTGATTTTAGTTTATGGTAGAAATTTTCTTTTGAAGGGATGAAACAGTTTGGAAAAGTTGTGTAATGAGAGGGTCATTGCTTATGTTATGAGATGGAAGTGAAAGTGGTGATGGAGTGTATGTAATTCTTATAGGTGGTAAGGTAAGAGATATAACTTGCAATGCCACATAGGAACTAGGGATGCTAGTGGGAATACCCAGGGAAGGAATCACATTACTAACTTGTTTCATTATTGTTGTGACTTTAGGATTGGTATAGGTAGGTATTGAGGCTATTGTTGTGGGAGGAGGAATTTGAGTTCCTTCTTGACTTTTAACATTTCTTGTTGGTAAAGGAAAACTAGTAGATGAGGGAAGATGTTTTTCACAAGGTCAAGGCCATACTCACTTTCAAGCATGTGGTGAATGTTTTCTATGGTAGGAATTGCAGTAGTTGAAACATTTTCGAGGCTTATTTGATGTTGTAAGTTTACTAAATCCTCATGAATTTGAATTATTTTTTCTTGTGGGATACTATCATTCCTTGTTTCCACTTGCATTCTACTTGAAAGCAAGGAGTTGCTAAGGGTGCCATCCATGCCTAATGTACTAGTGTGAATACTAGGAGTGGAAGCTCTAGATAACCCATGATCCACAATGATTGTGCTATCGTGAGATGACATGAGTCTCAAACTTCTTCTCACTATGGTATTAGAAATTGGACAACAAACACCCATACAAAGGCTACGAAATGTGGGGTGAGTACAAATGCAATGTAAGCTAAGAGCAATGAAATGTTTATAACTAAAATTTTGGAAAGTGAAACAGAAATGTAGAAATAGGAAACAGAAACTCAGAAGCTAAATTGTAAATGCCAGAAAATACAATGAAAAATATGCAAAGGGACTGATTCACCCAAGGTGGTGAATGAGTCCAGGTACTAATTTTATTTTTTTAAATCAGAATTTTTGAATTGAATTTTATGCTTTTTATGTTTTATAATATGTGTATTGGATGCAAATTAAGAATTTGATTGACTTTTAATGAAATTAGATGCAATAATGCAAGCTAAATGAGATTTTCACTAATCTAAGTTTTGAAACCTTGGAACGTAAATTAACCAATGCAAACCTTAATTCAATGTTAATGCAAGTTAAATCTAGGATGTAAATGCACTCCAAATCATAATAATGATGTCCTAAATGCAGGTTCACCAAAATGGAACCTCTTATATTTGGTGGGAAATGATATGATGAATGTATTCACACCCACTATCAAAGAGACTCCACTCAAGGATAACCCTAGAGATCTCAATGCAAAGGAGATTGAAATCCTACAATAGGGCTATCCTTGGGGCTGAATGGTATCTAATGAGGGGTTCACCACCAAGTTTAGACTTGGAAAAGACAATTCAATGCAAGTTATAAATTAAAACCCTAATTGAATGCAAACTAACTTTCAATGGCCTAGAAAGATGAACAAAACACAATAAAAAGCTATGAAATTGAAAGTGTGCACCTGGGAGACTCAAGAAGGGAGAATGGAGTTCTGGATCACTAAAAAATATTTTGTTAATGTTGACTGGGACTCATTCAACAAGCTAGGAAAATTAGTCTAGTTTATGGAAAAATGTGTAGATACAGGTTTTAGCCAAAAGGGTATCCAAATATGTAAAAATCTTTTTCAGGCCTATATAGTGGGACTCATAAACCACTTATGGTGAATCAATCCACTTCATCTTTTTAAAAAGTTTGAGACCTAATTTTTTTCCTCTTGATCTTCTCTACTCTTTTTGACTGGTTTTCATATCTGAAACTGCAAATTGGCACGTTTAGGTCTTCTCCAAGCTTCTCTAAGGCTTGATGAAAATTTTGAAAAATTTAGGGACTTGACAACTTTTCTCCAACTTTTCTTCTTGACAAATCTACAACCTAGCCCTGCAAATCACACACAAGAAGAGGGAAAAATTTTGTGGGGTTAGCGAATAGGGATTTGCCTTGGTCAAAACCCTTGTTGGTAATTAAACCTTGAAATGAAAGCAAATATGAATGGAGAATGATGAGTGAACAAATAACAATGTTGAAACTCACAAAACCCTAGCAATAGGGTGTTGCAAATATGTAAGTAATGGCTCCAATGGGTGTAGACTTGGAATCTTGCTTGATAGATCTTTGAATGAAACACTTGCTTGAATCAAAAACCCTACATCACAAGTGTTATCTCTAAAACAACATGATGCAAGCAATATTTGACATCATGATTGACACTTGAAGAATGCTCTAGAATGCTTGATAATTTTCCCTTGAATTCCTTGAATTCTCTTGTGAACTCTCTTGAATGCTATGTGAGAATATGAGTGAAAGAACCTTGTATTTATACTCAATTATGCAAGAACTCCCAAAATTACAACACTACAAGCCATCAGATCTAGGAGAATAAAACCTCACTGGAAATTTGAATGAAATTTGAATTTTGGTCACACGAGACTCATTCACCCAAGGTGGTGAAAGAGTCCACCCAGGCCTAATGTATGGGACCAAAAATGAAAAGTGCTTAGAAATGTGTGAAACCTGCATTGGGGCCAAAAAGACCTAGGTGGGACTCATTCACCCAAGGTGGCGAATGAGTCCCAAAAACTAAATCTAGGCCACACAAGTCAGGAACACCTAAATTATCATTGGTCAATGATTGGTGTCAGGATTATTCTCAAAAAGATGCAATAAATGAGGCTTGCAGATGAAAAATAGGACCAATTAAAGCATAATAAATCCTAATTATAAATGACCATACTAGAGAAATGTGACAGTGTGTTACAACACTTTACAACACTCCAAATAAGGAAAAATTAAAGTTGATTATATTTATTATAATTAGCTATTTGACAAAACCCTAGAAAAGAGTGAAAGTGGGTTACAACACTTCACAACACTTTTGCAAGGCACCATTAAAATCCATTAGTTCACAATGACCCAAGACCTAATGTGACTGTGGTATCCACATTGCAACAACAAATCAAGGCAACATTAAGCCAAAATCACAAGGAGGGCTCGAACAAGTTATAAAAAGTAGAAGGGTTACTTTTTCGGTGACTCCATCTAGCCCCCACTTTAGTGATTGGATGAACTTGCTTCAAACTCACACTAAAGTAGACAAACACACACCAAGAGGGGTTCCAATGTACCAATCCTAGCAAGATGAAATAACAATGATCGAGAGGGGTGATCAAGCCCATAGGATCAAGATCCTATGACAAACCAACATGAGCACAAAGGAACACACATGAGAATGATATAAAGAGAAAAAAAAGGAACAAGCATACACTACCAAAGATGAAAAAGAGAAAAAAAAGGTGAAATACAAGATTTAGATCAAGCTTCGATCCTTTTTCATCCCGATGTGGATCAGATCTAGGTTGTTTGTCCTAAAAAAATTTATACTCACTCTGAGGTGAGGAAACTCCTGGTTGTTCATTGGGTGAGAAGTCCTAAAAGGTGAGACACATACACTCATGGTTGGTTATGCACTCATAAACATGCAAGTGGCTATGGGGAAATTCATGCCTCGAATTGGGATTCCCACTCAAACCATACCAAATTTATACCTCTTGATAACTTTAATAAGGTTCCACAAAAAAATGATTTTCGAGGTTTATGAGGCAAGCAAAACTTCGTATGCTTGGAGCTCATGAAAAAACAGGACATAACTACAGGCATGCAAGTTGTGTTATGGAAGGTGGCCATATAACTACAAATGCAAAATGCAAAATAGGAAATTTTCAAAGGATTCTTGCTTAGTTAATGTGAGGTCTTAACTTAGGGAACATTGTGTCTAATGTCTCCAAGAGAGGACGAATCAAAGAATAGAAGATTCACAACTTAGGGGATGTAGTGTGTCACATCAAACCACTAAGAGGAGTATAATATGCTAAGAGTGATCATGATCTTGAAGGACATTACACCCAATGTCATCCACAAACCAACAAACACATCGTATGAAGTAAGAAAACTACACCAAGAACTATGAAAAGGAGAAATTCAAAAAGAATAATGCCAATGTATGCCCCCACTTTAAAGAAATTGCTAAACACCATGATGTCAGCAATTACTTTAAAGTAGAAAATGAATATGCAAACAAAGAAGACATGAGATCTAACTTGTAAAGACATATGCCAAGTCATATGTTTCCAAGTAAAGCCATGTCATGCGAGAGAAAAAGAAAAGAGAGGGTTTGCCCACAAAATGAAAACAACAAACACATAAGGCATCTATGAATTTGGGGTCAATATGTTCTTTGCTGCATTATTTTTAGAGAGCTTAGAACTATCATCATCCCCCAAATACACATAGAACTGGAAGAATGACACAAAGAGAGAAAAAATAAAGAAAAACCTTTTGGGTCAACATGGAAGAGACATAGGGTGTCTCGACGCCTTGCATCATCCCGAAAAGGAAAACATAAGACAAATGAAAGAGAGAAACTGAAAAAAGTAAAAGGAAAAAGAAAGCCTTTTGGGTCAACATGGAAGAGACATGAATGTCTCAACGCCTTGCATCATCCCCAAAAGGAAAACACAAGAGAAATAAAAGAGATAAAAAGCTAAAAGTAAAATATTTATGACATAGAGAAGAATGAAGGTACAAATAGAGGAATGTCACGAAGAGAGAGAGAACATAAAAAAAACATAATAGGAGATCACATTACACACATGCAATCACATAAAAATGAAAATGAAATAATGCAAGAGACTAGTAAGGCAAATGCGAGTCAACCTATGAGCAAGTAATCTGCCTCCCAATCATGTTTGTTATATATTGATGAGGGAAACTAGCCAAAGGGACAAGAGCAAGTGCCAAACTCGGAGAAGCACCAAGTTCAACACTCTTTGCAGAAGGTTTGTCATTTAAGCTCATGGAAGAGGGAAATAATGTATTCAGTTCATTATGCACCTCTTCGTCAATTTTAAAAACCTCATCATCATCATCCAAATTAATCACAACAGGAGGTCGAAGGATAATGTACATGGAAGAGTTCAACTCTTGTTGTGGAGGTTGCATTGAATTGTCTTGTTTCGGTTGGGGAGGAGGGTCATCATGCATTGCTTTAGTTTAGTTTGGATCTTGATTTTCTTTGTTTAATTCTTTGTGTAACTTGTGAGCAAGAGCACGACATCTAGGCCCACGCTCCCTAGCACCTCTGTTTCTTTTAGCTTTTTTTTCAATTTGCAATTGTGTAGGAGTGGGTTGATCAACCATTGGTTTATTTTCTTCTCGAAGAGGAGGAACAAAGGAATAGAAGGTTGTTCAACTACTTTCTCTTTGACTTTGTACACTTGTTTTATTCTAGGAGGTGTGATGGGGTTGTTTTTGTTATCTCTTGGTTGTTTGTAGGATGTAGGTGAAGTTTTTGTTTTAGGTTGGTCTTGGTTGTTTGGGTCGTGTTTGGGTTCAAGCATGGTTTTGTCAAGGATGGGAGGTTCAAAGGTGGATGGGGACATGTTTCGGAGGGAGAAATTTTCTATCTTCTTTGCCTTGAACTTTTGATAGGAAAAGAAAAAGAAGTCTTCTCGAGGTTTTATAGGTTCCATGGGCTTGGGCGAAAAGGCTTCTAAGGAAAAGTTTCCTTTATAAGACAAAGGGGTTAAAGCCACTACGGTGAATAGTGAATATTTCATTGTCAAAGGGAAACTTTAAGCATTTATACACAACTAAAGGGATGACTTTCATGGAGCGAAGCCATGGGTGGCCCAGCCTCACATGAAATTGGTCTGACAGTGGGATGATGGAGAATGTGACATCTAATGTTTTTGGTCCTATTTTCAATGGAAGGGTGATCGATCCCAACATAGGGCAAGTAGAACCATTGTGTGTCTTGATCCATGCTTTCAGTGTATCATACACATCTTGATAGAGTTCATGTAAAAGTAAGAATTCCTCAGTGATCACATTCTCTCCACAGGTGGGATCTATTAATATCCCATTAGTGGGCTTATCATAGATAGGGTCAGCTATGCAAAGAGGATAATAAAGTAAATTTTTAAGTATATCCTTAGAGGAGAAAGCAATGTCAAGAGAATTCTTAGGTTGTCCCTTATGAGGGATGATGTCTACTGCCCTACCATTTCATCTATAGGATTGACATTGATGGCATTGTTTAGAACAGGATCATTGCTTTCATCATCTGTATCAACATTCATCGCATCATTCTTTGTAGTTTCGCTAGCCTTGATAAATGAAATATTATGTTTGGGCATTGGGTTGGTGAAAATTTGCAAGTTTTGGTTCAAAGGGGCAACAAACTTATTTCCTTGATCACTGACACTTACAACGGATAGACGGCCAAAATCAATGAGATCTTGCACAAGATGTTTAAGATGCTTGCAATGTTCCTTGTCATGTCCATTTTGTCGGTGATAGTGGGAATAAGCATTTGATTTAAAGCTCAAACGTAAAGGATTATTAAGGTCGGGTGTTTTGTCGGGAGGTAAGGTAATCATTTGTTGGTCTAGAAGCTGGGACATGGTATTATGAAGGGTATCATGTAAGGGAGTGAATTGTCTTTTCAAATATCCATAATTAAAGGGCACAGTGGCTTTGATAACAACTATTTGGTTATTGACATTTTGAGTTGTTTGTTGAGGGGGGTAAATTGAAGGAACCCTTTATTTTGTTTTCTAAAAGGCTGGGAATTTTTTTGGTTTACGGGCTCGGATCTTTGAATTTGTCTAGAAGAGGACTTTGTATCTCAACTACTAACTGAATTTTAATAATCACGAAGGGCAATACACAAGTGCATGAAGGATGGGAATTTCATCATGGTAAGTTTGTCTTGAATCTTAGTTTGCAAATTTTCTATGAAAATATTTTGAAGGTGTGGGTTGGGGACCTTGACATTGATTTGGGAATAAAGTGATTGATAGCGTGAGATAAAATCAATTATCTTTTCTTCCTCTTATTGCTTGCATCTCATCAAATCAGCCAAGGTCATCTTGGGATTCATATGCATTTCGAAATGGTTGACAAATTCCTGAACAAGTTCATTGAATGAACGAATTGAGTTGTTCGGTAAAGAAGAGAACCACTCCAAGGTGGTATCTTTCAAGGACCTAGGAATTTTATTTTTTCCAAAATTTTATCATCAAGGAAAAATTCACTACATAAGGCAGTGTAGGAATTAACATGGTTAGAAGGATCTGCCTTCCCTCTATATTTCTCAAATCTAGGCACCTCTACACCTTGTGGCATTAGTGTTCGCAATATCTCCAAGGATAATGGATTGATTTTGACATAATATATGTAGGTGGGCCATTTTGATTTTGGTTATGGTGGAAATTTTCTTTTGAAGGGATGAAATAGTTTGAAAAAGTTGTGTTATGAGAGGGTCATTGCTTGTGTTATTATGAGATGGAAGTGAAAGTGGTGATGGAGTGTATGTGTTTGTTGGAAAAGTGAATGGAATGCTTATAGGTGGTAAGGTAGGAGATATAACTTGTGATGCCACATAGGAACTAGGGATGCTAGTAGGAATACCCAGGGAAGGAATCACATTACTAACTTGTTGCATTGTTATTGTGACTTGAGGATTGGGGTAGGTAGGTATTGAGGCTATTGTTGTGGGAGGAGGAATTTGAGTTCCTCCTTGACTTGTAAGATTGATTTTTGGTAAAGCACAACTAGTAGAGGAGGGAAGATATTTTCCAAAGATCTCAACTATGTTTTTCACAAGGTCAAGGCCATATTCACTTTCAAGTATGCGGTGAATATTTTCTATGGTAGGAATTGTAGTAGTTAAATTTTTTTCAAGGCTTATTTGATGTTGTAAGTTTACTAAATCCTCATGAATTTGAATTATATTTTCTTTTGGGATACTATCATTCCTTGTTTCCACTTGCATGCTACTTGAAGGCAAGGAGTTTCTAAGGGTGTTATACATGCCTAATGTACTAGTGTCAATACTAGGAGTGGAAGCTCTAGATAGCCCAAGATCCACAAAGATTGTGCTATCGCGGGATGAAATGAGTCTCAAACTTCTTCTCACTATGGTATTAGCAATAGGACACCAAACACTCATGCAAAGGCTACTAAATGCGAGGTGAGTACAAATGCAATGTAAGCTAAGAGCAATGAAATGCTTATAACTAAAATTCTGGAAAGTGAAATAGAAATGTAGAAACAAGAAATAGAAACTCGGAAGTTGAACTGTAAATACCAGAAAATGCAGTGAAAATATGCAAAGGGATTGATTCACCCAAGGTGGGAAATGAGTCCAGGTACTATTTTTTTTTTTTACATTATTATTTTTGAATTGAATTTTATGCTTTTTATGTTTTCTAATATGTGTATGAGATGCAAATGTAGAATTTGATTGACTTTTAATGAAATTAGATGCAATAATGCAAGCTAAATGAGCTTTTCACTAATGAAAGTTTTGAAACCCTAGAATGCAAATTAACCAATGCAAACCTTAATGCAATGTTAATGCAAGCTAAATCTAGGATGTAAATGCACTCCAAATCAAAATAATGATGTCCTAAATGCAGGTTCACCAAAATGGAACCTCTTTAAATGACCTAAATGTAGGTTCACCAAAATTAGGCCTATACAGTGGGACTCAATGAAGCCCTGATTGAATGCAAACTAACTTTAAATGACCTAGAAAGATGAACAAAACATAATAAAAAGCTATGAAAATGAAATTGTGTGCCTGGGAGATTAAAGAAGGAAGAATGGAGGTCTGGATCACTGAAAAATCTATTGTTAATGCTAACTAGGACTCATTTCCAAAGCTGGGTGAATTAGTCTAGTTTCTAGAAAAATGTGTAGATACAGGTTTTAGCCAAAAGGGTATCCAAATTTGTAAAAATCTTTGTCAGGCTTGTATAGTGGGACTCATTTTCCACTCGTGGCGAATAATTCCACTTCATCTTTTTCAAAAGTTTTAGACCTGATTCCATTCCTCTTGGTACACTCTGCTCTTTTTGATTGGTTTCTAGATCTGAAGCTACAAATTAACACTTGTAGGTCTTCTCCAAGCTTCTCCAAGGCTTGATGACAACTTTGACAACTTTAGGGACTTGAAAAAATTTCTCCAACTTTGATTCTTGATGAATATGCAACCTAGCCCTACAAATCACACATAAGAAGAGGGAAAAATGTTGTGGGGTTAGGGAATAGGGGTTTGCCTTGGTCAAACCCCTTGTTATTAATTAAACCTTGAAATGAAAGCAAATATGAATGGAGAATGATGAATGAACAAATAGCAATGTTGCAACTGACCAAACCCTAGCAATAAGGTGCTAAAAACATGTAAGTAATGGATCCAATGGATGTAGACTTGGAATCTTGCTAATTGATCTTTGAATGAAACACTTTCTTGAATCACAAACCCTACATCACAATTGTTAGCTTTAAAACAACATGATGCAAGCAATATTTGGCACGATGATTAGCACTTGAAGAATGCTTGATAATTTTCCCTTGAATTCCTTAGTGCTCTTACAAATGCTAAAATTCTCTTGTGAACTCTCTTGAATGCTAGGTGAGAATATGAGTGAAAGAACCTTGTATTTATACTCAATTATGCGAGAATTCCTAAAATTGCAACACTACAAGCCGACATCAGATCTAGGAGAATAAAATCCCACTAGAAATTTGAATTTAATTTAATTTTGGTCACACAAGACTTATTCGACCAAGGCGGTGAATGAGTCCACCTAGGCCTAATGTATGGGACTAAAAATGAAAAGTGCTTAGAAATGTGTGAAACCTGCATCGGGGCCAAAAAGACCTAGGAGGGAATCATTCGCCTAAGGTGGTGAATGAGTCCCAAACATTAAATTTGGGCCACACAAGTCAAGAACACCTAAATTATGATTGGTGTCAGGATTATTCTCGAAAAGATGCAATAAATGAGGTTTGTGGATGCAAAATAGGGCCAATTAAAGCATAAGAAAGCCTAATTATAAATCAAAAGCCTAGAGAAATGTGAAAGTGTGTTACAACACTTTAAAACACTCCAAATAAGGCAAGATTAAATTTGATTATGTTTATTGTGCTTAGCTATTTGATAAAACCCTAAAAAAGTGTGAAAGTTTGTTACAACACTTCACAACACTTTTGCAAGGCACCACTAAAGTTCACAAGGGCCCAAGACCTAATGTGAATGTGTTATCCACATTGCAACATCAAATCAAGGCAACATTAAGCCAAAATCACAAGGAGGGCCCGAACAAGTCAGAAAAAGTAGAAGAGTTACTTTTTCGGTGACTCCATGTCATAGCTGGATTTTTTATGTGATTTATTGCTAGAGATCTCTTATAATATGTTGCATCTGTTGGTTCCATTACAACCTCATTCTTGATTGATTTCAACACATGAACAGGTCTGGTGGAGCCTAGACTTGTAACCTCTCTAATTACTTCCTGTGTTATCATTCCAATCATTTTAGTCCAAACAAACTTATCATGGATTATGCTTAGTGCAATCCTAACCCATTTGTAATCAAAACAAAAATTCATAAACAATTGCCATACTTTAAGCTTCTTTGTGACTAGGTTTTGGTACTATGGTTTTAGGGAAAAATTATCTCTAGTAAGTTCTTTCATCCATATATCTCCTAGCTTATTGTGATCATATTCTTCCTTCTTGCCATGAATGTACATACTTATATCCTCTATAGGAAAAATCCCATATGAAACATGTAGAAATGCACCTAACAGGTCATATTCTATTGATTTTGTAGGGTATTTATTGAATCTAGGTTGGGGCTTCTCAACAAACTCTATTACCCTTGGTGTAATTCAAATTTCCTTCAAATAAAATTCTCTATGAAACCAGGGAAAAATGGAGATTGTAAATACATTTTAATGTCGACTAGGGTTTCAACACACCAATTCTCAAATCTCCTTGATCACTCCTTCACTACTCTGCTCCTTCTCAAATGCTTTTTGTAAATTAATTTTCCTTAGTGAAATCACTTTATAACCCTTTGAATTTGACCTAATTTCACATTGAATGTTTCAAATAATAAAGTTGGTAACCCTTTATCTATCTGCACAGTCAACTTTTGATGCTCCGTAAACTTTTGTATTATCTTATTTCCTTTCGTAATATTCACCAATAGATCCAATATGTCAATCTACATCAAATATATTAATGCTAAGGCATCAACACCATTTCTTTAGTGGGGGATAAAAGATTTCAATTAAATCTCCTCCTGAGTCGAAGCTCTCAACTTAGTTTCTGGAGGAAACATCTACACCAGATGTTGGTACAAATTCATCCTTAAACTCTGTCTCTTCCTTCTTTCTCCAAATATTTTTCATCTCCTTCTTTGTTTCTGTTGGATCAATCTTTTGTACTAGTTCATTCCTCTTTACCAGATTACCCTTCCTCATGTTTTTTCTTTTGTAAAAATTAGAAATGTGTCCAAGCATATTACAATTGTAACAAGTGATATTCTTTTGACTAGTATTCCTTCCATTCATTCTAGGTCTACATTGATTAGATTTATGCCCAAATCCATAGCATGTATAACAATATCCTTTGAAATATTGAATCATTCTACCTTTGTTATAGCCATTCATCATTTGACTTTTGCACTCACTAGCTCTATGACCAAATTTCTTGCATGTAAAACTTGACCAGAAAAAGGTGGAACATTTTGATTCATTCTACTTCTACATTCCATTGCCTTATGTCCAAATATATTGTAAGAATAACTTAAACCATTGAAAGATGGGTACCTTTGTGCATTTGGTTATTTGACTGGTGGTCTTCTAACTTCATTCCTTTGATTCTAGATCTTCTTTCCATTGTTCTTCTTGTTTCTAGTATTTGATGTCTAATCTGATTTTGAACTTTCACCCATTTCAAATCCTAAACCTTCTTTATCTTTAGATCCTTTTTTGATTTGCAATCATTTCATCAAGATTTTTAGAACTCATCTTGAATTTGTCTTCATGAGTCCTTGCTTTCTCCTAATTTTATCTTAGATTCACAACTTCTTTTTCAAGCCTTATACATTCCTTAGATTTTATTTTCACCATTACGTTTAAGCATTCTTCAATTCTTTTATTTTCTTTAACTTGCACCCTCAGACCGGTGATAGTTTCATTTTATTTCCTCAATTGTTCACTAACTTTTTTATGTCTTTCTTTGAACTTCTTGATCTGTTCTCTTAAATGCATTCATCTGATTCTTTGACATTTTATTTCAGATCTTTGTTTTCACCTTCAGTCCTTTCAATATCTTCAAGGGAAACTTTGAGTTCTCCATATTTTTCAAGCATGTAATCTTCTTCTATGAATCCAACAATAGGAATCTCTCTCGAAGGAGTAGGTAGTCTTCTAACAGCCATGTGTTGAACATCCAAGATCTTCCCCAAGTGGTTAAGCTCCTTGCAAGGAACCAAGCTCTGATACCAATTGTTGAACACTCAAAATAATGAGAGGGGGGTGAATCAATATTCTTGTAAACCATTCAAACATTTAAACATCCAATCCATTTAGCAGATTCCATTGCAGTAAATGAAAGAGCAAACATTAGCAACATCACATAACACATGAACACCAGGATCTTTACTTGGAAAAACCAAAATGGGAAAAACCATGATGAGGATTAACTCACAATATACTATAATCTATTATAGTATATTTGTAGAAGTGCCCATTGCAAGTGGACTTAGTGTCCAAGTGGACTCACTTCCCACTGAGAAAAAGATAGAAGAGAGATTGTGGCTCATAGCCTTGTTTGAATTGCTACAATTGCATCTAACATATGCATGAGTTATAGTTTCAATTAAGCTCAATAAACTAACTTTGCACACTTCATTTGATTTTGATCTAACACTTTGCTTTCCTCTACATTTGTATCACTTTAATATTCAACTCAACATTCATAACTTAAATTCACACTGCTCTGATAATAATCGCATCATTCACATAACTTACATTTCTCCCTTTCCTTAGTATCATCAAAAAACCAAAAATGATCTAGCATATATATATGCTTCAAGCATAACATCAATTAGTTCAGCCTAGTCAGATGTATCATACAAAATATACACTATATAACTTTTTGGCTCAAATCCTTCCACATAGGCCTCACACCAAGATTCAATCCTTAATTTTTTTTGAAATAGGTTAGCATGGACCTATAATAGCTCCCACGTAACTCCATAATACTTATTTAATCTTTGTATTCCTCCACATCTATTAGGTTGGCACTGCAAAGACCTAATACAAAAATTATTCAATTGTATACCCATATTTGGACACGTGTACCTCAAAACATCATGCCAACTAGAATTCATACTCTTTTGACATCTTTCATTATTTCCTTAAATCTACAAAGCCAAAATCCTATCCGAAAAGAAGTGCAGACTCTCCTACTTATATGCCTTGTATAGGAAATGATTGTAATTTTCTAGGCCAAACTTATGTTATCCATAAATTTCAAACCACGAGACAAAACCATATGAAATTCTAGAATTAGATGCTTCTATCAACTAAAAAAACATATTAGAACCACAAAGTGAAATGTTCATTCGCAGACCAGTGTGGACCCAAAAACTAGATGCTCTATACCCATAAACATTGGTAAAATACTTAGCTAATTTTCATCAAAATCAACTTTACCAAATCAGACCATCTTACACAATTATCTTCCATAAGCATCACAAAGTGTGTTAGAACCAACCAAAATTATTTGCACCAAAGTCTTCACATCAAGATGTAATGTTGACATCAATGACAACACTGCCACACATAATAGTATACCTTGTTCTTATCCTACATGCTCATGTTTCCAACAACAACATCAATGAAAAACTCCTCATTCTTCCAACAAAGGGATCCCTTGGTGAAACTTCTTTCAAAAAAGCATTCATAGCAAAATATTTTGAAAACTTTCCTTTTGAAAAAGGATCACTTTTTTCTAAAATGAATGAATCTGAAAACTTTCCTTTGAAAAAGGAGTACTCTTTCCACTAGAATCCTTCATGAAAGATCTTTCAAAAGGATTCCTTGATGATAAAATCACTTGTGGAAAATTTTGTGTCTTTCAATTGGAGCATTCCTTTGAATGGGCCCCTTGGTGTGTTGAAGGGTTCCCCGTCGAAGGAACCCCCTTTGAAAGCTTTTCTCTCTAATGAAATTCATTGGACGTATTGTAATGTGTGTCTTCTTTCTAATATTTGATGTCACTATGTCTTGGTGTCAGACATTATATATCGTGGCATCTAGCTTGGGGCAACCTAACTAGACCTATCTTTCTATGAATGTCTTGCAATGAAGTTTGTAGCGGTCATAGGCCTATCTATCTGATCAAAGTGTATCTTGTGTCTATCTGATCAATATGTGTATTATCATGTTAGCTTGTGTCTTCTTATGTCTTATGAATGTGTGTCTATTATGATTAACTTTTTCACCTATGTTTTTTCTGTAGCCTGACATGTTTGTGGTGACATCGCAACTAGTTTTGTAGGATCAAAGACTTGTGTCATCTTTGCATCTTGGTGGAGATCCCTCTTTCACGTC
Source organism: Sequoiadendron giganteum (assembly GCA_007115665.2). Lineage (NCBI taxonomy): Eukaryota > Viridiplantae > Streptophyta > Pinopsida > Cupressales > Cupressaceae > Sequoiadendron > Sequoiadendron giganteum. The sequence continues at coordinate 276,117,660 of CM021105.1, forward strand.
TAGGTATGCTAGATCAAATAATTTCTTCCTTGACGACATTGTTATATTCTTTTCAATCTCTTTCTACTTTAACTCATATACACATTGGCATGTATCCTCTCTAAAGTGGGGGAAAATGTAATGGCATAAATTTGCACCCTAGGCAAATTTTCCATTTTTTTACCTTTACTTTAGAATTGCAAGTCTAATGATGCAAATCTCACCACCCTCATCCCATATGTCTCTATATTTTGTGTTGGTGAAGGAAATTTTGTATGGTACATGTGCATGCCGCGCGAACGTCTGCATGTCACATTGTCGTCTTGACAAATTCCTACCTCTAAAATCTGTAGAAGCATTACATTTCTTGGTTGGTTACAAAGGTAATGTCTCCTAACGACTCTTGATTGACAAAAAAATGACTCTTTGCCTCCACTTATCCATTCAAAATTCATTCCTACACTCTCTCTTTCTAATTCTAATTCACCCTTTCACTCTCCAGCTCAATATCTCTCATTCTTGTAACTCTTCTTGATCATTCTTGATTCTCTACCATTCTTTCTTTTTGCTACCAACTTTCTACTTAGACTCTACAATGTCTTCTTACTTCAATGCCATCATCCTTGTAGGTTTACGAATCTCTACCTCCTTCGTGTGGTGGTGTCATTCCCTTCCTTCCTCTATTGGCCTTAAGTGCATATAGTTGGGAAGGTAACATTATGTCTTTTCATTTACTTACACCTATCATCTTGTAGAGTAGCATTTAGGTTATCATTGCTCTCTACTTTTCATGTCATTTCTCTTCTCTCTATCACTTTTTCCACCTATCATTGCATATTGGCTATCCGTGGAGGTGGGAACACCAAAACGGGGGTTTAACTGAGGAAAACCTTAAAATACAACCCCTCTTTTCCCATTTTTGTGTGTGTAGGTGTAGGTCCATCCATTCGAAGCTAGCTAGAGAACTAGAATGTAGGTGAGTTGGTATTCTTCATCCTTCCTTTTCATTTTCACTATTTGAATTGCCTTCATAGTATTCTTCTTGTTGTACTATATATTTATGTTATTCTCTATTAAACTACAAACTTCAACATTCGGGTCATAAGTAGGCCTTACGCATCTTTGATTGGTTATTAGACCATATGTCGGTACAAGATGCTAATGTATCCTTAAGATGCCAGTGTGGTGCGATGAAGTCTAGTTCCCACGCTATCGTCCATAGAAAAAAAGATTTTTGGTCTACAATCTGAGACCCTTGCAGTCAGGTCACCTGATTTCCCAAACGTCTATCATTAGCAGAAGGGAAACTAAGTTTTGTTTGCCCTTCCTTCTTAGCTCATCTTTCCTTCTCAACCCATCAAACAACCTGAGGTAGTTTAGGAAATTTCATTCCCTTCATCTCTCCCATGACTTGGAGCCTTGGGGGTGACAAATCCCCCTACTCTACACTCTTTACCAGTGCAAAGCAATTATTTCACAAGACTTACCTCTTCATCATCATCATTTTCGGACTTTATTCCTAAATCACCTTCAGTAGTTTCCATAACCATGAATAGTTCCTTTTCTCTTCATACCCATAAGTATCTTAGTCATCATCATCAAATGAATAACTTTCCTCATTAGTAAAGAAAATATTTTGATTCCTCTGAAAATTTTTCCCTTTTGGAAATTACTTCTTTTAATTCTTTTGATCATCATTGTTAGAATCTTTGTATGGACACTTAGCCATGAAATATCCTACTTCACCATAATTGAATAATTTGAAAGGAAACTTACCTTTATATTTTATGGAACCCCTTTGTAATTTTTTGACAAAGTTTGCTTCCTCTGGATCTGACTCATCTTCAAAATATGGATCATTTTGCTTCTTGGACACTTTTAATGCTTCCTCTTTCCTTATAACTTTGTCACTACCAATCCTCATCTCATAGGTAGTCAAAATTCCATGTAACTCATCCATAGTTAGTGTATTAAAATCTTTAGCTTCTTCAATAATAGAAAATTTAGCATCAAACCTTTTGGGAAGGGATCTAAGTACCTTTTTTACAATTATACTTTCATATCCTCACCAAGACCTCTGATATAGTTGAAAACTTCATCAACCTAGATTAATAATATAGCAATATTATATTATTCCTCCATTTTAAAACTTTCAAAATGACCTTGATAGGTTTAAAGCTTTGCTTGTTTGACCTTGTTATCTCCTTCATAAATATTGTGTAACTTAATCCCACACTTCCTTCATTGTTCTACAATGCATAATCTTCACAAACTTAGAGTTATATAAACCATATAAAATAACATTTCTTGCCTTGGAATTATTCTCACAAGCTTTCTTTTTAGCTTAATATCTTGGGGGACTATTAGGAATTTCATATTTATCTAAAATTGATTGCTAAACCTCAAACCCTAGGGCAATCAAATATGCTTACATCCTAACACTCCAAAAAGAATAATTGGATCCATCAAAAAGTGGTGCCTTATTTAAAGACAAACCTTCTTGAGAAATAGAACATGTCATCCAAGACCTACCTCAAGCTGTTGGGCTTCTACCAAGGAACCTTTCTCTGATACCAATTGAAGGGTGCACAATATATTGAGAGTGGGGGGGAATCAATATATGCCAAATCTAACTTAATTTAACATTAATTACCATTGATAAATTCTCCAAACATGAAGACCAAAATATCAAAACAACAATTACTGATAATAAAGCAATTAGGTAACACAAATACACATATCCACACAAAGAAAACCAAATTTACGTGGAAACCCAAAATGGGAAAAACCACGGTGAGAAAAGTTGCTTAGAGCTACTATCCAAATATAACCTCATAAATTAATATGAAACTTACAATGATTTTGTAGGCACCAACCCACAAGAATTACAACGTAAAATGGAGACACCAATCCCTTCAATTATGATTTGCAAGAACCAACCTACAAGAGACACCAATCCCTTAATTCAAGAACTGGGAACCAACTCAGATATGAGGTACTGACCTCACTTACAAAAAAATATGAACCATGCGGACCTTACAAACTCATATTTCACCATTTTCCAGATCTGAACTACAAGAGAACACTCTCCAAGTGTGTATAGAATTTTCAACATAGTTTGCACACCTTAATCTATCTCTGCTAATTGAATTTCGTAGAAACCATGCTCCAACACACACACACACAATTCAATACCCTATGAATGAGCCTAGATCAACTATATATGAATTACAGTGATGATTACATTCATATGTTGGCTTAGAACATCTTTACAATATTTACAAGTTAGCCACAAAAAATTACTTAACCAAACATGTAATAGGCTAGGTCCAAAAGCCCACACATTACACTAAAAGAGGGGAAAAATTATGCATTGCCCAACATAGAATCATATGGCCACAAATAACATCTTAGGTCAGCCTAGAGGCCTCTAGCTCCCTCCACAATTATCCATCTCGGTCAAGATTAAACCTTAATTCAAAAAGATATGAAACATGTAATCAACTCGACTCTAAATCAGTTGTGTTACCGCCAGTGTAAGATAACACTATACACTACCTTCCATGGACTTAAAATATTCCTAATTAACTTCACACACTTCCTTTAGCTGGTGCACGTTACAATTCTTTGGCGCATCAAATTGGAACATCAACCTAGTCAGCCAACTAGCACAATGAACACTCTATCACATCTAACTTTCTATCCTGTAAAGCTCAACCTTTGAAACTCTGGAATCTAATACATTATAAGTAACCTTAATTTAGTTTCAAACCACAAGCCACAACATTCAACTAAGATAGAATTTGAAGCCAAACATCATGACAGTACAACTGAGTGCACAGCCTATTTTAGAACAAACAACCTCATAAACATTTCGCATATACTTATTGATCACCACTAAAAACTATAATAGATATAAAATGATATTACCACTATACTATTACATTCTCAAAAATTATAACATTAACATTCTACAATAGTACTTATAAAACTCAAATGCTCAGACATGAATGACATTACATTTAATTCTCATCGATCTGCATGACATGACATCATGCCACATACACACATTTGACATCAATGGAAACATATGTTCAATAAGTTCTACTCGTATTCAGGTAGTATGTTAATAACTTTAGGACCTTTTTTATATATTCGACCCACAAGTGAACTTGTACTCTAAAGAATAAATGTAAATTTCTAGTTCACATGAAAACACCCACAAAATTATATTCTTTTCTACTTTGATTTATATCTTTTTCTTCCTCTCTTAATTGACCTTTGCAAAAATTCAAATTTTATTGGAAAAATGTGGGAATTCACCTTACTATTTGACAAATTATAAAATTGGTTGCAAATTGAATGCTTCAGGAAGATAGTCACCATCAGGTCCTTTGTAGAAACTTGATTGACATCTGAATTGCACCATGGGGTTCATTGCACTTATCCTTTTCCATAAGACCATTTATTCCCTTATTTGGACTTTACAAAAACTATACCTTCAAGTGAACTTGTACGAACTTGATCAACAATTAAACCTCACCTATTGGGAAACAAGTGGTTCATTTCCATTATCTATGTGATGTCCTTTCCTTTAATCTTTTGCTTTTATGAAACTTAGACCTCCATTGGGTCCATGTAGGATTAGAACCTTCATATGAATTGCACTTATTTAACCTTGAGATAATTCACCTACTCCTTCTTGCACTCAACCTTATCTTAGTTTATCCTTTTGTAAGAAGTCAATACCCTACTCAAATTTATGGATGATCCCATTCCAATTGTACCTTGATCCCAAACTTAGTCATTTCAACCTTCCTCCTTCTCGACCTTTACAAAAGTCCAACATGCTATTGAACTTAACCTTATAACTGGCTGAAAATAATGGACCAATAGCATATCGACTCAAAAGGTTAGTAGCAAACTAAAACCCCACAAGTGGATGTTAGCAAATCAAAAACCTGGATGAGCACAACTTAGTCAAATTTTATTAAAATTTCTTAAAATTTGATCTAGGGATACCCATTTGGGAATTCTACAAGGTAGACATATTAGATAACCCCCATACTTAGTCAATTTCAAGATTTGGCAATTTGGATACTCAGGCCTAAAGAAAGGAAAGAACAAAATCATAAAAGGCAAACCCTAAATACAACAAACCCATGTAGATTATCTTAGATTAGTTATTAGTGGCGAGAAATCAAATGGGGAAAATAAAAGGCAATGAACATACCAAAAATAGAATCAAGACAAAATAGGACATAAATAAATGGGGTAACAACAAAAAGGAATACATTTAGAGATTTATTGTGGTATCTAAAGTAAAGGTTGACCATTTTGGTCTTCCTCGAACATTGGAGATGCGACAAGGTCATTTCTTAAATTAACCTAAGTCTCTAATGCAAGAGCATCTAGAGGTATAATATAAATCTTGTATCAACCAAATAAGTATTATATTTTGTTTTATTTTTGGTTTGGAAAATATCCATGAAGCTTATATCATCTAAAAAGTCTTAAAGAATGGTTTAGAACTTTCAAAGTTTCAAAGACGACTAAAAATAGCATGACCAAAAAGTTTGTATTTAAGCATATATGGACCTAAAATTTTACCCAAAGATCCATAATTTAAAAATGCACACTGTGGATGAGTTTCAAGTTAAGGTCAACTATAAAAGGGAAGATATTAAAGATTTAAGTTTCCAAAAAATCTTAAATAATACTTTAAAAGCGAGTTTTAAGGCCCTAAAAATTGGTGAAATTGGGTAAATCAAGATTCAGGGGTGTAGTGCTCTATAGTTAAAAAAAGGCTCAATTGGGTGCCTAAATCAAAAGTTATGACCTTTAAAAGTTGAGTTATTTTTGGTGATGGGAGTTATAATTTCCGAATGTGCATGGAGACACTTAAGGACATTGATGAGACATTTTTGGCATTTCACGGGTAGTGGAAAGATTTGTGAGAGTTGTAGGTTGTGAGGAATGGGAAGGTGAAGAGGTGGGATCAAATTTTAAGTTAGAGAAGAGGAAAAATTCTCTAGAAGTAGGGGGATTGAAGTTATAAGGTGTTCTAGTTTTGTTGAGAATTTTATCCTTTATTTTTTATTTTTTGTATGTAATATCAAATCATTTGAATAAATAAAGTTCATGCATGTTTGAATGAGTTAAATATTTGTTGTAAGAGGGTTTTATGAGCCAAACCTCATTAATGTCACACATATTCAATATTGGAATGTGATTGAACTAAAAAAATTGACCAAATTAATGCTTGAAACATGCATTGTTAGTTCAAAAGTATTTACAACTTTACATGTTAGTTAGATATCATGTAGCGAGAGGGTATCTAGGGATGCACAACATATTATAAGTGATTGTGTAGTAATTTTACATTTAGTTCTCAAATTGGACATGACACATTTACAGTTACCATGATCTATCACCCTCGTTGAAGGGTCAAGCCACTTCTAATTAGAAAGCATGTGAGGAACCATTAGTCTATGGTTGGATGTAAAGTTATTGAATAGTGCTCTCCTCTCCATGTAGCTTGATAGAGTCATATTTCTTGCACTTGTTGAGGATATTCAAATCTATGTCATTATCTTTTTAAGAAAATGAATGTATTCCAATATGAAAACTTGAAAGTAATAAGGAGATACCAACTCCTTATGATTATTTTATAAACTCTACATTAGTTCAGTACTTGTAAAGTTTGAATTCAAAACAAGAGTTGAAATATGTTAAAATGCATTCTATTTAATTTATGTAATTTAAAAAATTTGAGTTTAACACTTTGAAACCATGTGTAATATTAATATTATTTTTTCTAAGTTATCAATTTTTTTTAAGTATTATGGGTTTAGTTTGTTTCACAAGGAGACGAAAGGTTTGGGATTTGGAGATACTCAATGTTGGAGTGAATGGAGATTGGAATTCAAAGATACCTAATACAAGAAAGAGTAGGGATTGGGTTTAAGAGGCACCAATATAAGAAGTGAAGATTGATATTTAAAGATAATTGATGTAGGAAGGAGTGGGGATTAAGTGTTAGGGATGTAACATAGACTTTACAATCATAATGGGGGAGATGAGAACTTGAAAGTTTGCATACTTGAGAGTGGTAAAGGAGTTGGGATTGAGGTTCAAAGATACTAGATATTCTTTAGGTAAGTCAATTGGGAAAATTTAAGGAGCCCACAATATAGCATAGGTTGGGACTCAAGGATATTGGTACCGCATGGATAAGGGATCAAAGATCACAATTCCTTCAAAATATGTGTAAGGAAGGAGATATAACTCTAGAGTCTCACAAAATAGAAGGAAGTGTGGTTGCAGTGATGCAAGGAAAGAACGTGATGCATACTAGAAAAATAAATTCTAAAGGTCTAAAATAGGTGGAGCAAGGGAATTTTGGATTTGAGGGAGATGAATGGAAAGGGATGCCATAGTGGAAACATGTAGTTTTTATGGCTAAGCTAAAGTGGGAGTTTGAGGATTCAAGGAAAATGGTACCAAGGTAAGCCAAACAAATGATCTAAGAAGTGAGTACGGGGAATGAAATAAAGGCATGACAATATGAGAAAGTTTGAAATCCCACCAAGGTTGTAAAGTGACCCAAACACCTTTATAATTAGGATTTGGGACATTAGAGTTAGAGGGTGTTCTAGTATAAATGGGGGACTACAAAATACTTTATTTGAAATTAGGGTACATGCGATGTAAGTAAAGTATTAGATATATAGAGTTTTGTGGATATAGATTGGGTAGATGACTTGGATAACTTACTAGTGGTTATGCATTCTCTTCATTTAGGGGAGCTATTAGTTAGATGAGTAAAATGAAACAACTTATTTCTCTTTCACTATTGAGGTAGAGTATATGATTACTACACATGCTTACAAATATTTAGTTTGGCTACATATGTTGTGTTTAAAAATTTATTTTAGAAAAAAGTGATAGGATCAAATGTGATAGTTAGAGTGCCTCTAGATTCACAAAGAATCCTACTTTCATGCTTGTGCAAAACATATTGATGTATATTTTCATTTTGTTTAAGATATAATGGAGGATGAAAATACACAAATTTAGAAGGTTGACACCTTGGAGATTATTACTAATTATCTCAATAAGGTAGTGAGAATAGACAAGTTTCTTGGTACAAATTGGCTATGGGTATTTTAGCTCTTAGTAGTTAGTATTTTTTCCCCCTTTGTGCTTTTATAATATATACAAGTGGAAGAGTATTATGATTAGGTGTTATACCTCCATATAAAGTCTTGTGAACAATTGTAATTATTTAATATCATATGTAATGTTGGGGTTCTTCCCAAATGGAGCATCTCATTTGGTGAATCTCAAGAATCCATGTATGACATATTTAAACACTTGTTTAAGTGATTATGGTGGATGCAAGGTAATATGTAAGGAGTTTAAAAAGTAGACTTGAAAGAGCATCTTGGAAGTGGAGTTACACTTCCATGTTGGAGCATGTAGTTTGACTAGTTGACTAGTTACATTAGAGGTAACACATATTACCATTTATGATGGATAAGAGCATCTTTGAATTCTTCCAAAATGAAGTGTCGAAGTTGGAGAATTCAAAGGTGGACTCTTACACATTGAGAGTTACATTCTATTTTGGTATTATTCACTACTCACACCAGGTGGTGGAATCAACCCATGGTTTTATTGAAACCACAAGTAGTTTATAGGATGGGTAAACTCTCTCTCTCTCTCTCTCTATATATATATATATATTGGTATAGTGGATTGACATTGGTTTAGTTGTAATGTAGAATCTTGTAGGTTTTGAGTTGAAGACTAAGTATTGACATGCTATCAAAGTGTTGACACAAAGACTACATTGGAGGTTCTTAATCTACCGTAAGCTTATATTTAAATAATATATTGAGGTTTATTTTTAATGGTGCTTTTTTTTTTCTTTCTTGAAAGTGTTTTCTCACATATATGTTGTGTTATGTTCTCTTCTTCTATCTTTTATCCAATTCTCTCTTTTTTAAGTTTCATTTAGGTGCACTTGATTTAGATAAGCAAGTTTCTTTAATTTTTATTGCTTGCAATTGAAGTACAAGCATTATAAAACCAAAAAACACCTCCTTTATAATATAGGCAAATAATAATAACATTATTACCGAGCTAGTTTCATCATGCCCCATTACACCTACAATACAACCTACCTCGACAATCCTCCTTACTCATGAGGGTTTGGTTGATAAATTGAAATAAGAGTGGGGGATTTACAACTATAGTTTTGTCAAGGGCTTCATACAATTGAAAGATAATGATAATGACAACAACTTTGAAGGGGATTTGGGACAATAATGAATTATCCATCAAGAGTAACATGAAACAATGACTAGATAGGGGATTTGAGGGGCTAGGGATTTGGAGTATAGGGTTGATGACTAGCACTACCATGATGTTAGGTTAGAGGAGAACAATCTAATGCTCAATGGACATCTATTTTTGATGGAATAGGAGATGGAGGATTTGTGTTGTCATACGATGAATTTGTATAGAAAATAAAATTTTGCAAGTTCACGATATTGATAGTCATTTTCTAAATAAGAAAATACAGATGCTATATACAAAAAAGTACACTTAAAAAATATATATTTCATGTATGAGCTGATAATTGCAAAAACAAAGAGTTACTGAGCACATCCATATTTGTCCAAAAAATTGGAATACAACCAAGATAATTTGATTGTTCAGACTATAAAATATTCTTCTAATTTGTGGATATAACTTGTATAAGAATTAGAAATATCTAAAACATAGCTTCGAAACTATAATTTAAAAAAAAACTATAATATGAAATAATTTTTTTATAATGATTAATTGATGGTAAGCTATATTTTATTATTTAAAAATTATAATCAGAATAAAAAAAAAAAAACAATTCATGAAAATATAAAAAAAAAACATATATTTACGCCGAAGGCGTGTCCTATTTGAGCTTGTGAAGCTCACTTTGCCCATCAACGACTCACAAATCCCGAGAGGCCCGACAAGGGGGTTCAATGAATCTTAGTCGTACATCATTTTTCTTCAATTTTTTCGGCTATCCAAACTCTTCCTTGCTCAACGAAATACATACGACTATCATCATCAACTGAATTTGTCTATCGACCCATGCTCATTCCAATCAACGTCGACGTTTATTTCTCTACCAAAATCTACTTACCTGTCACATTGCCGATCTCACACACTGTCGGGTTCTTCATTTCCGACAGGGGTCTTCTTATTTCTGCCACCATCAGCCTTCATTGATTGGATAGGAGTAATTTTTTTTTGCAGGCCCATTTGCACCTACCAGTTTACTCTCCCCTACCGTGGTTTCTTCATTGTACGCCACATTGACTGTGCACATTCATTATTTCGTGTACCTTTACCAACGTTAATAGATTTGGTTAGGCGATTTCATCTGCTCGTATCTGCATTTGAACTCTTGTCAGCAAGAGTTTGGAGGAGCGAAAACCAATAGTGACGGGCGACGAAAAATAGTGGGAAAAATTAAAATTTAGTTTGGTGCTTTCTTAAGGCGAGACTGGCATGGTTTTGGTATGAATGAATGATAGATTTTAATGATGTCCATGAGACTAAACAGTCTATGGGATCGATATAGAACAGGCCTAATTTGTCTTCATGCTCTTTTCCAAGTCAAATCTCCTGCTATTAATTTTGACTAGAAGGCTAGCCGTCTGATTAATCTTATCTTCCTCAAATAGCTGGTGCATATTGTCCGCTTTCAAACTATTTACATGCTAAGTACAAATATCCTCATAAGCAGTGCATTTTATGATGGAGTGCCATTCCGTTTCCACAACTCCTTTATTGTAAAAAATACAAGTTCTTTCTTCCCAAGTTTCCTTGGGTATCTTCCACCTACCGGTTTCACATCTAAGGTGATGCGATCCCGTCCTCAATTGTGCCACTAACATTCTCGCCTTCCCTTTAATAGCTGCACTTAAATAAGTTTTTTCACCATGATCCTTTGTTGGGTTAAACTCTTTGATGTAGTATGCTTTTTTTCGCCCAATCTGATTTGTCCACAAGGTAGTTCTAAATTTTTCAGTCACATAGCTTTTTATTTCACTATTGGTACTAAGACACTCTTGTAAATTAATGTCCCACTTGTTCATCCACTTGCGGTTCTGTTTCATCCAAGTTTTCTTCCTACGATCTAGTGTCTCCTTCATAATCGCTTTAGGCCAATGGTGGTTATCCATGTTTTCAACCTTCTTTAAATAGCTTATCAACCGAGTTAACGTCGAAGCTTCCAGTGGAAAAGTCCCCGTTTCAGCTAAAATAATTTCATATGGGACTGTGGTTTTAACTTTGAGACTATTTGTTATTAGATGTTTCTGGATTCTTTATAATTGTCTCCAATTGCACTTAGACATACTACTTCCCCACACCTCACACCCATAAAGTACAACTAGAATAACTAGCAAACCAAAAAAGGTTTTCTTGGTTTTCCAATCCCAAAGCTCGACTTTTCTACACCTGTTTTGAAGAAGGTAAGAGGCTTTCCAACCTCCATGTATCCTTTTCGTACGACAAGTCTCCCAACTGAGCTTATAATGAAAGTCAATCCCAAGATATTTGTATTCTTTCACTATTTCAAGTGGGCTGCCTTAAAAAAGAAAGGTATTATGCTTATATTTTCTATTCAAAGAGAAAGGTATTATGCTTATATTAGCTTTTGTGCATTTTACATGTTTTTAGTTTAGCTTTTTTTTTTTTTGAAAAGTAAGTTTATTTATTTATTGGATTAAGAAAAGAAAGTTACACAAGAAAATAGGTAAATAAGTATAAGTAAGTTTATTTATGAGAAGTATGTTTCTATCATTATAACTTTTCGCCTTTCTTTAGGTATTGTGATTTTCATTTTGAAATGATCAAATAGTTTTTTTATTCATGACTGGTTGTATTCAAGAGGCAAACAAACCCATTGACATAGGTATTGTTGGCTAATTTTTATATAATTATAAAAATGTAAATCAATAAACATAATAATATAATTTTTTTTAATAATAATATTAAAATCATTTTCTAAATGATCTATCAATTGATCTTATTTACTACACAAATGTGTGCAAAAAATAAACTAATTTTTTCCTAATTGATCTTTCACACCTTTTCGACGTACCCATTGCACAAGGTGCCATAACTAGTTTAAATTTTAAAACTACTACAAATATTAGTACACCATTTTGAAAAATTCAAAACAATTCATTGGTATAAACACTATTAGTTTACCTTCCTACCAGTACAAACTAATAATAAACAAACAGATCGGGAACGATCCTCTGTTATTTGTGGAAATCTGAATGGACGGGCGCGCCTTCTGGAAACCACTTAAAGTCTTTTGGCGATCTGGTCGGGAATCAGGATACGTGTGAGTAAAATAGAAAAGTAAAACTACATAATTATGTGTTCTGAAGATTTAATAAAATTCTTATATGGCTCAATAGGTTCTTCACAGCCTTAGTACATTATAAACTCGGCGAGCTTCGGTGGACGGAGAAGCAGCCGTGGCAACAAATTGAAAAAACAAGAGATGGGATCCGCTTATGAGGAAGATGACGATGACAGTGGTAACTGGGTCACTGCTCCTGTTCACTCCAAGTACCAGTCTACAACTGAAAAGGTATTGTTTTTGCAAGATTTCAATCTTAACTGGCATCCACTTTCCAGCTTTCGAAAGAACCCTTGAAGCCACAGGCATTAGATAAACATGAATGGGTATTGCTTGTTCAAGCTAACTATACTTTTTTCTGATTCCATTAGGATGCTATTGTTTTTAAGGTTTCAATCTGTTAGAAAATTTGTTCATATGCTTGTGTAGAGTAGGATATCTGAACCACAGTTTGTCCAAATTGGGAATTTTGATGTAGGCATTAGTGTATCAAGTCTTCCTAAGTGTTTGCATGTTTGATGCAAGGTCACTTAATGTTTGGGTACCTGGACCACATCCTCTCCAGCCCTGTAAATTCCCGTAGGGATGCATTTGGGAATAGTTTGTTGAAAGTAAGGCAAGGCAATAATAATGTTTTAGGTTACAATCCAGGGAGCACACTTCATAGGTGTAGGGGATTACTTTTTGGGAGCAAGGGAATTTCACGATTCACCATATATTGATTATTCAATTTGATCTCTTGGATTTTCCTCCCTTTGACCATGCTTCTGAGAAAAGGGATAAGATATAAAAGATATACATATCCATTATTTTTAAAAATTTGGAAATTTGAATTTTGCTTGGAGTAAAAAATATATCCCACAGACATGACATGAGAAAATGTGAGATGTGAGGTCCTAACCATTAAAATCAGCCTTTCAATTCAAACTGATTACTGTCGCACAGCCAGAAATGCTTTTAATGTGTTAAATGAAAAGTGAATCACCTTTCCTAAGTGTAAAAGAACCCTCTTAACAAACATCTAACTTGAAACATAAGCAAAAATGTAAATTTGCAGCTGGAAGATGCCCCGATTATTCCTCACAGATACATTGATGAAGAAAAATACAGTAGCTAATAATAAGAAAACTAGTGTATGAAATTAGAGTGAGAGGGTTAGACACGTTTTCTAAATGACATTCAGGACACAGCGCGTATGTATTTTTAGTACATTGTTTGGTTTCAACTTTCTTCTTAGCCTCGTTTTCCCTTTTCTCCAGCTTGTCTATTGCACTAGGTGCATGAGGTGTCTGAGGAAAATGCATCCTCCAATGCGATTGGAATGTTAGGGGATGCAGGGGTAACCTGTTCCTACATCCCTTGTTAGGTTGCGTTTCCAGAGTGCCTAGGTTTGAGAGAGGATATGTACACTTCCACAACATTGGTTATTTCAAGTTAAATCCAACCGGGCCATGAGCCAGAATTTCTCTTACCATTCTCAGCATCCTTATGAGAACCGCATGGGTTCATGGCTTACATATTTTGCTTATGATTGCACTGAGCATGATTTTTGATTCTATATGATGGTTGGGTTAAACATTCTTAGAATTGTATGTTACAACTTACAGGTCTTTTATGAGCCTGCCAACCAGAAGTAGATGCATAATTAATCAATAGGGTAGTGAAAGAATATGACAACATGTGTTGGGTGAGTGAGGCATATTATTGGAGTATCGATATTTCATGAGAGCCCAATCAATTAGAGATTCAGTAATGCTTGACTATACCCACCCATGAATTTTATGATTCCACATCTGATGATTTGATTTGTCATTCCATACAACCTAAGCCTTTCAATAATCTGGAAGAATCTGAATGTAGTTTTTCCAGTCATGGTTTGTGGCAGTAGACTAAGGTTTTGAAAAGAGTATAAGGGAATGCAGTCAAGAAGCTGACTTGCAATCAAAACAGCAATGTAGAAGTGAGAAAACAAATGAACAAGTATGGAGCAGGAATGCAGCAGGAGATGAAAGCAACATATGAACACCAGACCCGTCATAATGGGGTTAATATGCTAGAAGGAAAATGAAAACACCACACTTGTTCATAAGATGGGACATTTGAATGACAAGGCAAGAGAGGAATTTTTTAAAGCAGTTTATGTGCAACTAGTTGCAAAAGGAAACATTACAAACCAGCAATGAACATCTTAGCCCTTAGGAGCTGCAAGATGGGTTCAATATCGAAATCTTAAGGGAGTCTAAGCTAAGTTACCAGTTTGGGTTTGGGTATCCCTTTATGAGTATTTTTGGGAGTTGGGTATGCTTTGGGTATGTCCATAGAAAAAACATATAAAAAATTAAAAAATAGATACATATTTTTGCCCAAAAACCACAATTAAGTTTAGATAGCCACATTATGAATGTATAATAAACAAAATAACTATTACTAGCACTTGCACCAGAAGGAGGTGCAATGATTACGCCGATTGCAATTTATATAGAATGCCTATCTCATGAGATGATAATATACCTTTATATATGCAACTTTAATGTCATGTTTCCTTTGTACAATGTACAAATGTTAGTCCACATTTTGTGTATAACCACATTGGGATAGATTACCACGATGACTTTTTGTCAAATGGTTTTGATTCTTGCAATTGGATTAATGTACCATTTACTTGAATAAGTTAATACTGACATTACAATTACAGAGATACTGTGTCAGAGGGAGACCTGGCCCTAATAATCATGTCATTAGAGATGAGCTGTATTTTTCTCAAATGAAATCCATGTGTCAAAATAAAAACCTATACAAGATGGTACTTAGATACAAACATGAACATTTTTTTTCAATCAAGAATAGTAATTATCATGGTTCGGAGAGTGTTTTCAGGCTTTACAATTTCAATTAAGACAGTATTTTTCATGGAAGATGAATGCATTAATCTAAGGGCTTAATGGAATACCAAATCTAATAAGAAAGAAATAACAGGTTCTAATACAGTGATTTACCAAACAAAAGGAGGCACATTGATATCAAAAAGCTCAAACTCTATAACAATCATCTCCATTATGGTTGACCAGTAGCTCTGCAAGATTCATCAGTGGGTTGATATGGCCTTCTGCGGGAAACGAGACAATTACTGCATGCAAAGGACCCATTATTTGCCCTCTCTTCAGTTACTTTCTAAAACTAAAAACCTGGGCAATTATGCATACAATTATCCATTCTGTATCAGCTTGGATCAAATATGCCAGCCGTGTAGATATTCTAAAAAATTAAACTCCCTGAAACCATGGCAAGCGAACAGAGGTCTCTGCAATTAATAGACTCAGGATGCAATATAGTTTGACTGTTGCTTGATTTGTGTTCTAAGCAGCCATGTGATACAACACCATACAGTGCCCTCAGAAAATTAACTATCAATCTTAACAGCTCATAGGACTGCTCACACTTAGGCTTCACCATTTGGTTAGCATTGTTTATTGGTGAAGGATATTGTGTACCTGATTTCGAAGCCAAAGAACCAGGCAGAACAACAGTATTTTGATCTACTTGTATGGCCAACAAATTGCTGTCTCGCACAACCACTTGTACTCCCAACAATGGGAGATATCAACTTTGTTGGAAGGAAAAGCCGCTTCACTTTGAAAGAATTTGCTAAATATTCTCCTTGTCTTCAATATGCTGATGATAATTGTTTCAAACAAATTCCTGCTGATGCTCACACTTGAGAGAACACTGTGTCCATTCGTCACTTGAAGTGATAGAAGATATATAGCCAACAATTCCCTTTTAGCAGAGAAAAAGAATGCCTTCCATATACCTCAGAGCCATCTGGCACTCTTGAAAATAATTAAAGAAGTTTCTCATACATGCTGACCCGGATAATAAGGAAAGTTTGCATCTTCAAAACATTCTTAGAAACTGACATAAGGTGCTCAGGGTCTGCCCTCATCACTTTACACTTTGAACCACCATCAAACAAAACTTTGACAATGTAATTTTAGCAATAGTCTTGAATGGTACTGTTTCGAGAAATGATGCATGCACACCCTCAAGCACTTTACTCAACACAAGCACCCACAAGAATGGACTTCATCAAATTACTCATCCATTTGTTGAAACACTTGTTGTATCTTTCCATAAATCTCTGTCAAAGTAGCTTGCTACTCAATGCTTTTCTTGTCATAAAACTTCTTCCCATTGTACATTGTCTTCATGGAAACTACCATCTTCATCAAGGACTGTCTCTTAATATTATTGGCTGTCCTCTGTGATCCTTGCTCAATCAACCCTCATCTTATCCTTCTATTATGCTTTGAAGTCTGTCATCTTTGAATGTTGTTAACATAGCATTTGGGACTATTATGGAGTACATGACTGTGTCCAATGGGCAAAAAAAGTGTTTACCTTCCATTGCTAACTTGGGAAATCTCTGAAAGATTTATAGCAGCACTACCATCCCTGTAATTAGTTCTCAGAATGAAGATTATCAATAGAAAAAACTGAAGCATCCTTCATAAATCCAAACCCATCAGTATGGCTACTTTGTAAACCAAACTCTTCTAGCAATGGTTCCATCTCTTCAAGGCTTGAAATCTTGACGGATGTTTCTTGTATACTGCAAGATGTTGCTGGAGTTTTCTCTTTCAAATATTTTTAATCCTTGCACTCAACATGCTATGCTGATTTTCTCATTGTGTTCATTGAGGAAAACAACTATTCTATGCCACCCCAAAAAATGCATAGGAGAATATTAAAGATACCTAGATGCTCCCGTTGTAATTTTTACATGTAGTTTCAACAAAATGGCGTACCTGTCATAATGGGGTTACATGCAAGGTTTGAAACTCTCCAAATCTGGCAACATGGGTAACTTGTGCCATGAGTGTCTACAACGTGCCCTTCAAATCTCTGCTTTGATGTGTTTAAGTTTTCCTGAACTCCATCTCACACCAAGATGAAAGATTCCTTCAATGCCAACAAACATAACAAACAACCCTAACATTTCTCCTTGATTTCCAATATAGTTAAAGCTTGACTTTTTCTAAAGGTGAATAAAATGCACAGATCCGCTTTCAAGAACTTCATCTGCCGTTGATTCCATTCACTTTTTTCAGGCATGAGACAATTTCAGCCATCTGAAAATGTTTTCCGTTCAACTTTTTTCAGGCGTGAGACAATTCCTGCGGGCTGTGACCACAAGATATAGCCTATCAGCTAAAAATTATAAGATTGCATGGATTTCAATATTAAATGCTCCCCCTTTTGACACTTAGAAGGTGCTAAAATTTAAAACATGTCTTGTTTTTAATAATGTGAAGCCAGTAATAATTGCTTTTTATAAAGAAATACAGCAGGTAATATACTCCAAGACTTATCATTGAAAGAGAAGCCTCGAAACCTCATGACAGCTGTATCATGAGAACAGCAGCAGTGCAACAGTAATAACACCACCACCAAAACACATTCATTGAGATCGCAGATGGCAGTGGGCATAGATTTCAGCAACTTTGACAAGGTGTTTAAGTTTGAGTCATTGAAGACATATGTTGCAGAGTTTATCTCCACCTTTCTCTTCGTCTATGTGGGTCTGGGGTTGGCCATGGGCTAAAGTTCGTGTGCTCTTCTTCTCTCCTTTGAATGTCTCTCTGAACCAACAACTGCCATTCCCAATCATGTCTGGAATCTTTGATTGACCTGAGAATCAATTCCTATGGGTGTTTAGACCAAAAAAATTAGAAGTAAATAAAAATGGCCTGGGTTCGCTGAAGGTTTACCCAAGGCTTACCTGGCCAAACCTGGGGCCCTACAGCCATGTCCTGTCTGTACCTGCAGTAGACTGGACTGCGGACCTGGACTGAGAATGAACTGGACCCCCTGATCCGAGGGATTTTCTGGACAAACAGGTAACATAGTCTTAGGAAACCCTGATTTGGAAGCAATGCCTGAACATACTATGACTTCATTCAACCTAAGGAGAAATGTTCAGAACAACCAAATGAGAGCTAAATAAAGCTAGAATGCAAACCAAGCAAATATTTGGAGGCTGTTAACAAGTCTGAGGCTAAAGTATGGAATAGTGATGCCCGAGCCGTGCAATACAAGTAAGTAAACAAATAAATACATCTAGTACTAAGAGTTGTGAAGTAATGTAAAGGAAATCAACACAAGCATTCTAATTAAACTAAATACCTCTGTGCTATATATGGAACTCAAATAATGTCTGACCTTTGAAGTGGTGAATGACAAACCAAGGCTCTAATGAAGAGGAATGAAGCATTGCTTCCTTCGAAGCTTAACTCTAGGAGGGTTTTATTGCTTATCCATCACAGGAGAACTGCAATGCCAAGGAATCCACACTCCAAGCTACTACAACATATCTTTTTCTGCCTTTAAAGGAAATGAAGGGCAGGTGAACAACAAGACATGGAGAAAGCATGAAAAGTTAGGGTTGACTAAATAGAGGTTAGAACAAGCTCAAGAAGATGTGGCAACATGCTGGAAGCAAGTAGAAGACAGTAAGCAATTGAATGGGCTGGATGTGATGACAGTACAAGTTTAATGTTGGGAAATCAATGAGCCATCATTAGATGCAACCTATGTTGCTGGTCCTGTTACAGGGATGGGTATGGGTTTGAGGTTTGGGTATGCTAGTACGGCATTTTGTTCCCCCTGGGCATGGGTATAGGTTCATATATATATATATATATATATTAAAATTATAAAAACAGTGATACTCATAATTGCCAATAAACAAAGTATTTAAATACTTCATAATTTGCAAAGAAGAAAATACTCATAAATTCATATTTCAGTGATTTGTCAAATGAGAATTACAATCAATATTCATTAATCTTGGAATTGCTCTTCATCGAGAGTATCAAACTCAACATTTGGTTCAATTTCATTTGAACCAAAATGAGTTACAATAACACTTCCGCTAGCCATGTCATATGTAGAAGTTGCCTCATCTAAAGAGATCTCTGCAAGTTGTGCAACAACAATGTCTAAGTCAACACACTCAAGAGTTAGGTCCTAATTCTTCGTCATCCCATCATTGTAATAAAGTTTCTTATGTGACAAGATATGCAAGTTGGAGTGCACAAAGACCAAAGCCTTAGTGTCTTTTGCACCCAATTGACTGCACTTAACTAAGGGAACCAAGGGCCTAGATTTGGGCATGGCAACTAGTGGGGGTTTGGGAATAGAAATCACAATGGGGTTGAGGGGTAGTACCCCTTGTGGGGCTTTAGGGGTGAGATCCTCAGTGATGTTGAGGGGCAACGCTCCTCATGGTCTTTGGACAAATTAAGAGCTTTGAAATCACACAAACCTTTATGGTGCACACCATTTTCCAAGAAAATTAAGGCCTTTGAAATCACACAAACCTTCATGGTGCACACTATTTTCACAGTTTTATCACTTAAGGAAAAATTAGGTATTTGGCACTTTTTTGTTTATGATCTTTTTTTCTTTTTCTTTTGGGCAGCCTTGGGTCTGCCTAGATTTGCCTTGGTTTTTCCAATGATGGATTTGTGTGGTTTTAAAGTGACCCCAAGCTGTCCTGGCCTCGAACCAGATCCATATAGATAGGGGTGGGTGTTTTTTCCTAACCCAACCACATAGGATGGAACTTTGGCATTGTGTCCATTTTGGGTGCTTTCAATATTATTGATTTTCTCCAAGGGATTAAATTTTTTGAATCTATGGCCAAATGTAAAGAATTTTTTTCTTTAATAACCAAAGCCCTTCATTAAGAACTTTTCACAATTTTTTTCTTTTGAGAAGCCCTTGGGTCTACCTAGATCTGCCTTGGGTTTTCCCATGAAGTATTTATGTGGTTTCAAAAACACCCAGTCTATCTCAACCTCCAACTAGACCCATACAGATCCCGGGGGGTTCTGTCGAACGCAACAACATAGGATGTAACTTTGACACTGTGTCAATTTTGGGTGCATTCAATAGAGTTGATTTTCTCCAAGGGATTAAAAAATTGAATCTATGGCTGATTGAAATGATTTTGCTCCTTAAGAACCATGGTCCTCCATCAAGGACTTTTCATGTACTTATGAGGATTTTGGAAGTTACCAAGAGAAACCTCTTGCTAGAAGGACACAATCTCTTAGGAATAGGTTTAGACTAATCCCAAAGTCTAGGATTGGCTACACATATGTAGGGAGCGATTACCTGAAATTTCTAATTGAGAAATAGCTAGTATAGAATCCCCCCTACTATAGACAGGGCGAGTACCCCCTTACTATAGATAGGTGGCACTCTCCCACTTTGCATTTTTATCTTTGATTCTCATCCATGTTAGTTTTTATCCATTGTTTGAGGGTCTTTGTAGTTGGCTAAGTGCTATAAAACTGATGTATAGGCCTGGTTCCCATCTGAGATTTGAGGATTCTTTGTTGAGGATTGGCAAGTGGATTTGTTTGGTTCGTGATGATTTCTATCTTCATACCACTCTTTGAGTTCACCTTGTTTTTTGTTGCATATTTGAAGATATTGCATCCTTGGTAGGGTTTGGAGGTAGGTTTGTCGGTTCTTCGATTGCTTTTAATTTATCACTTAAGGGCAAAATTCTAGATGTTATGGAACAGGCAAGTAGCCAAAACTAGTGTAGGGATGGGTATGGGTATAGGTTCGTATATACATATATATTAAAAATAGTAATACTCATATTTCTCTATAAATAAAATATTTAAATATCTTAGCATTTTCAAAAAAATAAAAAATCTCATACATTCACGACATGATAATTCAATGATTTGTCAAATGTGAATACAAAATGAAAATTACAATCAATATTCGATAATTTTCATATTGCTCTTCATTGAGAGCATCAAAGTCAATATTTAGTTCAATTTTATTTGAACCACAATCAATTACAGTGCCTTCCCACTAGCCATTTCATATATAGAAGTTGCCTTATTTATAGAGACTTCAGCAAGTTGTGAAACTGTAGTGTCTAAGTTGGCACGCTTAAGAGTTAGATCCTGATTCATTGTCAATCCCTCATTGTAATTAGTTCTCTTATGTGACAAGAGACACAAGTTGGAGTGCACAAAGACCAGATCCTTAGCTTTTTTTGCACCCAATTGGTTGCACTTAATTGAGAGGATAAAGGAGTATGTACTCTAATTCTGATCAACTATTGAAAAACTAGCAAATTATTCAATTTGCATACAACATTGACAATTACAAAATATAAATTATAAATAATATTATATAGCAACAAATGAAAAATGAGAAAATTAAAAAATAAAAAGATGCATACATGAGAGAGAATTTTATTGCAAGAGGCTGCAAGTAAATAGAGCCTTGGCCATGTATGTACCACCATTCAGGAATATCTTTTTTGTTTTTGTCTTGAAGAGTGCAAACATCATGATTCTTTCAAGATATGAAGTGACCAAATTCACTCAAGGCAACACTCTATATACCTACATTGGGGAATATTCTTTTGAACGCAATCTTGTAGCCAACAATAACCTCTTCATTTCTATATTGTGCCACCTTTTGCAGCAAAGAAAGTATCTTTGAGCATAATATTTTGGAAACAAGGCAAATGCTAGAGATGCAAGGGCATAGGCATCTTGTTCCGAATGGTCAACAATGATCTTTTGCACCTTTTGAAAAATGTTTTTGTGCAATCACTTTTTGGCTTTTATTATGGTCCTTTCATACCATCATAAATTTCACCCAAACATGGGCGATCTATATTAGCATACCTAATCATGCTGATGATGGGATTAATGAAACTCAAAACATATTCCACATGAGCTCATCACTCATCTAGGATCAATGCTTCGATTTTTTGGGCTCTCTATGTATTTTATAATTTATTGCCTCCATACACTCCAAAGAGTGTTGATGACCATAGCATTCAATGTCTCTCACACCTTCACAAGTTGTCTTAAGAAAATTGTGTGATGTTAATTGAGTTTTGACAATTTAAAATAAAATAAAATTAGAAGGTAGATGTCACGACACATGAAAAAATAAAAAATAAAAAAATGTACTAAAAACTAAAATTTAAATTATCTTCAATAACTCCAAGTTGGAGAAGGCTTTGAGGATGGCTTATGACATATGATGATTTGTCACAAACATTTAAATCGGCCATTATGTAGATTTCTTTTACCCACTCAATCTCTCTGCTAATCTCTTGCAATATCAAGTTGAGTGAGTGGAACATGGTGTTCAAAAAATATGTCCATATGTATCCTTAACTATTGAATCATATGTTTTACAATTTTTAGTGCTGTCCATTGTAACTTGGAAAATGTTTTTGGGCCCAACCATCTCAATGTATTGTATGAGGATATTGGCAATGAAAGTTGCATCTCTCACTTGCCCCCTCGCAATCTACTGCCTTCGAAAACAGTGTCCCTTTAGGGGATGTTGCAATGACATTGATTAGTGTTTTTTTTGCTATCTTTCCATCCATAGAAAATGGACACACCTATTTTGGGCCATGTATCCTTGATTGCTCTCAATGACACCTCTGTGGAAGCTTTCTCCTTGGTCAATAAGGTCGTGTGCACCTTTTCATAGCCAAATCTAATATAATCAATAGGTGCATTGGCAATTTCCGTCACCATATCCCACCAATGTGGTGATCCAACAAGGTTGAAAGAAAGCGCATTGACATAATTGCAGAGCAATGCTCTCATCTGCAACTTCCCTCGCTTCATTCTCGAAGGCCTTTTCCAATGGGCCTCTTTTACTTGAAAGATTGAGGTTCTCTTCTTGGGAAGATGGTAGCATGAAAGGATGTGGGCTAGTTAGTTGTAATAAGCCATTAGAGGTTTCTACAATCCTTTCATGGAAAGAGGATGTGCTCTTTCCTTTGATCAATTACTTACCATGCCGATGTCCTTTTGCTTTTTAATACATCCCATTATTAGTTGCTTTGAAACCCTTTTTTATTTGGCCTTGCATAAATTTTTATTTCTAAGCCGGTTATAGTGTATAGGTGAGCTTTCACTTGACTACACAAGCCCCCATACTCATTCACACACTGGCTACAACATCGACGATAATCCCGCCACCCAAAACTTGTTCAGTCATGGTTGTATGTTGCCAAAGAGGTGACACTGTAATAAATTTAAATGAGCTCTCTACATGTGGGGCAATTGAACTAGAACTACTAGCCATTCTAAATGAACATAACAAAACAAAAAAGTTTGCAAACTAACAACCTTCCAACTTAAAAAAAATTGGTATTATAACTCACTATTACGTATAGAAGGTTTAAAAAAAATAAAAAATAAAAAACAGAATTGCAAAAAAAATTCTTCTGAAAATTCTTTAAAACTTGAAAAAAATTACATGATTCACTCACTTCTGATAGATAAATTTTCTTTGTGTAACTCTTTCTCTCCTATTAGTGTGGGTTTCTCTCTCTCGTAGCTTTCACCTTGGAAGAATAATGTAGCGAATTTCAAAAGTCAAAAATGGCAACCTGGAGGCAAAAATGTTGTTTTATTCACTTATGTTTGTGAAATGAGGCAAAAGAAGTTAAGTGCCCTCATATTAGGGCGAATTAGGTATTTGGGATATTTTTTGTTTTTAAATATGTTTAAAAAAAGTACCCTAAATACCTAATTTTTCCCTAATGTGAGGGCACTTAACTTCTTTTGCCTCATTGGGGTGCCCTAGGCGAACCTAGAGCCATCTTAAGCCTAGATTGGACTTGTACGAATATTGGGGGGTTAGGGAGGAACTTGATAACATAGTGGAAGAGTGGTATTTTACAATTTGCAAAGCTAGAGGAGAACAAGAAATGTGCAGATACTGAAGTTTCTTGGCCACTACAATCAACCTTACTCTAAGCTGCTAAAAAATCTGCACCTCAATTCGTTGCATTCTAGAAGCTACATTTCATTGAGGCATTTTGCTAAAAATACACACCTTTTATTTCTTCAACCTTTTTCAACCACATGTCTTGCAAATTTGCAATACTAGCATTTATGAAACTGAAGCTTGTTAAGACATTTTAGCAAATAATTTACAATAATAACACCCTCAACAGGTTAGATATTATTGATATAAATACATCGCATTTTAGGCCTTGTTTGGTGATGAAGATCAAATTGTTTTGATATTTTTTCCAAATCATAAAGAAGATTTGCTTGTGTTTTTCTCAAGTTTCAAAGACAAGGATGTTAAAGTTTGTAGAATAGATGAAAACTCAATAACTAGTGTAAGAAATAGATACTATAAAATTGTAAATACAAATGATTCATGAAATCAAAATAACATTACAAAGTTAGCCTCCAAGAGAGTAATGCAAATGCTCAAAAAGCAAAATGGCATTAATAGAGCTCAAAAACATGAAGTGACATTAATGTAAAAGTATAACAAAACAAGCTAGGGGAGCGAGTATAAATAGGCTAAGTGAGAGGGACGAGGTGGCAAATATGACTATCAATGGTAGGGATACACCACAAGACTCCAAAAATAGGAAAGTGTAACTTCCATGGAAAATGGTGACACCTCATACTCTACTAACAATAATACTAATTTTATTAACCTAATCAAGCTTAATTAAAAGTGTAGGAAAAACCTATTTTAGAAAATAAAAACTTACAATAATATCCCCTCTTAAGCATAGCTTAGGTGGGTGAAATGACGGTTCTTGACAAATGAAACTTGATGAGGTACCCATGTAAGTTGAATCCCCCCCAAAAGAGAAGAAGCCTCTTCTCCAAGAAAAGAGAGAAAAGCCCCCCATGGTAGAGAAAGGAGGAATGTAATATCCCACCCTTGGTAGGATATTTAATTTTCAAATTTCTGCCTGTCTGTTTACTTGTGGTTTTCTGATATATTTGCAATGTTTGATACAACAATATAATGCAGCAAAATAGAAGATATTGCAATAATAATTTTCAACTCAAAAACTGAACATTACATAGGGAATACACAATTGAAAATTCCATATTTTTATAACAGCTTAGATACTCAGTATTTTCACAAAATATTGGCACCCCAGTTTATAAAATATCCCCTATTTTCTAAAACAACATTACTTAGAAAATTTGGGGGTTACAAATCATGAACTCACATGTAAGATATGCCTTGAAATCCTCTGAAATGGATGCTAGAATAAAGTATAAAGTTTGCAACAGTATAACAGCAGCAACAATGATAATAAACTCCATCAACGATCACTATCACCAATCCCCACGCTTAGTGCAAAGCTGCATACAATTAAATTGCCAAAACCCTTGCCTAGCAACCACCTGTTTATTGTAGTTCTGTTTGTTCTTAAAATAATGATCAATATATTTGCATTATTCTGATATTTCATTCAAACCCTTGAATACTTCTGAAATTCTTCTCCAATGAAGCTTAGATGTGACCTCTGTGTGAAGCCACCAATTAACTGCAACCCTTGGGTGATCTTTTTCACTTGAAGGAAGCACATTCGAAGAGAGGCTACGTTCTCCAAGATTGAAATTACAGCAAAACCCTAGCTTTCACCTCCAAAGCCAAAGCAAAAAGCCAGGTTGAGAGAAAATGATCAATCATAATGAAATGAATTCCAAAAATGCCCTTTTATAATATTCAATTTGCATTTGACTTCATCTCATTTAATTTACTTTAATTTTATTTTCTTTTCCCTCCTTTTTGATGCACAACTTAATAATATAAAGTATACTTTATTATTCACTTATATCTCCCCTTTAAAATAACACTTTTAACATTTATTATAAAGTATGCTTTCAAAAGCATTTAAACCCCCCTTTAAAATAAAGTCCACTTAATTCATTAATGATATGCACTTAATAATCTATTATTATTAAAGTATAACTTTAATAATAATTATAATATTATAACTCCATTAATTATCATAAATCAATTTTGACTTCACTAGGAGGTAGCCCATTGCATTCACTGCTAACCAAGGTGCCTTACTATAAATAGTAAGGTTGGCCTCTATCAACACACTAACTTACTATAAATAGTAATTATATAAAAACATAGCCAAAACACCTTGAATATCATACCCTCTGAACAAGTTAAGGATTTGGAGATGAAAACACTGTCAACTGCCAACTGAGGAGCTAGCTAACTTTAACATTGGGCCCTCTAAACACCATTATTAGCCTACGAGGGCCTGATGATAGGCTAAACCACCAACTTTGATGCTCGCTCAAAAAGGGTACATTACAGTCCACCCTCCCTGAAATTGCTTGTCCCTAAGCAATCACAACTAAATAGGAAACATCACTCCTTTAGAGGCCCAAGGGAAGAACTGTAGAATGACCCACATGTCACCAAATAAATCAAGCAGCACCAGCATAAACACAACTGCGCAAAAATAAACATCATGCCATCTGTCCAACTCTTGCGCACAAGATTTGTGCATCAAAATCAACTCATGTACCTATGAATCAAAGGTGAACCTGTATGCATACCACACAACGTACACGCTATAAAACTCATCAACAAACCCTGATTGGAATCCTGATGCATAGGAAGGATCCCATAGCAAATTGTAGAGGGCCCAATAATATATCCCTGGATCCCAAACCCAAAATGGAAGTTTGCCATGCATAACATCCTTTGACTTCCCTTGCGCTATTTTGATATCAACTTCACCATGCTGAAAACGGTGAAGCAACTCATCGGAATCCATCCAAACCATAGTGCCATACTTGTCACCACCTAGATCTCAATACAATCGAAACTCACATCCATTAGTCAAGAGGAGGTAAGAATATCCAAACATGTCTACATCACAACATCCCCTTTCATCCTCTGCAAAACTCCTATGGATGTGCTGACTATCCCGCATAGGTGTTGGAAGATATGTAACTGCTCCTCCCAAATCAAGGGAATGATAAAACTCTCCTTCATCACCGCTGTAAAGACTAATCAAGCCATCATGCCTACTGACACTGCAACCTCTCTAGAGCCATATCTCCAATGGAAATTTTTGAGGCAAAGAAGTTGCAAATTCTATTTGGTACACATTGCATGATGGGAATTTGATCTTTGACCCTGCAAGTAATCCTTTGAATATAACTGAGTCAGACACTTGCAATCTCTAGTTCCATTTTTTGTAGATGGAAACTCTTCATCCCACAATGGATGGTAATAGGTATAAATCTCGAGCCAATCCACACCTACGCATCATCAAGTCATCAATGTGTAGACTAAAGGAGAAGTGATGAGCACTTTTCACTATGTAGTCAAGATAAAATGCCCTTGCTTCTTTCAATGGTTGATCGTCATAGCTATGGGGAACACACTCCTCATCACTCTCATCACTCGAATCAAAAGATGGCTTACGTCTCTAATCTTGAATGGCTAATTGGGTAGATGCTCTACCAATCTTCTCTGCATACCCAATGGCATACTCACTATCATGAAATGATTGGAGATATTATGATTTTATCTCCTCCAAAGCACTCCTGATGAACCGCAAATCACGAATGTGAGTACCAATCGAGACCCCATACCGTCTTTCCTCAAACTCTGCTGTCCAAAGAAAGTACTCAACATACCTATGAGTGCAATCAAAATGAGATAAGGTTGAATCAACCTTCTCTCTTGCAACCTTTAGCCGATCTCTCCATCTCTGTGGCTCAATAAGTTGTTGATCAAAATTAGCTGCATGGGATGTAATCTCTGATTTGCTTCCAAGAGAGGGAAACAAATCAACATGAGAACCAATCTCCCAACTAGATGATACCCTGCATACCTCTTGTGAAGAAGACGGAGCAGCGTAGTGATCTGTCACACAACTCTTTGGAGAATCCACTACTTTACCACAAGAGCTATCAATAATCTGATTTGCATCACTTGAAATGGGACTATCCTCAAAGACACCTGATGCAACATGTGGTTCTCTGCTAAACTCATCCAAAGTACTCATCTCATCTGTGTCACTTGCACCTGTAATTGAAATGGATGTAGCCATATCCTCAATGTGCTCCTTACCACTACCCGTGGGTGTATGCTCATCACTAGTAACTGTCATAGATATTGAAACTGTATCTATTGGTGATGAAGACTGCATTAAGCTCAACTCCATGGTAAGCTCATCTATCCATAACTTTGACTTTTTAATGGCTGTTCGAGCGCTCTTCAAAGAGTCCGTGGTGACCTCAAGCTCACAGGTGAGCTCATCAACTTCCTCTTCCTTTCCCTTTAGAGCATCATAATAGATACCATCGAGCATGAGAAGATGATCTCTATCTGATAATAGCTGTAGGTAATTATTCTTCATTACCCCAACTGCATCTCTAAGTGCCTGAAACTTTGCAAGGGAAAGTCCACTATCAAAATGTTCATATATACCTAGAGTCCAACAACAATGGGCCACCAATTGTTGAACAACATCAAAATGTTCTAAGGCTGAAACAATCATGCCTTCGTGCACCTTCAATTGCCCTGCCAAATGATGAGACCTCTGTGACAAATTGTTTCCACACAAATTTTCTGATTTGTAATTTGCACTATGGTAAGAGGCTGAATCATCATCACTCATTGTTTGATAAGCATCATCATGTGTGCCATTAGCTCTGCACAGTTCCTCAACAAAGGTATTGTTGTTATGTACCTCACGGGATGGCTCCAATGACATAATAGAAGCTACTGATTGGACATAATCATTGCGCACTTCTTCCTCCAAAGTAGTTGCATGTTCATCCAAAGAGCTATCTTGGGACCCATCACCAACAAGTAAATTTTCTGATTCGTTCACATCTTCTAAGGTCTGATTTGCAAAATCAGACTTGCTGTGGCTTGAATCCGCATCACATAATTCATTTTTAACACCCAAATCTTGAGTGTCAATGTTAGGGAACTCCACAAATCCATCATCCTCACATGGAATGGCTGCTATCTCATGAGTAGGCTCAACATTATGACTGCTGTCATAAAACAAAAAATCAGAAGCTACATCATATTTATCTGCAGTGTCCTCAAGGAGCTCAACCAAAACTTCATCCTTTGCTAATTGTCCATTGCCAAGTGCTGGTTCAAGAGGTGTCTTCAAAGGAAAATTAAGTGTATCATGTGCCATAATTTTTGTCCCATGGCTGCAATGTAAATTTGTATGTGTATAAGCCTCCTTAACCTTTATGACCCCCTTACAAAATCCCCATTGTCCTTCTAGATGATGTGATTCATGAGCCCCAACATTTTCGTACAAAACGAAGTCTTCCTCAAACTTCTTTACCTCATTATCCGTGCATTGTTGGTTAGGCTCCCGAAAACCTTTGCAAGAGAAGCATAGACTTTGTCTTCTCATTTGGTTCTTGCTCATTATGGGAGTTCATGTAACCTTATCATTGAGTTTAAATGTAGAACCATCATCATTATCTGATTTAGAGGTTCCATCATACTTGCTCACACTGTACCCATCAGTAGGCACTGAACCATAGGGAGTATCATATTGAAAACTCATCTTGTTGACTGTTGCAACATCTTTCCCATGACTGAATTTTACACCTCTAAATAAAACTTTTTCCTTAAACATCCTCCTAATGTGCTTAACCAAATAAATCTTTTTTTAAGACTCAAGGTGACAACGAAGTTCAGGTATTTATTAAAAGAGTATTGTGATTTAAAATCATTTGGCATGTTCTGGTAACCCTCAAAGAGTTGGTTGGCTTCTTGTTCATAACTATCCTTGATTTTAAATCACAAGTTTTTCATAACCTTCCCCAGTTTGTTCACCTAGTTTGTTCTTCAAGCCTGTAGTAACCCATTAACTCAAATCTGCAATTGGAAAACTATGAACTGAAAATCAATGAGTGCTGGTCACTCAAATGTTGACAAATGTGAGCTCACTGAATATATAATTTAAACCCCTAATAGGATGGCAAAAAACCGTTTTGATACCACTGTAATATCCCACCCCTGGTAGGATATTTAATTTTCAAATTTCTGCCTGTCTGTTTACTTGTGGTTTTCTGATATATTTGCAATGTTTGATACAATAATATAATGCAGCAAAATAGAAGATATTGCAATAATAATTTTCAACTCAAAAACTGAACATTATATAGGGAATACACAGCTGAAAATTTCAGATTTTTGTAACAGCTTAGATACTTAGTATTTTCACAAAATATTGGCAACCTAGTTCATAAAATATCCCCTATTATCTAAAACAACAATACTCAAAAAATTTGAGGGTTACAAATCATGAACTCACAAGTAAGATATGCCTTGAAACCCTCTAAAATGGATGCCAAAATAAAGTATAAAGTTTGCAGCAGTATAACAGCAGCAACAATGATAATAAACTCCAACAACTATCACTATCACCGATCCCCATGCCTAGTGCAAAGCTGCATACAATTAAATTGCCAAAACCCTTGCTTGACAACCACCTGTTTATTGTAGTTCTCTTTGCTCTTAAAATAATGATCAATATATTTGCATTATTTTGATATTTCATTCAAACCCTTGAACACTTTTGAAATTATTCTCCAATGAAGCTCAAATGTGTGCTCTGTGTGAAGCCACCAATCAACTGTAACCCTTGGGTGATTTTTCTCACCTGAAGGAAGCACAATCGAAGAGAGGCTATGTTCTCCAAGATTGAAATTACAACAAAACCCTAGGTTTCACCTCCAAAGCCAAAGCACAAAGCCAAGTTAAGAGAAAATGATCAATCATAATGAAATGAATTCCAAAAATGCCCTTTTATAATATTCAATTTGCATTTGACTTCATCTCATTTAATTTATTTTAATTTAATTTTCTTTTCCCTCCTTTTTGGTGCACAACTTAATAATATAAATTATACTTTATTATTCACTTATATCTCCCCTTTAAAATAACACTTTTAACACTTATTATAAAGTATACTTTTAAAAGCATTTAAATCCCCCTTTAAAGTAAAGTCCTTAATTCATTAATGATATGCACTTAATAATTAATTATTATTAAAGTATAACTTTAATAATAATTATAATATTATAACTCCATCATTAATCATCGTAAATCAATTCCGATTTCACTAGGAGGTAGCCCATTGCATTTACTGCTAACCAGGGTGCCTTACTATAAATAGTAAGGTCGGCCTCTATTAGCACACTAACTTACTATAAATAGTAAGTATACAATAACAGAGCCAACACACCCTGAATATCATAACCTCTGAACAAGCTAAGGGTCTGGATATGAAAACACTGCCAATTGCCAACTGAGGAGCTAGCTAACTCCAACACTGGGCCCTCTAAACACCATTATTAGCCTACAAGGACCCAATGATAGGCTAAACCACCAACTTTGATGCTCGTTAAAAAAAAGGGACATTACAAGGAAGGACTAAGAAGGCCCTACTGAAATGTGCTAGCCAATTTTTTCAATTTTTTTAACATATTAATTTCACCTGTTAACATTAGTGAAATCATAAACCAACTGAATGAAACCCTTTCTCTTTCTGATTAACCCAGATCCCAATATGGGCAAGGTGAGAGCATACTCGAAAGGGGATCGTTAGCATAAAATCATGTTGTCTTCAATTTTGAATTCTCAAAATTGGACAACCCATATGAAATTTTGTCTAAAATTTCTTCATAAATCTCTATGGCACACATTTCGAGGCACCAAAATTCTCCAATTGAATTGTGCAACCATTGGTCTCCTTCCTATTTTGCTTTGTGCGAAATTTGGGAACATTTCGACATGTTTTCCCCCTTTTGTCCAATTTCGGGATTTTTGATCACCATTGCAAGTAGGGACATTAATGTGTTAAAGCACGTTTTACGAGGTGTTGAGGTCAGAAAACTTTAGATTTCAAATGATGATCCCCTTGGGTATCCTTTCATCAGCTTCCCTTTCCGTTTTTGTAAAATTCAGAGTCATTTTTCTTTTTTTTTTGGTCAAATTCGGGTTTTTAAGGCAGCTCAGCAGAATAGAGAATTTTAAGTCTAAAAGCAAAATTGCTAAAGTCTCCAAAAAGTCCGATTTTTGCTTAAGTTGTGAAAAGTTCCTATTTTGCTAAAACTTCAGAAAGGTCTGAAATTGCTTAAGTTGCCAAAAATCCCTACTTTGCTAAAAGCAAAAATTGTTAAAAGAGCTAAAAAGTCCGATTTCACTTATTTGACAAAAATAAAATTGTTGAAGTGCTAAAAAGTTCCTATTTTACTCATGAGTAGTGAAAAAAGTTGCTGAGAGAGCTTGAAAACCCAATTTTGGTCATTTTTGATTGTTGCTTGGCTCTAGAAACCCGATTTGAAGAGTTCGCACAAATTTTCAAGAGGAGTTTGTGTTCAAGTTCAATTGCTTGCCTCTTTTTGTGGAGCTTTCATAAATTTTGCAATTAAAATCCCGTCCTCAGCTCGATTATTAATCTTCTTTTCTTTGCTGAAGATTGTGCAAAATATTTGGGGTTTTCTCTCTATTTTTGATCTTCTCCTTTCAGGTTTTTATCAATGTCTATTGTTAAAAAACGCGTTTTTTCCATTAAACCGCTTTTTATTTTTCTGTAATGCCTTTCCTAGCACAGTCATCACTCCTTGCATTGTGTGTGAAATCATTGTTTCTAGTAAAAAACGCGTTTTTTCCTCTTCAAATCGCGGTTTCTAGTAATCACGTTTTTGCTTGAAACATCTTTTGCAGCTGTATAAATCTTATTCATTGTCATGAAACCCTCATTCCCTTGTGATCTGAAAGAAGTTGAAAAGATAAGTCTTTAAAGAAAAACGTGTTTTCCTTTCAGCCAAATCGTGGTTCTTGGCAATCATGTTTTTGTTTAAAAAGCATATTTTGCAGTTGAGATATCATATCTTAGAAGTCAAGTCTCATTATCTTAAATCTCATTGTGCAAAGAGGTATCCTTAGGGAGAAATCGTCATTTCTTCAAAAACGTCTTTGTCCCTTGCATTGTGCGAAGTTAATTTTCAAACAATAGAAGACGTGTCTTTTCATAGCAGAATTGTGGTTTCTAGTAAACACGTTTTGTTACTAAAAACGATTTTTGCAGCTGAATAGCGTCATACTCATTGTGTCAGGAAATGTCATTGTCTCAATGGTCATTATCTCAGCAAAACGTCATTTCCATTTGCCATTTTTCTCTTCCATTTACTTTGCCATTATCTCACTAGTCTTATCATTTTTCCTTCCCATACTTGTAAAGTTTACTTGTAATAATGTTTTTCCATATTGCAAGTAAGTCCCCATTCATTTGCACTTGCGGTCAACTTTCCAAAACCCGAAATTGAGCTTTGGCCTCATTTTTGCAACCCCTTTGTCTCATTCTCGTTACTCCTGTTTGCACACATGACCTACCAAATCAATAATATAAGGCATGGGCCTTATTTTTCAAGCAAATTCCAAGGCTGGAGAATGATACAAAGAAAGAACAGCAACATGATGAAGCCACACAAGGAGTTGAACAAGTGACATGATCAAGCATAGAATGCTTTCAAGATAGAGATGGAAACATGTTTTCCAAATAGCAGCATGAAGACCCAATCAAGGATGATGTAGTTCAAGTTGTGTCTTCAGACACTTAAAATAGTTTCAATTATGTACTTGTATTTTAATTTTGACAAATTACATGTAAAATGGAGAAATGTAATTGCAAGTAATCATATCACTTGCAAAGTTGTAAAATGTAATTACATTACAAGTCAAATTACAATAGGACTTGTAATGTTGAATAAGTCAATTGCAGTTAGTTAGTGGTTGAGAGGATTTCTCAAGTTTGTTGGGATCCTCCGAGCTTTTTCTCAAGGCTTCTCTCCTATAAATACTTGAGGGGGTCTATTGTAATATCTATCTTTTGGCAATGCAACAAAACTTTGCCAGTTTGTATGTGCACTCTAAGACTTTGAGCTTAGATGTAAATCAAATTACAGTCAATTAAAAGAGGCAAATTGCTTTCAAACTTTGTGTTGATTCAAGCTGTGACGACATTTTCTGCATATTGATTGTGAGTTTTGTGGTGTTATACAAGAGGGATTCAAGCTGAATTTTGCAAACTTTGAGCTGCTTATTGTGTTTGGAGTTTTAGATTGGTTTTTTAGATTTGATACTGCAGACTTTGAGCTGTTTGTCATGTTTGAAGCTATTGTAGAACCCTCAAGCAAAGGGGTAACTTGCAGACTTTGTGTTGTTTTAATTTTATATGTTTGTGCATAAAAAGTGCATCATGTAATTAGACTTTGAGCTGCTACATATTGTACTTGGTTACTAGAAAACCATCTAAAAAGGTTGATAGGAGAGTAAGTTGTCAAAGACTTTGAGCTTTCAATTTGTTTTCCCGTCCCGGAGGAGCAACGGAGGACTTTGTGCCTTTATGGAAACTTTGCTTCTTTATTTGTTTACTTCATCAATCATTTATGCTTTCAGCTGTGATTCTTTTATGAAATAAGAGAACAGGATAGAGTTTCACACAGATTTAGAATTGATTTATAGTTAGAGTTAATTTCTAAATTGTTAAAATAGAAAGCAAAAGGGGAGCCTTCCCTTGATTAGGAGAGTTTTATCTCACGTACTGTGGTTGAAACCACAATTTTGTACGCTTTCCCAAGTATACAAAATTTTCAACCAACAAATCAAAACTATAGGAAAGTACAATGAGAGGAAATAACAATCAACTCAACCACTTATTCAGCGGGAGGACTGAAATTGAGATTACAATGCTGAAAGTAAATATGCAACTCGACCACTTATTCAGTGGGAGTGTATTGACGGCTCAGCCGATCAACAATATGAGAAATGCAACTCAACCACTTTTCAGTGGGAGTGAATTACAAAGTACTGAAAGTAAATGTTTGGACGGCTAGCCGACCTCTTCCGCTTTTCAGCGGGCGGTACAGGAAAGTAAATACTGAAAAGCAAATAGACGATGAAGCCAGTCTCTTCCACTAAAGTGGGGATACAAAATGTAAAGTGCAAAAAGTAAAGAGCTGATTAGTACTACTGATTCAGCATTACAATATGAAGAACAATCTGCAAATACAATGAGATATAGATAACCAATGAACTCCAAAATCTTAGGAAATGAATTCCAAACAAGTACAAGCTATCTAGCATATGAAATATAGTTAAAAAGACTGAAATATCAGGTCTGATATAAAAATTGCAGCAATTAGAAATTCATACTAGCAAGCCCTAGAATCACCAAAAACGTTCATAACTTCGTCAAAACACCTCCAAATGACGTCAAACCAAGTGCAAATGAAGCATAAGAGAAGGGCGACCAAGATAGAACTGAGAGGCTGCAACAAACTGGAGCCATTTATTTTTCTAAAACTTTCCGGCACTTCCCAGGCAAAAATATGACTTGGGAGAAGTCGACCAGCAAGATAAAAACCAAGAGCCCACCAAGAATTCTGAAACTTTGCAAGAAGGGGCGCCCAAGGTAGACTAAAGCATAGGGTCAATACCCATAATCAACAAAAAATCGAGTGCGGAGCAACGAGTAAAAATGTGCTTCAGCCAAGCATCAAACCAGCAACTCCAAAATATGAAATATCACTCAAAAACCAACTTGAAGCTCAATCTGCAACCTCTGGATTGAAGAAGCAATCTCAACAGCTAGGTACTATCTCTCAAGTACGAAACTGATAAGCTAGGAGGTATGCATTCCTCCAAGCAATATGTCTGAAACTATTTCAGCAACATTTCGTTAAGATAAACAATAGATAATTGCAAATGAAGGCCAAGTCTCATATTTATAATTTCTTCCCAAATTCAAATTCCTTTTCCCTACAATTAGGGCGCCCAAGGTGAAATCCACATTTACCTTCAATAAACTGTAATTTATATTTCATTACCTCCTTCACTTAGGCATCCAAAAGCATATGAGGAAAATACTTTATAATTATCCAAATATCTTCTCCAAAGCGTCCCTTCTTCATGAAGGCAATATACTTTATAAAATGCAAATAAAGTATAATATTGGCATCCCATAAGTTAAGTGAAAATAAACATTATAAATCACTTAAATAATTTCCTTTATGAAGTCATCAATTATTGTAGAGGAATTATTTTCACTTAAAACATTATCTCCTCAAATATTTAACTTGCCAAATTAAATACCTCAAAAGTTAGAGACCAAACAGAATATACTGCCCTGCCAGATATAGCCATAGTACCAAACTGTTGAACACTTGCCAAAAATAGCCTTTGCATTGAACTGGTGAACTGCTGCTAAAAATAGCATTGCCAAAAATAGCACCAAGGCTGTTGGAGACCAAACTGCTCAAACCGACTTGCCAGATATAGCCACATAATTGAATTGTAGAAACCTTGCTAATAATAGCATTGCTAAAAATAGAATTTACTAAAAATAGCATACTGCTAAAAATAGTAAGTTGTTCCAAACTCATTTTAACCACAATCTAAGCAGCCGTCATACTTACTAAAAATAGTAAGTCCAAAAAAGTTCTTTGATTCAGTAGCATGTCACACCACTGCATAAAACTCTGAAAACCCAGAAGGAATCCAAAATAAAAATTGTAAAACTCCAACATGCAACCCTCCAAAACAACCAAGGAACAACCAAAATTGCAAGTCAACATCTCGTCATGCATGTTACCACATCTCGAAGCTCTCCAAAAACCTAGAAAGCTCCACAAAACATGCATCAAAAAATCTCGCATGCAAGCCTTCAAAACCTCCTCTAAAATGAAAACCCTAATTTTGCCACTGACTAGCCTACGGGCATCCAAGAATAGGCTATCAATCACTGGAAAGTGTAGTGCTAAAAATGGGGACATTGCATCTACCCCTTCCAAAGAAAAAGAAAGAAAAAGATCCCCAATGAAGCCTCTTGCACCTCCAACAAAGCACATAGATGAAAATACTTGCTTTTTATACCC
This sequence comes from Sequoiadendron giganteum, assembly GCA_007115665.2. Taxonomy (NCBI): domain Eukaryota; kingdom Viridiplantae; phylum Streptophyta; class Pinopsida; order Cupressales; family Cupressaceae; genus Sequoiadendron; species Sequoiadendron giganteum. Next base: position 276,154,875 of record CM021105.1, read on the forward strand.
AAGAAATCAGTCTAACACATTTGAAGGGTTCTATCTCCAACTGCCACCAGCAACTGTGAACGTGTCACTAGCTTGAGAATAAAGTTGATTTTTGTTTTTAATTTTCAGAAGTCTGTTTTTCTTTTCCTCCTAGGCTGCCTTGTTGGAAATTGTTGTTATTGATGTGAAAGGAGGGACAAGGAAAATCATTGAGATCATAGCCGACCCTCCTCATGTATGATCACCCCTTTGAAGAAGTTAAAATTAAAGAAATAAATCTGTTCTAATTGCTGGCTGGCCTGCAATCTATGGCATCTACATTGGGAGTTAAAAATTAAATTAAATTATTTTTAAATTCATAGAGCTGAACCCCTCATAGTGGTGCCCATTTTTTATGAAATTAAAATTAAATAAATTATTAATTTCTAAATGGGCCAACCCCTTTTGGAGCACCCAAGTTTGCTGTGAAAGAGTGCAAAGAAAAGGTATAAATAATGAATAGTTGCCTCCTTTGGGAAGTATTGCATTCCTTCATGAAGTTGCTTCCTTTGGTGAAGGTATAAATAGATGTTGTGGAATGTGGAGAAGAGTGTGTGGAAGACAAATTGATAAATCATATATACACAAGCAGATTTGTGTGAAGAGAAAATAATTGAAGATTATTCAAAGGCAGAATTTTGAAGGAGGATTATCAAGAATAAATACTTTATCTATCAAGAGGCTGGTGCCTCATATTGGAGAGGTTGGTGCCTCATATTAAAAGATATTGGTGTCTCATATTGAGTTGGTGCTCAAGTGTTGGGGATTGGTGTCTCCAGTAGGTTGGTGCCTACAAAGTTTGTAAGAGATTTTTATATAAGCAATATTTTGTCGTGGTTTTCTTTTGAAAGGGTTTCCATGTAAATCTTGTGTTCCTCTTGTGTTCTTATTTGTTGATGTTGTCTATTTAAAGTTATTGTGATTGTTAATTTGAAAAAGTAAAAGATAGTTTTATGCTAATTCACCTCCCCTGTTCAGTATAAGCTTGTGCTCATCATGCCAATATGCTTCTGCAATCATAGGCCAGCCAGTCTTGAATCGATGGCAATTTGATTTACAATTTCCCTCCTCTGACCCTAACTAACTCATCCACCTTATCTCCTTATTTAACTGACCCTAATTGTTTCATCTGCCTTATTTCATGATTTAATTGACCCTAGCTATTCCTACATTGCCAAGTACACTCATTCATTGTTGTTTTTATGCTGCCTGTTCAAAAAGGGTACTTTATAAGGCTTCCTTGCCCAAATTTGCTTGCCCTCAAGCAAGACAAAGCTGGGTGAGCTAAAATGTCAACCAAATCCCGTTGCTGACAGAATACCTATTGGTAGTACGTCCTCGATTAGATGTACTTGCCCCTTTCCTAACGAACGTGTGCTAGATCCTAAGGCACTTGTGCTTCATCCTTGTGTGATGTTTGCTGCTTCCTTTGTTCCCTAAGTTGATACCTGATTACTTTGTCCCTTACCGACATGGAGTCTGATATTTTGTTATGTTCTTTTTTTAATTTTAAAATCTCTGACAAGGTGGCCAGATCTTAGCTCTGATACCACTATATATACTTGAATCAAACGAATACAAGAAAAAACAGACCCAGAAATATTCCAGCAACGAATAGTTATTTTTTAAAATTTAGTTCAAATACACACAAAGCATCAAACTACACTAGGCTGATACAACTAATTGGGCACACCTAGTAAGAAAATTTCAATGCCTAAATGATCCTAAACACTATACAACAAATATAAATGCCTTGAGGACTGATGCCACTCCGTATGATCCTGTTGTCACTCTGCACCACAAACTGCTTCTTGAGGGTTTCTGCCCCCAAGAAATTAGGTTGTCACAATTGAAGTGTTTCATCTCCAAGTGCCATCAGCTGCTTCTTCTCCTCCCAGCAATGCCTATAAAGTCTATGCTCCTCAATCATAGGAAATTGAGTTCTCAATCGATGGTAGTTTGACCAACGAGTTTCTTCTTCAATTGATGGCAATTAATTGACAAATCTATTTTTATTTAATTAATAATTCCATCCATATTTAACTGACCCTAACTGCCTCATTGGCCCTATCTCCTTATTCAATTGATCCTAATTGACATCTGCTTATTTCATGATTTAACTGACCCTAACTATCCCTACACTGCCAGTTCACTCAATGCTACTTGTATGCTGCTAGTTCAAAAATGGGACATTACATCATCAGTTTACAGGGATGAGGAAGGTGAGGCTAGCTGATCCAGTCTTGTCTCTTCACAATCTTTAAGATTCTCCAACATATTGCCCTCCCAATCATCTTCATCATATCTAGACCAAATTTTTACGTATGAAATTTAATTTCCTGCCCTTGTTTGATTGAAAAGATAACATGGACTTTCTAAATGCTAGGTCAAAAGCCATACATTAACTGATATCTTCCACTCCCTCATGTGCTCTATGTTGGTCTGATGCAGGCATCACAATCTCAACCACAATAATTTGGGCTCTTTTGTGCACATTGGAGTGGGTCTTAGCCTAGTCAGTGTCAGTCATGGTTGCAGCTGTTAGTTTTCAGATCAGAAATGTAAACAAGCAGAAAAATACAACACATAAGACAATGAACACAACAATTACCCTGGGAAAACCCTCCTACTCGAGGGAGAAAAACCCAGCAAAAGTATTCTCTTATAAATCAGAAGAATAAATGCAGAATTTACACACAGAATCAGGCCCTAGAATAGGCCGAGTCTCATACAATAAGGAATGACACTTCTCCTTGTATCAAATCTTGAATGCACTGAATGATAACACTTCTTCAGAAATCGGATCTGCTGCTTGGAAGGTGAATTGCTGCTAGAAGGTGCGAATTGGAATTGAGATGAATTGATGTTGAAATGAGGAGACACCTTCTCCTATATATACAAGCTAGATGATCTTTCTTTCTAGGGCCGACCTAGAAGAATACAAATTTTATTTATAAAACAAAGGCCGGCCTACCTTGAGATGATTATATTTAGGAGAAAATAGCTCCCGAAGCTACAAAACACTAACACTCCCTCTTATTTAGGGAGGTATTTTCAAATATCCTTGTCATGGAGTCTCTCAACTTGATGCCCACAATGGCTACACCCATTTGTGGAAAAACACATCTCAGTCTCAGGGGTTCATCATGGAGTCTCTCAACATGATGTCCACAATGGCTACACCCATTTGTGGAAAAAACATCTCAGTCTTAGAGATGTACAAGGCTTCGTGATGGAGTCTCTCAACATGACATCTCATCTCAGTCTCAGAGATGTACAAGGGTTTGCACCTCATATTTCTCCGTCTCAGAGAAATATACACTACAAGGGCTTTCACCTCATATTTCTCCGTCTCAGAGAAATATACATTACAACAAATCTTCATGATGATGTGACTCCCTCCGAAGCTCCAAGTACTTGCATCAACCTCCTGACCTCCTCGTCCAAGATTGCCTACAATGCTTGCCTTAGAAGAACGGTTTCCAACACACACTTCCGACACTACTCCTAGCAACACCATTAATTGACTTGCGAGAGTCCAGGACTTAGTTCTCCTTGACCTCATCCCAAATCACCTTATTTTGAATAGGTTTGCGGTGCTACCAATGTCAAAATAAGGTTGACTGCCTTGTGCAATTCCGTTCTCTGCAGCTGAAAAGGTCTTCCAAGGACTTAGCACCTGGCATTGCAACACTGCAACCCACTTAGCTGACACCTTCACTTCTTCTCAGTGAGTCACTCTAGTTCCTTGAGACATAGGACTCCATTTTGCTGAACACATAACTCCCTCTTGATCCCTGTCTCAATGCAGAGATTACAAAAATACTCTGGAAGTGAACTCCCCTCCATTGTTTGATCTCAAAACCTTAATCCTCTTCTCGGACATGTTCTCAACTCGTGCCTGCTATGGTTTCTCTGGATAAACAATGATGTCTTGCCATACAGCTGATGTAATATTCAAGGACTAAACCTTTGTTTATATATATGTCCAAACAATGCAAACCAATTCTCAAAGGCTCAAATATTATTTCATCAAAATTACCAATCGAACATAAATTGTAGAGTTAGAGAGAAAGAAAGTCTTTGACCTTGAATGCTTGTATGCAGAGACTCAAAAAACTGTTTATAGCAATCCAGGCCAGGAATTAATTGCAACTCCACAAATTCCAGTGATACCAACAATTCAAGAATAAATACTCAACACGATTATTTCCTGTAGACATAATAATAATTGGTATGATGGCCCCAAATATACCAATTGACTTGTCTCCTCCTAAATTGTATGCCCTTAAGACTTTGATTTCTTCTATGATGTGCCAGCCGCTAAAAACCATGATGTCGCTTTCTTCACACCCGACTTTCTTTAGTATAATACCGCTCCAAAGCTATTATAGTATCATGCCGCGCCAGATAAGAGAAATGTGATTTCTCTGTCTTATCTTCTCTTCATTTTTCTTTACTGACACCTTAATAAAATATTCAGAAATACTCCAGGTGATGGCGTCGATATTAATCTATAGCTGACGATAGGGCATAAGCGACACCTTTAAAATGAATCCCGACTCCTTGAATGCCCGAGTTCAATATTTGATGGCCTTTCCTCATACAATCACTATTAAATAATGAAATCGATGCTTCTTGCTTGGATATATATGACGGCTAAATAAGATACTATAAAATTCGTCTTTTCTTGATGTTTGTCTTTATCTCTGACGCCTTCTAATCTGTCAAAAAAATTATCTTCAAAATATGCTCATAAATTTGAGGCTTATCTTCACAAAAACTGCATTAAGTCTGCCCCAAAAATATGTTTGATTTCTGCTCCAAAACTTTCTCTAAAATAGACACAAGATCTGCCCTAGATTCTAATAAAAACCTGCTCCAAATCTGATCCTATTTCTGCTCCAAATTAGATATAGTGATTGTTGAAGTTATTGCAGCTTCGGGTTCATTCTTCCAGCCTAATCGAAGACATGAAATTGCATATAGCCTTTGGCTATTTATTTCATTGTGATAATTAAGTGAAGGGGCGCTTCACTTGGAAATTATATTTTATTATTGTGAATAATTAAATGGGGTCGACCTAAATAATATTTATTATTATGGCCGAATTCTTTAATGTGGCCGACTCATTTAATTATTATTATTATTCCTTAAGGAGGGCGACCTATATGAAGAGACACTTTGTTTTGTATAAATACAAGGTGATGATCTCTCATTTCATCATCAAGTTCATTCACCATATTCGCACTCCTTGGAGAAGTTCGCATTTGAGCAGCAGGTCATGATCTTGAGCAGCATATCATTATTCTGTAGCAGCAGATCGATCTCAAGGAGAAACATATTCTGTATCTTCTCATCTAGGAGAGGTGCTATTATTCATTGTATCAAATTAGGCCTTGTGTTGGGCTTGAGTTGTAAGCAAATTTCTGCTCTTACTCCTAAAATATATAAGCGATATATTTGCTGGGTTTTTCCCCTCGAGTTGGAGGGTTTTCCTAGGGTATCTTGTGGTGTTCATTGTCTTATGTGTTGCATTTTCTGATTGCTTTCATGTCTGATCATAAAAACTAACAGTGATTGCACAAAATCTACTCCAGATAATGATGTGAATTGCTTCATACAGATCACTTCCATACTAGCATGGTTTGCCTCAAGGAATGTCTTCACAAATTCGCTCTATGCTGATATGATTTTCCTTACAAGATGTCTTCGCCAAAAATCTTGTGCTGGTCCAATTTGCCTCATAGAATGCCTTATAAATCTGCTCTTCATCTGCTATAGATCTGCTCTACCCCAAATCCGCTCTGATACAATGTTAGTTTTCAGATCAGAAATGTAAACAAGCAGAAAAATACAACACATAAGACAATGAACATAGCAATTACCTTGGGAAAACCCTCCTATTCGAGGGAGAAAAACCCAGCAAAAGTATTCTCTTATAAATTAGAAGAATAAGTGCAGAATTTACACACAGAATCAAGCCCTAGAATAGGCCGAGTCTCATACAATAAGGAATGACACTTCTCCTTGTATCAAATCTTGAATGCACTAAATGATAACACTTGTTTAGAAATCGGATCTGCTGCTTGGAAGGCGAACTGTTGCTGGAAGGTACGAATTGGAATTGAGATGAATTGATGCTGAAATGAGGAGACCCCTTCTCCTATATATACAAACTAGATGATCTTTCTTTCTAGGGCCGACCTAGAAGAATGCAAATTTTATTTATAAAACAAAGGCCGACCTGCCTTGAGATGATTATATTTAGGAGAAAATAGCTCTCGAAGATACAAAACACTAACAACAGCTAAATTGCCTGTTGCACTTGTTTCACCCTTCCTCTCCCCTAATTGATTATTAGGGAAAATAAAGCTAACCAATTGAGCTTCTCTTTGTCTTTAATTTCATTATGACAACCTTTCTCTGTTCAAGCAAAGTTGACTTAGCGTCCTTCAGAGCACTGTTATTCACACTAGTTCCTTATGTGGCTCTCTTAGCTTAACATCGTCTAGGATATGCTCACAACCATTCTCAGTGTAATTGTGAGACAAAAAATTTTTCCTTTTTTCCCATGGCCTCAATCAAGGTTTCATGATTTATTTTTGCTGCTTTAATCATTGCTTTCCAGTGCCAATGAGAAGATGACGGTTTGTAACTCTTGCTATCATCTTCTAAATCCACAATTTCAAAGGAGGATGCCATGGTCAGATCACACAGGGAGGAGTAATCACAAAAAGTAGAGAAATTTCCCAAAATTAGCAGTTCTGTAGGATGAACTTGGTAGTAAATGTTGATTGTGCTAATGCTCTTTGCTCCAAATACAGATCACTATATCTCAGATACATGAATGAGGTCAGAGAAATAAAAGCTTGAGCGCCTTGAGGAGTGTCCTATCCTCACAATAGTCTTCCACTTTTTATTTCATAAGTCCCCATAATTGATAATTGTTGTTTTTTGTGATTTGGGTTAAAATATCCTTCTCAGACAAAGTTATAATTTTTGTTTATTTAGGATGATATTTCTGTTTTTAAATTGGTTGCCATGGGCTTTAAGGGTTGAACCACAAAAATGAGACTCGCCAGGACTTGCTTGGACTTAGCGAGTCTTGAGTCGAGTCACCCTAGCCGAGTTTGGGGTACTCGGACTCGGACTCGGCCGAGTTCGGACGAGTCTTGGCGAGACTCGCCGAGCCCGAGTGAGTCCTGTTAGGTAGACTCACACAGGCAGGTTTGAGAAGTGCAAAAATTACATAAAATTTAAAGTTAAAACCTTTTTTTTTACTTATTGTGAATGCAAAATGATGTACGCAATGAAGATTTGTATGGTTTTGGAGGTCTTAATTTGGGCTTAGTGGCGGGGGCTCCGCCTCTCGACCTCGCCTTGTACCACGACAGGGAGCATGCCCAAGATGCTGCCCCGAGACCCTTGTTAGGGGCGTTGCCTCGAGACCTTGCTCGCTAGGGGCATTGCCGTTGACCTCATTGGGGGCGCTGCCCCTTGACCCCGTTGGGGGCCCTACCCCTAGACCCCCACGAGGGGTGCTGCCCCTCGATCCCATTGGGGGCATTGCCCCTAGACCCCTGCAAAGGGCACTGCCCCTCGAACCCATTGGGGCAATTTCCCTCAAACTTGAGATTATGGCTGCTGCTTCATCTAGGATCTATCTTAGACGCATTCGTAGGAAGGATGCAGGCTCCTTTGAGCCATAGACTTCTAGTTATTGTTTTGAATCTTTTGATAATTCATATTTGTTTGGAACATTTGATGTCATGGATTTCATATACCATGAGTTTTGTATACATTTGAGCCTTTGACTATATATCTAAGTGTGCTATTTACTTCAGCAGCTCAACTACAATTTGTGTTTATACTTATGTGATTGATGTATACTTGTGTTAGTGATGAGGACCTTGATTGGGTTGACCGGGTAGATAGAGAGGTTGAGGCTATAGCCATGGAAGAGGAGGCGGCTAGAGCACGAGCAAACACAACCACAATTGATGTTGGTGAGGGTGGCATGGAGTCACAAGTAGAGACTATGGCTGCAACTGCTACATCATCCAAGACCCACCTTAGATGCCTTCGTAGGAAGGATGCAGGCTCCTCTAAGCCATAGATTTGTAGTTATTGTTTTGATATTTCATATTTTTTTGGAACATTTGATATCATGGATTTCATATTCCATGAGTTTTGTATACATTTGACTATATTTAGATATCTAAGTGTGCTATTTCCTTCAGCAACTCAGCTACAATCTGCGTTTATACTTATGTGATGGATGTATACCTGTGTACGTGATCAAATTAGCTTCTATTTGATGATGTTATTACCTCTTTAAGGTTTATTTAATAAAGGGTGCATGAAACAAGTTTTAAATCCTTAAAAGTCTCTAAATCTCTTGGGTTTTTCATTTTGCCAAGTTTGTGCCAAGTCCGGGCGCCGAGTCGAGTCACCTTTGCCGAGTCCGTGCCGAGTCCGAGTCTTGTAACTATGTTGAACTTTCATATTGGCTAGGTGGCCTGCTACCTTGTTTTTCTTCCCTCTTGACATGATTGATAGATCAAGCATTGCTGTTTGAACTTTGGACTAAAGAGAAGCAATCTTGGCTTACCTTGTCAATTTTCTAATTCAAACTACTCCCTTTGTTCAGTGCTGTAATAAAATACTGTGAGTCTCTTCAAAGATGAAATTTGACCGTCCTTTATCCTTTGCTATCCTTAGATCTCTTAATCAATCTCCTGTATCTGAAAGGGTATTTGACATATCTGACATGTACTTGAATGTCTCATAAAAAATCAGGATAGTGCTTCAATTATAACCATGAAATACTCCTCTTGCTAGGCTTGGATTTGCTTTTTATGTTACGTCAAAATTTTGTTTTTATGAGATAACCTGCAACAGTGTTCACCTTTTGTTTCTTTCTTTTGACTTCATTCCTCCAACCTCCTTATTGGGAATTTATGACAATTTTTATGTAAATAGGAATGAGTTGGTAGGACGAGTTATAAAAATTATCATTTCAAATTGAAGGCAAAAAAAGTCCCAAACTATACTTAGCTCTTCATGTATCTTAGGACTAATGCATGCCAACTGCAGAGGAAAATGCATGAGATGACTTGTGAAAATACATCATTATGGGGACTATATGTACATGTTCAAGTTGCTTGTGAATGCCTCCTTCACTGTGGACTGTCTTTCCTTCATTGGGTTATCAAATCAGATGTTTGAGCTTTTCATATGGAGTAACCTAATAAATTGTATTGTCATTCGATAATTTTACTTTGTGAAGTTGGTGAATATCCTTTCATCAATTTTTTTGCTTTTGTAAGATGTTAGGTCTATCGACAATGGCTAAGGTCACTTTTATATTATTTCTTCATTCAAATTGATGGCTGTCCTCTTAACTGGGTTGAGGTTGTCCTCCATGAGTTTTACTATGGATATTGATGTTTTGTTCATTTAAAGTAGGTTTACCATGTTGGGTGGTAACATGTGACTTCCCTTTTTGCAGCTCAGCCGATTACAGTCGAACTCCAAACATGCTAACAATTAGGGGAAAAATTGTTTTGTGAAAATATTCTTGCCTACAATTAATCTCAAACATGAGTAAGCTTGTTTTATTGTGCCATGTGGCATATAAATACTCATTGGTTTTAACTTTTTCGACAATGCAAGGTAGCATACTAAATGCTATTTTGTCAGCACATAAATTAATAGGGCATGCTGTGTCCTAGATTGTATATAAAATTGCTTAGCACTGTTTAGAGATATGACTTATCTCCAGTCAATTACTCAATATTTTGACATTTAGTATTTTGAAAATTTGAAAATAAAGCTTTTTGGTAAGACATGCATTTAAACAAAATGGAGTGCTTTTGTGGAAGACGATACATTGGAGAGATATGCAAATTGATTCAGACAAGAATTAAAGAGCATGCGGTGGACTTTTGGCTCAGCAAGTTGAAAAGTCATCTTTAGTGGAATTGTAGAACAATTTATTGGCACTTTGGTGTGCTATTCATCTGTAGAGTTATTGGATCCATATGTTGGAGAGATACACAAATTGTTTCAGACAAGAGTTAAACAGCTTGCGGTGGACATTTGGCTCAACAAGTTGAAAAGTCATCTTTAGTGGAACTGTGGAACAATTTGTTGGAACTTCGGTGTGCTATTCTCCTGCAGAAAGTTCTTGGATGAAGAGAAGATGTTGAAGTGGTTGATTGCAGATAGATAAATACTAGTAGACACAGGATTAGTTGGAGTGAGTTCCAGATGTTGTGCTATAGGATATAAGCTTTTCTTAGCCTAATGTTGCATGGTTGCAACCACGAGGCATTTGATTGAGAACTCAGTGCCACATCTTGGTCTGAGTAGTTGTTGGAGTGTGTGTGACATGGCAGGAGCATGTGGCAATGCTGGAGTATGTGCTGTGATGGCTAAGAGCATGTGGATGTTCTAGAGGATGCTTAGAAATATGGCCAGCAGCTAGGAACAATCAAATATTTGTCTCTACTATTTTAATTTTTAAACCATAGGTGATATTTGGCTACATAGCAATAAGACATGTATAATATGGCTTAGATGTAGACGGTTAACAACTTTTGAGCATGTGTGAGTGGTGGTGGTAAATCATATGTGATGATTATCCACGAGGATAAGTCATGTTAGTATAATGTGTGGTATGTTGACCTCATGTTATGGTCATATGGCTGTGTGATTGTTGTATTCCAAGGGGTAGTTAGACAGTTGTGACAGTTGGAATTCCATGAGGATGGTTCAACATTTATATGTAACTGCTGCTATGGATGGAATTCAGAGAGGAAGGAGGTTGCTTGTTTATGGTGTGATGCTGTGATCCTCTAAGGTATGATTGTGAGGTTGTATGCTGTAGTCTACAAATTGAGACACTCTAAAAGAGACTTACGGTATTGGATGTTGTTTCCTGTGAATACAATTGTGAATGCACTTTTGCTGGTGGGTATTTTTCCATAAGGGTTTACCTGGTAAAGCTTTGTGTCTCATGTGGATGTAGTGTGCCTACTATATCATGTTCTTTCCTTAATGTTGCATTTTAAATAGTTACAACAAATATAATTGTATTTTCATCACATGATCTCAAAGCGTTCTATATCCAAGTCCTTTGGTTGTTTGCAATAGGGATTACATTCCCAACACAACCTGATGGGACAAAACGACATATTTGTATTGAAGAGGCTGTGGCCTTAGTTAAGGAGGAGCACTTTTCCTAAAGGCTTTTAAGGGAAGCTTTTGAGATCAGAAAACATCCCAACAATTTAAACTGCTTGAGCTTGAGCCAATTAGTTCAATTTGTTGATTTTGTTTATCAGTTATGTGGTTTTAATTAAATGGGTTAAACTGCTAGTTTTTAACCTTTTAGTGCTCAACTTACATAATAATTAATAAAATTGAAAATACATCGATGATAAATCTTGCTTAGATCCATTGGGCCTCTATTGTGCGTAAAAGAGTTTTGTATATTAGGAGCTGTAGTCTGCAATGTATTACATACTCATCTTGATGATGCATCATGTAGTGTGATCCAAATCTTCAATGGCTCAAAATTTCAATACACAATTTTTATACAGAAGCATTGTTTTTTTAACCAGTAGACCTTGGAAGCCTAAGTTATTTAATTTTATATATTGTTATGATCTTTTTATATTTTTTTATTTTAAGAGCTGAAGGCATACTTTTTCAGCAATCATCTTATATGTGCCGCTACAAGCATTTATATGTTGTCTTGATAATGTTTGGTTTTTTGGGTCTAATATTACAGTGCCATTCCCTTATGCAGGGAATAAGGCAACTTTGCTCACAGCTATTACACATGAAGGCATCATCTGCTGAAGAATTGCATTGTCATGCTTCCTCAAAATACTCAGAATTTTTGAGGTGACTGTTGTTTCAATTAATTTTCCCCTTACTCTCCTTGGCAAATATTTCCAATTTTTTCACTCTTATTTATTATTTCTGTTAAATAGATGATTACATCTAATGTAACATTTTCATAATTGAAGTTTCAATTGTGCAAGGTTCTATGTTTGATCTAATTGGTTACTGCACACATTTTTTGGAGCCTTTCAGATTGCACAATCTTGCAAAACAGTTGGAATTACCTGTGGCCTTTTATAATTTTATTGTGTTAAAAAAGAGATCTGATCAGTGTCATTGTATATTTGATATGGTTGTGATAACGCACTTGAGCTTTTAGTCTGTTAGGGCCCTAGGGTTGTGCAGAAGAGATTGTTAAGAACTGTTAAACTGATTTAGCACTCATAATCACAAGCATTCAGGAAACAACAGTTGATCCACAAGGAATATGGAAATCTTTTCTCATATGTTATTTCTTGTACACATGAAGCTAGAAAAATAATTGTCCCCAACCCTTTTTTTCATATATCTTAAATCTCACCCTCTCCCATGCTTGTCTGCTTTATCTTATTTGGCATAGGACATTTAGAACATGGTACAAAATGTAAGATTTTTGTCGTTTGAGCCATTGATAGATGGATTTATGACTACTTTTAACTAATTCTTCTAATGTCTGTCTTGACATCCATCTGCTTAAGAGTTGATGATTCTTATGTGAATGAAATAGGTGCTCTTCCTCCTTGTCTGGGTCTGCAGGATTTGACATAGTTTGTGCACTAAACTGTTAAAGTTAATGGCCAACTTTTTACTTTCCTACACTGGATTGTGACTGTACTATTTGTGCAAGATAGATTTTACAATCATGATATTCATTGTTTCATATGTGGTAAATCGAAAGTCATATTACTTTCTTCTTGATTTGCTTTGCAGCTTTTGGCACCATTCTTTCTTCTCATTGTTCTACAGAATAATTTGTTGTGTCTGTACACACCAATTACAATCTTGCTAGTTGTTGTGGGAGTTTGAGTTTGATGAAACATATGTTCTGCTTGTTTTGCATTCTTCTTATGTAGGCGCTTTGTATTTGTGGAATTACCTTTTTTTGACAAGCCTTCCTCTTACACTTACCTTCAATACTTGTTGTGAAAGGAAAGCTACCACCAAGTATTGTACTTAAGAACAACTCCATTTCTGTGGGAAAATACTACTACAGGCTGCTATGGTATTTCAAATCTTCTGGTACACTCAAAGTCTCAAATATCAATATGTGCTGTGAGTTTGGGAAATTCATTAATGCAATTCTGAACTGTTTGGTGACTTTGGTCCCATTGTTAATGCCATTGATTACTGTTCATATACTGATTGCCACAACACTGTTGGTTTATCAATGAATGCTTTAGCAAATTGCTAATAGTTACTTTCTTATCCTCATGTTTATATCGCAACTCCAACTGGCGGCCTTCAGCTGGGGAAGCGTTCAATATTGCAAAGGTGATAATTTCTAGGTTTGAGGAGTTCTTGATTGAAAATATGATTCAATCTACTAGAGAAAATTATCCAAGGCCTTTGGATCATATTTCTCTAGAACTGTGGAATATCAAGATTGACATAGACTTTGAGCAAATATTGATCACTTAACCTGAAACTACAATATGTACTTGGTGTACTTGGAGACGTAAATTTGTTTAGAATTTGATCAAACTAAATACACATCTTATTTATGTGTTTTTGCACCTGATTGTCAATCATTGACATGAGAGTTAACCAAGTTAGTTTATGTTGCAATTTCAGATTGTATTGAGTGTAAAGGAAAGATAGACTGATGGGCTGTGGGTTGGAACTATGTACTTGTTGTATCATGACATATTTCGACTGTGCATTCTATTCTTGGAGCCTTTGCATTCTGTACCATTGCCCAAGCCCAGGATGATTTAGGGGACATCAATAACATGAGGAGGCTAGTCGCTATAAAATTAAGGAGAAACAGAAACTTGCAGAACAGAAGCAGTAAATCATATTAATTCAGGATGTAGAGATACATGGTATGCCTTAGAAGGAGTATTTCTGAAATTGTAACTTCCATCACTATTAATTTATGTTACACCAAGTTTTTGGGACAGGGACAATAGGGGATGGAGGCAGGTGTGAGGGAAAGGAGAGCATGTTTCAGGGACAAATTTATTGGAGGCCATTTTTTGGGGGACATCAGGGGACAGTTATTAAAAAAAAGCGATTTTTTTAAAAATATAGGGAAATTTCAAATATTCATATGATAACATTGATAAACCATTCATCATATACATAGAGATCCTTAATACATAACATTAAAGTTGAATTGAGAGTTCACATGAGAGACAACAGACAAATTAACAAAATTTAATTACTTTCATTGTCAGTGTACATATATGTTACTTAAAAATTGCAACAAAATGCTTGAAGGCTGCAAGTTTCAATTACAAAGTTACAAAAACATAGAAAATATATTGCTGCCCCCAATCAGCATTTGCTAACATTGCATCAAAATTGGAGTTTGAGTTTGAGTCATTGCCACTACGATGGGCTGCCTCATCCAATCAAACCCCAACCAATCCCTTTTATGCCTCCTCATCAATTTGGGTGGCACCTTAGGATCAACATCTCATTGTAAAGTTGGAGTTTGTTGATACTTCGGAGTTTAACGATCTTAAAATCACAAGAACTATGCATGACCATCAAACTTCTTTGCTCGTCTAGAGGCAAGTCTATGTCTCTTGATAGAGTGGATGATACTATATGTAGACCAATCACTCTTTGTAGTCGAGGAATTAACAACCTATGAAAGAAAGTGAATGGCAAGCATTCTCACTTTGGTGTATCCTTGCCATATCTTCACTTTTGATTTGCTGAATGTTGGACCATGGAGATTAGGAAAGACATGCCACTATGTGCAAAGTAAAGTTGACTTCTCATTTGAATATATCTTTTGAAAATGCTTTATTAAACCATCTTTCAGTGCCACATCATCACAAGGCAACAATCTCCCAATCTTTAGTGCATATCATTTGGGATTTAGAACAAATTCTGTCATATGAATCATGGTGTTTGTTGTGCCTTGCACACATGCTGCATTGAAAACAAGGACCCCCCTTTTTTTGTTGTTTTGCTTTTTGTTTGTTTGAGTCTTATTCCTAGTCTTGGTTTGTGGAAGTTAATGTTTTGCCTAAGGGAAAGTTTGAAAATCTTGATCCTTGTAGTTGAGATAAATTTGGTCATTTGGGTTTAGAGGTTAGTTTTGGAGTCTATTTAAATGGGATTGCAGAGTTTTTGTGCCTACCTGGATGTATCTCTTTATATTCTATATCCCCGCAATGCCCTCGTTTATGCAGATTCTTGCATGTTATTCAATTCCTTTGAAATTCGAGAGGTTCTCGGCCATTGTGAAGATTTGACCCTAATAGGGATATATCCCTTGTTTACCAAAATTCTTGCGATGCCTTTTCTTGTTTAAAACCCCACAACTTCAATTTTTAATGTGGTTTCCACTATGTTTGGCATGAGTGGCCATTAATGGCCGAAGTTTAGTGAATATATAAGTTCTATTTAGCATTTTCATTTGCAACTATTCACTCCAACCTTAAAATTGAAATCAAGCTCTAGTCGTTGGCTATTTCTTAGATGAGTTCATGGGTGTTAATCAAGTGTGTGGATTAGCTTTATGTTGTTTGCGTAAACTAGGTATATTTGCCCAACTCTGTTTATAATTATTCCAAGTATTGGTGGGGATGAAAGTGAAAGTGCATGTTGACTTAGGGTTTTATTTGCAATTTCATTTGAAAGTTAAACAAAAGTAATGTGCTAATGTCGGCCTAGGGTATAAAGTTTGTTTTAGCCTAGGGTATAAATCTAAATGCTTTTCGATTAAACAGATGCCCTAGGTAAGGTTGCCAAATGGCAAGTTGTGCCCTAAACCGAGTTCTCCCATGGTGGTTAAAACGTAGGTTGTAATGAGTTAGGGTTTTGGAATGTATGTCTAAACATTTGAAATCCTTATTAAAATTCATTACATATTTTGCCTATTGCTGGAACCCTAATCTTTTAGGGGATGAAATGATTTTTTCGGTTTTAGCTTCCACAAGTTTGAGTTGGATGAAACATTATTTAATCAAACTTTGAGAGATTGCAAAACAATTGTCAAAATGCAGGTGTGTCTATTGGTACTCATTTTTCCCACATAATCATTTCAGTCGAATTCATTTCGTTTAGGAGGTGAGTTATGCGTGACTTCATGCAAGATAAGGAATATATCCTTGTACACCTAAACCTCCTGCAATTTCCATCAATGTTTGAACTTTCGCAATGACCTTTTATTCCTTCTAAAAACCATGTATGATTCCATGGATTTTCCATTGCGGAGATTCGATAACCATTGGCATACATCCAAGACCCCTTCAAAGTTCCACATCGTCCATTACTCCCACCAATTTCCGAAAAAGCCACCTATACTTGCAAAGGTCCTCGTGAAAACTGAAATATGATTGGCTTTGGACCATATCCCTTACCACCCAAAACTTCCGCATAACCCGATCAATCCCATTTTCCTGCAATACCCATAACTCCTCGATCTTCCGCATTTATCCATACCTACTATGAATCTTTGTTATCCCTAGTATCCTTTATCCGCCCACACTCATTTATCCTCCTATTTTCACACTCCTTGCGGAAATTCACTCTCATATTGGATATATCCTAATCCTTCCCATTTCTCCACAATGTCCCAATTTGTGCGAAGTTCCACAATAAACTAAAGGACTAAAAAGTTAAATTTAAAGGGAAAAGAGGCATGTTTTGAGGCTTGATAAACCTAATGTTTTATCCGCATGTACTAAGAAACTCTGTAAATCCATATACCCATCAAAATTCCGCAATGAGTTAAAATAGGGAAAACGTGTTTTCTTTTAAGGTTGAGGCATAGTTTTAAAAGACTGATAAGCATTATTTCCACATCTTTGACACTATTGAAGTTCCACAATGCCTTTAAATCCCATTACTTCAGAAACTCCACAATGACTTAGTGGGTATGTAAAGTGACCATTTTAATTAAGGATTTATAACTTCAGATTTCTTAAAGTGTGAAATAATTAAATATTTTCTTATGGGATTTAGCTTGTATAAGATTGAATTGACAAAACTTTTTCTTATGTAAGTTGTGTTCTTATAGTATATCGATGGTTATGAATATCTTATGTAAAGATGTTTGTTTGTATGAAGAATGGTTTATAGGTTATTTATTAAGTCTTTTTCATGCAGATTATCAAAGCTTACTTCAAGTTGGAACTTCATAGGAGATATGGACCTAGGACAGTTAGATATTGAAGACTTTAGAGAAAAAATGTTTGGAAACAACCTCTCTCCTTTGGTCAATAAGTTAGTTAACAATGGGATTGCACAAGCTACTGGCTTGCCTACATCACTTCAGTGCTTGGAGCTGATCATGGAGTGTAGAGAATACTATTTTGCTGAATCTAGGAAGATCGTTGCTTGTAATGGATGGAGGCTTTTGGATTCCTACCCACCCTACTATGACAGATGTGACTAAAGAACATGGCAAGAAAGTTTATGGTCAAGGGTCTGAAAAGTGTCTGAAAATTATCAATGAACATTGGATGAAGAATAGGCATAAATAGCTTAGATGCTGAAAAATTTATACAGAAGTGACTTCATTACAAAGATCAATGATTTGGTCACTTTGCTAAGCAGAGTTATGGGCTTAGGATCAACTTCTACCTTTGAAGATTGGATGTTCTATTTTATTGAAGAAGTAATAAGTGGTGATAAGAAGATACACTGGGCAACAATCATCAGTGACAATATTCATACTCAGTTCATGATGTTGAAGTATACTAAGATATTTCATATGACATCATATGTGGTGTATATGCTTGCAAGAAACTTTAGGTACCGAGGGTTAACTTGTGTGCGCAATGTTGGAAATTCCTCGAGACAAACTAAACGTATATGAATGTTACCCGCAGCCACAGCTACAAAATTCTCTCACATTATAGGAGAGTAAATGATGCTTTCACTATGTACATCACAATAACCTCGTAGTGAGATTTGAGCAAAAGGCTGTCTACTCAAGCTATGCATTTAGTAAAAAAAATTGGTTCCTTGTATATTTAGTTTCAAAGTTCACTTGAGAATTAGAGGGCTTCCTTGGAACACCATATAGGCTCCCAATATATCCTACTGACAAAATTGTGCTACTCGAAGTGACAAGACAACTATGTCACTCAATGAAGCTTTTGAAATATCTGCACCAAGCTATTGTGCCATTTCCTCCCATCGTAGGAAAAGGAGCATTTTCTTGCCCTTCCTCCTATTCTACAAAAGGATCTAATGTAGAAATGTAGTCTTACAATTTGATATTCCACCATGCTAGAAAACATTTTGACCCATATAATAAATTAAGAAAAAATCAAGGAAGGCAATGTAGACATAGAGGGAAAATTGAAGATTATTGGGCTAATTGCTTGGATGAACATGAAGTAAGGAAGAGAGCTTATTCAAGGCTTCCTCTCGACTACATCAAAAAGTTTAAAATCATGATGGTTCCAGACCAAGTAGTGGATGATGGAGACTTGGTACAACAAGAAGAATATAGGGTTATATTTGATAAGCCAATTCCTCTTCCAGATTTGTCTGAAGAAGAAGTAACCAATCTTGATGAACTAATTAAACTAGTGCTTAGATTCACTAAAAGATGGGTTGAAATATAGGCCTCTAAATTGATGGATAAGAATGTTCCATTAACATATGATCCAATGGAAGAAGAAGAGTTAGAATCTTCTGAGGAGGATCCCTCTAAGCAAGATGACAAGGAGCACACTGAAGAGGAAGCAACCTCCATTTCAAAGCAAAAGAGTAAGGATAAAAGTAAGAAGGCCAAAGAAAGTGAAAGGCAACCCTTTGGTGGCATTGGAGTCTACAAAAGAAAAAGCGATTAGATTGAGGGTGTTGAGAAGCAGGTTTCTAAGAAAGCTAAGAAGAGTAAGGCGGTAGCCTCAACTGAGCAACCTCCACTCACTATTTCTTCACCACCACATGACTCCATTTCTCCTCCTACTCCTCCTTCTACTTCCTCTCCACTTGAGATCAATCAACCATTGCCTACTTATACCATTTCCCCTATTCAAGATACTATTCCTGCTACCTCAGTTTCCTCAACTGTTGTTGAGGCTACCATCTCTACTTCCGCTACTTCCATTTCAGCCATTATCATTGATTCATCTCCTAATGCTTCACCCCTTGCTGCTATTTTCTCTCCTCCTTCACAATCATTGCCTCAGTGTAGTATAGAATGTAAAGGTTATTGATGAAATGAAAGATCAATTTATTTGAGCAAGCACAATAGGAGGTAGTAGCTAGATTTCTTTCTAGTGAGTAGGTGCCAGAGCTAGAACTAACTAAGGGTGCTCATGATGAGGTTGAGGAAGTAATTAACAAAGAAGATAATCAGCAAGATATTCCTCACTCTTCTTCTCCTCCCCAACACTAGATATCTGAAGAGTCTACAACACCCGAATGGTTACAGTCTTGACTCAAACAAAAACATGTAACTGAGGTTCCTACTCTAGACTTAGCTAGCCTTTTGAGCAAAATTG
Source organism: Sequoiadendron giganteum (assembly GCA_007115665.2). NCBI lineage: Eukaryota > Viridiplantae > Streptophyta > Pinopsida > Cupressales > Cupressaceae > Sequoiadendron > Sequoiadendron giganteum. Next base: position 276,174,428 of record CM021105.1, read on the forward strand.
AACACCCTAAAGACAAGAAAAATGCCAAAATAAGGTCTCATATGACCAAAGATATATCTGGATCCAGGGCGTTGCATGTTGCTACCCCAATTGTGGAAAAGGATAATAGGGAATTGAGACCTGAGAATTTCAGTGTTTCCTCTATAAATCTAGGTCCTACTACAAGAATTCAGGAGATTGAAGAGCTACATGGATCAACAAATACAATTGTATCGAGAATGAGTAAAGATGAAGCTACAAAAGCTCAATTAAAGGCACAGGTAGCTGAGATTCATTTCTACATTAAACATCTTGTGGGCCCAATCCAAAAAGATGAGGGTATGATTGTTCGTCCTATGGTGTTATCAAAACAAGAAGTGGATCGAATGAAATTAATGGCTTAAGTTACACAGTTGTGGCATGAAAGCATTTTTGGTCAAGAGGGCTAGGCAATTGATGAAATTGTGTAAATACAAACCGCTTTTGCTGCTTTGAAGGTTGATGTCGACACATTGTTAGAAGATTGTAATGGGAATGAGAAATTCCATTCCTTAGTATTTCCAAGTTATCTTCAGGAATATTGATTTGAGAGAACATCTTGAGTAGGGAAAAGTTAAAAGAGCCACATATTTGGATACACACCATGAATTATAGAAGAGAAACTATAGATAAGGTCAGATAGGAGATACAACACATCAATGGTCAAATGGATGAGATTTTTAATAATTGTGTTGAATTTTTGGGTATTTTGACATGGCAGTCTTTTGAGAAGGATGTTAAATTTGATGTTCATTTACTTAAGCAGCAGTGGAAGTTGCTGTTGTATGGAGGTCAGCCAGAGGTTCCCTTTTCTCAAGCTAATTTAGATGCTGCTGTCATATTTTTGTCAAAGATCAAGAGTTTTCAGGAAGAAAAGCACACGAGAAAGATGTCACTAAATAATTTCATCAATGCTTATGATATCCGATGTTACAAATTTCAGGCTACTCTAGGTCCTCAGCTTGAGGATATTACCCCAGTATAATTGATGCACTGTAGTACCTTGGTACTTGCATGTAAGATTTGATTCCTTTCCTTGGAAATTCTCTTAGGAAAGTGTACCACTATTTTTCAGATTCTAGGAATGAAGTTTGACTTGCAAAGTGCACTCATGTTGGAAATTGTGTCATTTTTTCCAGCTGTTCTATCTTCTAGGTGTCTTTTGGTATTTGTCTTTCCCTAGGAAAATTTGTAACTGAATTCAGTTGGGGATGGGTAAAATATTTAATGTAATGCCCCAATCATTTAATGATGATGTGATCTTGACCCTTGGTGTTGGGATGATCTCCACCATTGGTTGTGCCCCAGGTTTTGTTGGCCTTGTCTATAGAAGGCAGCTTTTCCTCGTTATAAAGGTTGTTGATCGAGAATTGTTGAAGTTGACTATTATAAAATAATACAAGCAGAAGCATTGATTTGGTGTTTTCTTGTCATTTCAAGTGGTTTGCATGGTTGCTTTCTTCAATATTAGATAAAATTCAATTGCATTAATGATGAAGTGTTTGGATATTTGATAGATCTCTAGTTCATACCATTTGTGGCTTGTTGATTGTAAGTTACTTTGCATGTTTAGTCTGAGCCTATTTTGAATTTAGTTCAATTGTGAAGATTTGCTTGAGTTGCGCTAGATTTGGGTACTTGAATGAATGTTTGTAGTTTGAAAATCTTTTATATCCATTGAAGATTGCACTGTTTCTGTAGTGTTGTGAGTATTACTTTGATTAAGCTAAAATTTGTTTATTTGAGGAATCTGTCTATCTGAAGCATTGGGTTATTATTGTAGTTGTCCATAGGAATTTCTATCCTTTCCTTCCTCACCATTATCTTTTGAAATTTGTTTAAAATCAGAAAAAATAGTTAGATAATGAAGATCATTCTCAGATCTTAGATCTGAAGATTTACTTAAGGTTTTCTTCTTACAAAAGCCCTTAGTAGGTTTCCAGTTCATAAACATAAGGCCCCTTGTAAAAACAAAAAATACACATTATACTACTAAGTTATTTTGCAAGTCAAGACTTGTCATTCAAAGCCTTGGGGTAGTCATTTTTTGAGTCATTAGTATTTGATTTTCTTTCAAGAGGGATAAAGTACTCAGTTTATATCTAAGTTGATATGTGCAAAAACACACATCAACAATGTTCATAGTGTTCCATTGCCACATCACAATGGGCTTGATATGCCCCCAATATAATCCCAAATTAGGACCCCTATCACAAATTGCTTGTTTCATCTACCCAAGCATGTTGTTAAATGTCTCATAAATTTTTTCAAGACTAGGAGAGTTTGTATCAACACATCTAATGACATCTTCAACAAGTGAAAAGATGGAGTAGACATATTTGCAAATAAATTATTTAAATAAAGACTAAAACACAAATGGAAAAGAACAAATGTTAATACAAAAATGAATAAAATTATCAAGTTACAAACATTAATCAATTAATAATTTAATAAAAAAGAAGAATTCTCTTACCTCACAGTGGATCACCAATTGTTATCAAGGATCCTTTCTTTGACATCTTTTCCTTAAATAGTGTTTTTATTAGGCCATCTACTCCATTTTGTTAAATCATCAATTGTAGAGCCTCATGAACCTCAAGTATTCTCTCTAACAATATAAATTAACCGACATATTTAGTCTCCATAGGTTTGAGGAATTCCTTCCTCAAAAAGGTCCTAAAGAGAGCGAGGTGTAGTGGTTGCAAATGAACATTTGAATATCTCTAACTTCAATCTATGTTCTCTATGTCTTTCTATGTGGTCAATGCATGGACACAATATGCGGTGTTAGGTTCTTAATAGTCTATTTTTCTAAAAATAATAAGATGAAACACTTGTGGCATACTTAACCTTAACATTAGTTTTAGTTACTATATTAATCTCTCTTAATTAGAGTGAGGGAGTGTGTCCCTACATAGTCAAGCTATAAATAAGGAAGATAAGTCTCTCCCAAATGATCATAACTTCAAAATACTAAATTCATAAATTATTTTATGATTATTGGAAGTCACCCCCTCAAAGTGGTTTGCTAATTTGTTGATTTTTGCATTTATTTTCAAGAAATACTATAGCAAGTGATATCAAATCTACGATTTGGGCCAAGTTTTTTGTTTTCGCCATAACTTACAAACTAGTGCAAATTTGGACTTTTTTTTTGGGTTTTGAGGTATTTTATTAAAATATTAAATGTAATATTAATGGTCATCTTAGTTTTAATTAGTCTTTAGTTAACTAAGTTAGCTTTTAGTAACTACTAATTATGGTTTAGTTTGTTTTAGAATCTTTCCGTTTTTTAGCTTTAGTTTGCTTTAGCTAACGATGGTTTCTTTTTAGAAACATCGTCTTGTAATTTTCTATAGAAGGAGCTTTCGTCTCCTTTTGTAATTACACAATTATGAATATCAATTATCTTTTCATATTTATCAAATACAAGCTCATGTAAAAAATTAGTTTTTTTGATAAATTTTATGCAATCTATTTTAATTTTATGTTTTTCCATTAATTGGTTCTATAGGCCACAAATTTCAGAATTTTAAAAATATTTTTACATTTTTGGAAAGTATATAAAAAATTAGGTTAGGTGAATTCTTTATAATTTATTTTGAGAGACCAAATACAATGTGTAATTTATTGGTCAAAGTTAGGTCAAGATATTTTATTATTCTACTTTATAGGCCACATTTTTTTGAATTTTTCACATTTTAGGAAATATCTTGAAAATTAGATAGAGTTATTTCCTTATAATTATTTAATAAAAAAAACAATTTAGAGGTCAAAGTTTGGTTAAAATATGAACATCAATTTTTGTCATAGCATGTTCTAAAATTTTATGGTTACAACTTGCACTAGATACTATCCTCTTTTAATATAAAAGAATCTAGAGTTCAAAATATAAACATATCTGAAGCTATGCCATCTTAGAATTCACCGACTTTACTACAAATATTGGAACCAATGACCCTATTTATTGCCATCACCTAAAATTGATTTAATAATCCCACGAGAATATGAAATAGTGGTACATTTTATTAAGGATAAATTATTTGATCCATTTGTGACATCTTTAAATGATGGTTTAGATAGAGTTAAAAAAATTATTGTTAGAATTAAGGGACCGACAAAATTGCCAAGATAGATAAACTAAGGAACCAACAAAACCACCAACTAAGATAAATAAAGGAACCGGAAAAATCAAGGGATAGGACAACCTTTTCAAGGTTCAAAATTAAACCTACCCAAAATAGATATACATAAATTTGATAGTACAAATGTAACTTCATGGATAATTATCCTAGAACAATATTTTGAACTTTATAATATATTATATAATGCAATGTTTGACATAGCTTCACTACACTTAGAATTTGAACCTTATCAATGGTACCAATGTATGATGAATGAAAAGCAATGGAAAATGCTTAGTTGGAAAGAATTTATTAATGACTTAGTAGCCCACTATGAGCAACTATGGAAGGGAAACTATTTTACCCAATTGACAAAATTAAAACAAATAGGTTCTGTAGTTAAATATAATGTTGAGCATATGAGATTGGCAATTTGAATTGAAGATGTGACAAATCTACATCAAAGGACTTAATTACCAAATTAAACACAATGTTTGTTTGTTGAAACCTTGTATAGTTTGAAAAGCTATGCAACAAGCATTGCATATTGAGCAATGAAACTTCACCACCAAAAGATTCACACAAGGCCAAACTATAGGATGGAAAGACATAAATGTCACTAATCCTATTAACAAAAATTGGGCCAATTTCCTTAACCAAAGATAAATAACTAAGCTCTCTCTTCAACAAGAGGTAGAGAAAAGAGAAAAAGGTCTATGTTGGCATTGTGATAGCAAATGGTCTAGTGGTCACAAGTATGGTCATAATTAGAAGAGATTATGATTATTAAGAATGAGGTTGAAGAAGAGGGAGAAGTAGCCATAGAACCAAATATGAATTTGAAGCATGCAAATTTAGAGGAGGAAGGAAATGCTACCATCACCCTACATGCTTTGAATGGCACAAGCACACCACAAACACTTAAATTGTTTAGTTATATAAAAAAGAGAAAGGTGATAGTGTTGGGTTACATTGGTAGTACAAACAACTTTGTTGATAGAAGGTTGGTTAATGAGCTTAATTGTTTTTTGTGTCCAGTCTCTAACTTCCAAGTCATGATAGCTAAAATTATCAGTGGGAGATTACGATCTAGATTCCTAAATGTTTGCTATTCAAATTGGAGGAGTAGATGTAGTTTTAGAAGTGCAATGCCTTAAACAATTGGGAACAATGTCCTTCAATTTTCAAGATTTATTCATGAATTTTAGTGCAAATGGGCAAAAGTATAAACTTATAGCATTAAAATCACAACCAAGTAAAATTATTAGCTCCCATATGATGGAAAAATTACTTAAGAAAAGTTCTTATGGCATAATGGCACAACTACGTTTTATAGAAGCACAAGATGTGAAAACTCAACATCCACTAGAACTTAAAGAGATCATTCAACACCATCAACAATTTTTTCAAGGACCCAAGGGTCCACCTCCAATTAGAGACCATGATTATGTCACTAATTAATTACTAGTAAGTATTCCACCTAACATTAGACCTTATTGCTATCTATATGAATAGAAAAAAAAATAAAAAAAATATTTAAGGAAATGTTGGGTTAAGGAATTATTCATCTTAGTAAAAGTGCCAATTCATCTCTAGTGTCATGGTTAAAGAGGGTCAGTCGTGGAGAATGTGCCTAGATTACAGGAACTCAACAAACTCACTCTAAGAGTCTAAAAGATAAGTTTCCTATTCTTGTTATTGATGAATTCTTAGATGAATTGAATGGTGCAATTTTTTTTACTGGGTTAGACTTGTATAGGTTATCATCAAATTTGAATAAGGGAGGAGGATATACATATAATTTCCTTTAGAACACATGAGGGCCATTATGAATTCCTAGTTATGCCATTTGGTCTTACTAATGCCCCATCAGCTTTTCAAAGTCTCATGAATTTAGTATTCTGTCCATTTCTTCGAAAATTTGTGTTAATATTCTTTGATGACATCTTCATCTATAGTAAAACATGGGAAGAACATTTGCAACATGTAGAGAAGATATTACAGGTATTGGAAGATAATCAACCCTATGCAAAATGATCCAAAATGTGTCTTCGAGGTGAATGAAGTGGAATACTTAGGACATATGGTGGTACATTAGGGTGTTAAGGTGGAATCTAAGAAGATTGGAGCAGTAAAAGAGTGGCCAAAATCTAAAAATATCAAAGGGTTGAGAGGATTTTTGAGTCTAACAAGATACTAGAGAAGATACATTCGTAACTATGCTTGTATAACAACACCTTTAACAACTTTATAGAATAAGGATTCTTTTATCATAGCTAGAGCTAGCCACCCAAGCATTTCAACTAGTTAAAAAATCTCTCACCTCCACTCTTGTGTTAGCTACCTCAGACTTTTCTAAGACATTGGTGGTAGAATGTGACATGGTATTAGGGTGGTGTTGATGTAAGAAGGGCATCCCTTAGTATTAGAGAGTTGAAAAATCAAAGAAAAGAACTTGGTAAAGCCCACATATGAGAAATAAATGTTAGCTATTATTCATGAACAATAGTGTCATTTTTTGATTGGAAGACATTTCAAAGTCAAGAGAGATCATGAGAGACAAATATTTTTTTTGGAGCAATGATTGTCTTTAGAAGAGCAACAAAAACAGGTTACCAAGATGCTAGGGTATGACTTTGAAATCATTTACAAAAAAGGTAAGGAAAATATTGTAGTTGATGCCCTTTTTCTGCGAGGAGTAGAGGAAACAAAGATATAAGCCATTTCTTTTTTACAACTTGATTGGTTAGAAGTTGCATGAGAAGAGTGGTAGCATGATCCTTCAATAAATAAGCCCATTCAAAAACTTTAATGTGACCCATCTTCTTTAGATAAGTATGTTTGGAAAGGAGATTTCTTATGGTACAAAGATAGTTTTTGTTGGTGTAAAAATTCTTAGTTGAAAGCAAGCATATTATCTCAAGACTCAAATACATGATTCACCAGTAGGAGGACACTTGGGGTTTTTAAAGATCTATCATCATATAAACAAAGATTTCTTTTAAGAGGGCCTTAAGGCAAATGTAAAGGAATTTGTGGAAATAAAGGTGAAACAATAAAGAATCTAGGCCTCTTAGAACAATTAGGCATTCCAACACAATGTTGGAAGGAAATATCAATGGACTTCATTATGGGGTAGCGAAGTCATAATCTTGATGTAATTTTGGTTGTTGTGGACATACCAAGTATGCACATTTTTTTGGACTCTCATTCATATCATGTTAGTAGTGTGGCAGAAGTATTCATAGAAAATGTACAAAAACTTCATGAGATTCCAAAAGTCATTGTGAGTGATCGTGACTCCATTTTCACTAGCATCTTTTGGACAAACTTATTTGCTGTGTGGGGTACAAAACTAGCACATAGTTCATCTTGTCATCCACAATTAGATGGCCAAATAGAAATTGTTAATAAATGTCTAGAAGGATATTTATGCTGTTTTGCCTCTGACAAATAGAAATAGTGGTCCAAATTGCTACCTCTAGCAAAGTGGTGGTATAACATCATTTCACACATCAACAAAAATGGCTCCATTTGAGACTCTTTATAGCTATCCCCACAATTTACTTCTGTTTTACAATCTCATTCCAAAGCTCATGCAATAGAGGATCATACTCAACACCAACAAGAAATATTATAAATCTTTAAGTAGAATTTAGATATGGCTCAAAATAGGATGAAACAACAAATAGATCGTTGTTGTGAGAGGCATTTTGAGGAGGGAGGTTGGGTATACCTTTAGTTGCAACCTCAAAAACAAATGTCATTTAAGTAACATAAAAACTGAAACATCAAGCTTGCACCCAAATTTTATGGTTTGTATAAGGCCCTCCATCAAATAGGAAGTGTAGCTTATAAGTTATAACTTCCATGCTCTCCCTAAATTCATCCTATCTTCTAGGTCTTTTGTTTGAAGAAAGTAATAGGTAACAATATTGCAATCCAATTAGAATTTGTCCGAGGTAGATGAAGAAGGAAAGTTTATTTTGGAACCTAAGGTAATCATTGATAAAAGAGTGAAACAATTACGAAATAGAGCCATCTCAAATTTTCTAATCAAGTGAAAGAATTTGCTAGTTGAAGATGCACATGGGAAGATGAACAATTGATGCAAAAGCATCCATAGTTGATAAGCATTGAAGACAATGTTTTTTGAAGGGGATGGGCATGTTAGATCCCTAATATTCTACCGTTTTGAATATAATTAGGTGAAGCACTTGTGGCATGCTTAACCTTGACCCTAGTTTTTAGTACTATCTTAATCCCTCTTAATTAGGATGAATGGGTGTGTCTTTTTACATAGTTAAGTACATATATAATGAAGATAAGTCTCTCCCAAATGATCATAACTTCAAAATACAAAATTCATATATTATTTTTTGATTATTTGAGGTCACCCCCTCGAAGTGGATTGCTAATTTGCCAATTTTTGCATCTATTTCTAAGAAACATCATAACATGGAGTTTAAAAGATGTGTTTGTAAGCACCCTCCACCATCATGTCAACAATTTTGAACACGTGTTGAATTAGTGACCTCTTGTACAACATTTAAGGCTCCAAACTCTTTTGTGGATTTTCTCAAAATTTGGAATTGGAAGTCTACATCCTTGTACTTTCCTAAACAATCCTTAGTTCTAAGAAAATAAGGGCTAGTTGCACACGTGATTATTATGTTGATGAGTGGTTGATATCTAATATTGGTCCACCCATCCATGACAATAGAGCAACCCATCCTCTTCCAAGTATGCCTTATGTATTCATCATCAAATTCATCTTAGAATATTCTTTATCAAGGAGGGTAGTGCATAGTTTATGTTTTTCAAGGGGGGTAAATGAAAGACTAACAAAAATTGCATCTTTGAACATTTGTTTAAAATAAGAACATGCTACATGAAATGGGATGGCATGGGCATAGAAAAATTTGGCAACGGAAGATTGCTATATCTTGTGCTTGCATATGGAACATACCTACAATTGTCCCTGCTCTTTCAGTACCATCACTCTTTCTCTTTCCTTTTGTAGGAACTTCACCAATACCATTAGCAACCATGGATGGCATATTAATTGTGCAGATTGCATTGGCATCAACACACCCTCAGACCTTGCTTCTGCCACCATAAAACAATTTGTTAACCTTTGCCTTCTCTTTCCCCTTTATATTTGGACAAATCTTAACCCCTTGGTATATAATGCCCAAGAGGTGTCTACATATCTTTGTGTAGTTCCCTCTAAAATTTTTGTTGCAAATATGACACATGCAATCGGGGGTTGAACATGCCAGAGAAATGGCACAGGCGGAGAGACAAGTCAGACATTATATCAATACAAGAATTTTCTAAGGAGAAAAAAAATAGAGCACTCAGGATTGGGAAGGATGGAAAAACATTGTTGACAACCTGAAAGATCAACAAAACCAACATTTAGACAAATTTTCACAAAGGTATGAGCAGACTGTTGGAATTGATAAGAGCAACACACCAATGTGGATGCCACTAATAGGCCAAAACTTCAACAACTTATAGAACACAAGGAAAAGACCCTTGCAGCTTAAACACTGAGAATTTTTTGAGCTTTCTGAAGACATTGAAGCACAACAAATGCTTAGAGAACACTATAGAACAAACTTGAGTCAAATTTGACAAAGGAAATACCCAATTATACTTTCTCAGATCGTTTATCACCAACAGGTCACGTTTATGACACATAAGTGGGTGAAAGGACTCAAGCAAAAACTGACATGGCAGGATTGAGTCCCAACAGGCCATAGGAAGTAGAAGAGGTTGCACCACACGGACAACTAGAGACCAATGGCCAAAAGGAGATGCATGAGAGGATGCAAGTGATGAACATGTGGAAACTGGAAAGCCATGCTCAAAAAGATGAACTGACACCTATGACTGCATGGGACACTTGTTGCTTTACATGAAACATGTGGCAGAACTTGTAATGTCCTGTATTATAGATTTTGAAAGTTACTGAATTTTTTGGCTGTTTTCTAAGTTGTAAAAAACGAAGAAGCAAACTGAGGAAGGACACAATTGCTGGTAATAACTGAAAATATTTATTTTAAGGTCCCATTTACAAAATCACCAAAATATGAAAACCTTGTGGCAGGAAAAAGTCAGATTTGATCAGTACACTTGATAAACAAGCATCTGAAAATGTATTACAGCAATACAAACTCCCAGATCTGATATGTAATGCAAAGTACAAGTACAATTCTGATTTGATAATGCTGAAACAATATTTCTGAATCTGCCAAAAATCAAAACTTCATACTGTATGCGGAAATAATAATCAGATCTGATCTATGACAGCCAATGGAACCTGAATAGCATATGTACTGATTGGCCTGAAATGGTGGCAGCATAGCTGTAGATGAGTGTGGGTGGCTGGAATTGAGGACGCAATGTGCTGTGCCAGGCTTCAAGGGCTGTCCCAGGGCAGATTGCCCACTTCTGTTGACTGGAAATGATTCCCAATGTAGTCTGCTGCCAAAGACGGGTCTGAAAATGATTGACAATTACAGATTGCTGCCCCCTTTGATGATTTTCCTTTTATGCTAATGCCAATCGCCCTTCAAGTTTAATTGGTGTCCTCCAAGTATGATACCCAATATAGGTAGTGGAATTGTCATAAACAACTCAGATCCAACACTTTTTGATGCACGATTACTCTTCAAAATCCTAAAAACCAATGTAAAAACCCTCAGATATGATGAGGCAACAGTATAATGATTTTTCCTTGCAAAAACAAAGTATTGGCACTGTAGCAAATTGAAAAATGTCTTCAAATCCTCAACAAATCAGCAAAATTCTGACCCTTGGATGGAATCACCCAAAATGGGAAACAAGGGTTCATCCTTGATCCCAAATGTGGAATCCAAGAGAGTTCTTATAAACTCAAACCTTGAACAAATTAAGGGTTTTCGTTCTTGGATGCCCTAGATTGAACAAACTGTTCAAATCTGAAAATTGGATTCAAAAAGAATAACTTGAATGATCCTGAAACGAGGAATACTGCTCCTTCTATAGTTGTCTTTTTGGGGCCCTCCTTTTATTTTATTTTAATTTTATTCTCTCTCCAAGTACTAAAAATACTTTTTATAATTAAGTCTTAAAAATAAACATAAATTTATTAAAATAATATTAATCAAGTTGCCCCAAAAATTTAAGTGACTGGGACCAACTTAATTTTTTTTTATTATTTTAATCCGAGAAAGGGGACATGATAGAACTAGAGGGATAACACTTGGCTGACCTCTAGCCAATTGTATGACCTAGAACTAGATGCAATCCAAACCTCTAGGGGAAGATTGAGTATGCATTATTAGGATGATTGATGATGCATTATTGCCAGTTAGATGCTTTTGAGACATAGGATATCCAATAGACAGTGTGTGGAAGTATTGTACTGTTTGACAAAATGTATTGAATACGACCATGAATGGATATAAGGCATTTTAAGTACAACTGTGTTATGCAAATGTGTATTTAAATGGCACCATTACTTTTTCTTCAATTTTAATGTATCTGTTTAGTGCATTAACATAGATCGGGAATGAATAGACTTACTCCATCAACCACTGCGACATGTTCTAGTATCTAGGTGCTCTCTCCACACCTTGGACGAGTACTCAAGCCTTGTACTTGAGTAATATATTGGAACTGAGTAGCTTCTAAGTGTCGGTGGATGTGTGGTCTGCGAAGGACCATTAGGGTGCACAAATCATTTGGAAATAAAAGCCTATAGTCAGCACTTAAATCACCTTGGTACAGAATTGCAATAGCTCTTAGTTGTGCAATTACAGATCGTTTGTGAAGTTTACTCTGTGCTAGAAGTTGTAGTTAATCTTGTCTTTCTTTGTCTGCTAGCTTCTATCTACATTGTTGATGACCAATTACTTGGTGTTGTCTGTTAGAGGTGTACTAGATTGCTTTTTCAAAGTTGTCTTTACAAGTAGGGGCTGTTCACTTCATCCAGTACACAATGTGATGTTTCCTCTTAGATTCTGTTTTGGATCTTTTCTGTCTGTAGCAGTTTTGTGCTCGTTATTGGTTTTTAACCCAAGGAGATGGTTAAAGTTAGTGCCTTTTTTAGTCAGAGTTGATGAAGTTGTTGCTTGTTAGCTTTTCTCTACTTTCTGTTACTTTATGCTCTTTGCTAGTAAACAAAAGTTACAGGTAGTTACATTATTACATGTTGGCCTTGTCTGGTATGCTAGGACAAATATGGAGCTCGAGGTCTAACTGTGTGCTCTCCAATGATATCTGACTGCTTTGGGGTAACATATATGTCATGGTTTCCATTTTATCTTTGCTATTCTGGGAAAATTTTCTCATCATCAAGATTTATTGCTTCTAATCTGTTTGGAATCAGACATTTTATCCAGTAATTTATCTTTCATTTCGTTATACTTTTTCTCAGATTGAACTTCAAATGTGGAAACTCATTCTAATATGCTTAATTTTAAAACATAAACCTTCTCTTAGATGTACATATATGGAGTAGGGATACCTGGAAAGGAAGGTTCATCACATCAAATGGTGTAAAATTAAATCCATTTACACAAGTACAGACTATACCTACATGGTGCAGTTTAAGTGACAGGTATCCTACTTCTGTGGATACCAGGGAGCGAGCTTAATGACATCAAATGGTGTAAATCCATACTCACAAAGCACTGATCATACCCGATTAGTACCACTTGCATGTCTAATATCCTAGTCCTGTATAAAACAACACCAGTGCTTGTCTTAAGCACAAGTATTGATGTTACTGATTTTTTCCCTAAAATCTCATCTTTTGCCTCACACATTATTTGCTGTTTTCTTTATACAAGTGTTCATAGATTCACTTCGAACATTGACATTGATAATACAATCTGATTCTGAAATTTTTTCCATGCATGCAGAATAGGTCAAGAAATTTTGGATTTGGAGAATGAGGTGAAGGAACTGAAAAGGCATGTTTCCACCCAAGAAAACCTTGTTCAGGAACTAAGAAATGGAGTTTGTCTTGAGGCATTAATAAATGAAACATGTAATGTTGTTTCTCCTGAACGAGGATACCCAGATGAAGGCTCCTTGTTTACTAACTCAAACCCTAGCGAAGACCCTTCACCCAATAAACTAAAATCCCATATAGATAGTCTTTCTGAGGTTTTAGATGTTCTTCTGACAGAGCATAAAGTGGATGAAGCTTTGGCTATTTTAGAGGAAGAGGAGAAAGCTTTCACTGAATTTGAGAAAACAGAAGACCCTTCATCGCCAGTGTTTCTGCTATATCAATCTGCTTTGACAGAGTGGAAGGCAATGCTTGCAAAACAATTTACTGATATTGCTGAACAACCAGCAGTTCAGGGCTCTGAGCTACGGAAAGCACTGTCTGGACTGCTGAGACTAGGTAATGGTCCTTGGGCACAAATCCTGTTGTTACGCTCATATCAGATACGACTCCAAAATACTATACAGAATTTTCTTCCTTCCAGTGCACTTTTCTCTGGAGCTTATGCTACAACCCTTGCACAGCTGGTATTTTCAACCATTTCACAGGCAGCAAAGGATTTTGGAGCAATCTTTGAAGATGCACCAGAATATACCCCAGAACTTGTGCACTGGGCTCAAAAGGAAACTGAGCATTTTGTCAAGCTGGTTAAGGAACATGTATCCTTCTTAGAGATAGAAGCAGGTTTCCGTGCTGTGACAATGTGTGTGGAGGCTTCTATTTCACTCTGCTCATTGTTGGAAAGGCAAGGCCTCAAATTATGTCCATATCTGTTGGAGCTCCTTCAGCCTTTTTTTGAAGGGGTTTTAGAAGCATACATAAAGCAGGTTGAGGAAAGTGTTGGTTCTTCTGCTGCAAGTGATGATTGGGTTCTTATTTCATCAGTTACTAATACCTGTCTAGACCACACACAACACATACAAAATGATGCTCAATTGGTATATGAAGTTAAGCTGACTGCTAGTGCGCACAACTTAATTTCAGTAGTTCAGGTACTGTATTATTATCTCATGATATTGTTACAAGATTAAGTGATAACTTGTAAAATAATAGAGGTTTAATACTCAGATTAGGTTGTTTTTCTCATCAAAATAGCGAGTCACAATGAGTGTTGTATCAAAGTTTCTGTAATTTTATGCACTAATTGACTTTTCCATGTAAAGCTTCTGCATCCATCTTCCTCATCATAAATACTTAAAATTTGCCAATATTTTGATTAAGTCCAGTTCAAGCTTTGTTATTGGCTCAGCTACAAACCAAGCTTTTAACTTTTTTACCTTTATTCATACTCGTGAGTTTTAAAAGTTACGATTCTAAAGTTGGTATGGTCAAGATCACTCTACGAATGCAGTTTTCCTGAATGCTTAAATGCTATTAATCATATTGACTAGTGTCTTACAACCAAGATAATAGACCTACTATAACCAAAAATGTTGCCACATGCGTATTGAAATGTAGAGAAGAAAGATCAAATCCATCAACGATGAACAAAGATAACCTCCAAAATGAGTGACTTAAATCACTGAATAACGATCACAAGGAAACTGGAATGGGAAGAAATGAGATGGGCACACTCATTATTCATTATTATTCCATTCACTGACTTAGCTGACTCATGAGAGACAATTTCACATTAGATGATATTAATGAATGCTGATTACTAGGGGTAGAGGCTCATTTGGCATAGTACAAACTAAGTTCTCAAATATGTAGAGCACAGTAATAGTGGATTTATAATGGTTTTATAAAAGACTTATAATATATGGTTCAGATTTTCAATGAATACCACGTTCACATGCCGACATTATTATTATCTTGATTCTACACATAAGCTACATTTTAGTTGTTTCTTGATGTCTTTTAATATTTGTAGACTAATCTCATTGTACTTAATATTATTCTCAATTGCTATTATCTAAGTTACTGGTTCGGTTTTGGGTTCGAACCCGGTTTGCCGGTTCGGGAATTTTTTTTTTGGGGTTGGGTTCGGTAATACAAAAACATATAAAAATCAGAAATATATACATATTTGCAGCTGTAATTAAGTTCAGAATACACCACCATATTAATAGTCAAATAACATAGCAAAAATACACCACCACTTTATACTCAAATCTCATGATATAGAATTATAAATTAAAGTTCAAACTTCAAACATAAAAATGTCAAGTGTTTACAATCAGCCATTAATAATTATTGATCATTGATCAATCTGAATCATATGGGCCATCAAAAAAAGCAGCATCATCGGCATCATTAGATGCTACATGTAATGTCCCTTACCCGACTTTGCCCTAGAATTCACTTGTTGATCAGGTTTAGGGTTTCTTTCTTTTCAAATGAATGTTCTCTTTGACTAAGTAATCTAGGATTGAAGTCTGCATTTAATATTTCCACATGTACATATATATGTTAGCATTAATATCTAGATATCCAAATATAAATATAATCACAAATCAATAATAAAGACATATGAGGAGTGGCATGGGTAGAGCCGCCCAAAGCTATCCATCTAAGCCCAAGAGTACAAGCGTCCTATTAGGACAACCCACCCCTTGGCCCTGAGCGATATGAACATCTCGGAGTGGCGTGCTTAGAGGAAACACTTGTACCTTCTTTCTCTACTCGTGCCATCACCTCGGAAGACACTCAACCTACTGGGGGAAGCCAGCGGAGCTTATAAGTGGTTCCAGGCCTACCACCCCTCCATGGCCGCAGCGGATTGTTAAGTGGGGTTTTTAGGCACCACTTTTCTCAGGCCCTTCCACCCTAGTAGGCTTGCAAACACTTAGAAGACAATCTTTTAGCAATCAAATAAATCTGCATTTATTACTGATTCTTTAAGTTAATATCAACATCATTATCATCATGATAATACTAAAGAAAGCATTACACCAATAATCAAATTAGCAATATATGTTTCTTATATTCAAAATATGCTAAATATTATTGCTAAGTGAGTACATCACCTGAGTTGCTATATCTCTCCATGTTTCCTTACTCGCTTCCTTCAACCTTGTACTAAATTGATCACAGGATGAGGATAAATTCATATATATATATTTGTATAATTATTCTTTCCTTATTCATTGCATATTATTCATTATAAAATTTATCTATATCTATGCATATATACTTGCATGCCTATTAAATAATATATATATATTAAATGGCTCTATATTCCAATGCGTAACAATAATTGTTGCTGCTGTTCTAAATTGCAAATCCTATTTCTCCATATTTTTTCCCCCTTCCTTATTTTCCTTCCTTCTATTTATACCATTCAAGGTAGGTGACTTATGGGGGGAATGTATTGTTTGGTGAAAGAGGTGACTTTTCATAAAATACATCCCTTTGTTAGATTTAATTGCTGCCTTTATTATCACAATAATATCTATTTTTAAAATAATATATTATTACTATAATTATGATATTTCAGATTTCTATTTATTTTATTATTTTATTTTGATATTTTATTGAACATATTTTAACATTAAAGTATAATAATAAAACAATTTGCTAATATCTTATTATTATTTTATTCTAATGTATTACAATCTTTGATGTGTAATGATTATAATATTTATTTATTATTATTTTTGATACTAAGTTATTTAATACTAGAATGTAATAACAATAATTTGCCTATATATTATTATTATTATTTGTTATTTCATATTTATATATTTTTATATTGATATGATACACATTTATTTTATATTTAATATTAATATTGCTATTTATTTTATTTATTAATTGATTTGTATTTTAACACTTGGTCTTTATGGTTTTGTGTGTAGAACCACAAATAGCATTAGTGGCACTCGCACAAGCACTGCCACTAGCCTTGACACTACCACTCTCATGCTCAGTAGTTGCTTCAGGCTGATAGTCATCATCAATATCAAGTGCAGCTAAGTGACTTGTGGAAGCATCCAAGTCAAGCTGCTCTGGCTCAATATCTCACCTCCTTGTGTCTCCTTCTTTGTAGGAACTATGCTTGTGTGTAAGGAGGCGCAAGTTTGAATGCACATACACCAAGTCTTCTGCCTTTTTTGAATGTAGCCTATTGCGTTTTATTGAGTGGATGGAATATGTGCTCCAATTCCTCTTAGAAGAAGATGAACTAGCAACCTATTAAGACCAAATTAAATAGTTAAGAGTTACAAAATTTAACTAAACAAAATTATTAATTAATATAAATTAAAATTAAAATTACAAAATATAAAACTTACTTGGGATAAGTTTTTTATTGCAATAGGTTGGAGGTGCTTGCATTCTTGCCCATGGAAGTACCACCAACTATGAGCACCCACCCTGACCTTGTCTCGAAGAGCATCAAGATTCTGATCAACACTACCAGAGCATGCAAAAGCCATGAACTCAACCCTCACTCGATCAAGTTGGTCACAATCAGTGAAGAGTTTATGAAGTGCTGCCTTGCACCCTTGAGACACTTCAACATCCCTATATGGAGCAACTCTTGATGAAGCAAAAAGTATCTCAGGACTATAATATTTGGGACTCTATGCAAAAGCAAGAAGATGCAATGGAGTGGTCATTTTGTTCCATCTATCAACAATGATTTCCTGTAGCTCTTTGAAGAACTTTTCTTCAGGATCTTCCTCTTTTGCATTGATGATGGATTTCATCTTCTCAATCATTGAGTTGATACCATCATATACTTCGCCCAAACAAGGTCTATCCATGTCAGTGTAACGGATCATGCTCAATATGGGCTTAGTGAAACTGAAGAGATACTCAACATGATCCCACCAACTATCATCTAGGATCCTTTGCTTGACCCTATTTGCCCTTTCACTGCTAGATTGCCTCCATATGGTCCAATTAGGGCTGATTACCATGGTACAGAGTGCCTCACGAACCTTTATAAGTCATCTCAACACAATTGTGTTGGAGGCAAAACAGGTCTCGACAACCCGTTTGAAAATCAAAATTAAAATTAAAATATAACTTAAATTTATAAAATCAAAATTTAAAATTAAAAGAAAATTCAAAAATTTAAAAATATTGAGAATTAACTTACCTTCAACAACTCCAATTTTGAGAATTGTCTAAATATTCCTTGTGTCATATGGTGGTTGGTGACAAACATTTGGATGTCTTTGCTCTCAGCATACACCTGTTTGGGCCACTCAATTTTGGATCCAATTTTTCGTAGCATTAGATTTAGGGAGTGGACAACACAAGGTGTCCAAAAAATGTGTGGATACTTCTCAACCAATAACCCAACAACCCTACAATTTTTGGCATTGTTGGTTACAACTTGCACAACATTTTGATGGCCCACTTCTTCAATAGCTTGGCAAAGGATGTTAGCAATAAATGGACCATCCTTCACCTGTCCTTCACAATCCACTGCTCTCAAAAACATTGCCCCTTTAGGGGACATGGCAATAACATTGATCAATGGGCGATTTTTTGCATCTTTCCATCCATCAAAAACGATGGTCACCCCTGTTTTGATCCACGAATCCCTTATGGGCTTCAAAGAGTCTGCTACATGTTTCACCTCTTTCTCCAATAAGGTGCAATGCACCTTCTCAAAACCTGGGCCCTTATACCCCTTTGGAGCCTCATTAATAGATTTCACCATTTTTTGCCAATATGGGGAATGAACAATGTTGAATGCCAATCCATTGGCATAGACACATCTTGCTATGTCTTGATCAACAATCTCTCTTGCCTCATTCTGAAATGAAGCTTCCAACAGTTCCTTAGAACTTTTATTTGAAAAGGGCACGGTTTGCTCTTGAGGGATGTCCATAAATGGATGGATTTCTATAGGTGGAAAATAAGAAGGCGGTGTAGGGGGCTTCATGGATTGAGATCCTTTCTTCAAAGGATGGCTTGTTTTAACACTGGTTGCTTTTTGGTCTGCTTTTTCTTGCTCAACAATATATTTCAACACTATATTATCTGGAATGCCTTTGTTGTTTTCACCTGGACAATTTTTGATGCTTGTTTCAGGGATCTCGCACAAGTGCCCTTTCACTCGACTGTATGAGCTCGAATATTGAACATGGCAATGACTACAAATCCAAATATATCCTCCACCGCCTGGAAGTTACTGAACCATTTCTACATATTTCCAAAGGGGAGAGTTTGGGTTTGTTTTGAAACAAGATTGGATTGAGCCTGAGGAAGTACTGGTTGCCATTGTAATACGGAATACCTAAGGCACAACATATTGAAATTTTGGTATTGATTCATTGAATTTGAAACTAAAAAGACTTAATTAATTTCAAAAAAATGAAAAAAATGAACATGTGTTATAGACATTTAGAGGAATGAAAAGTAAAACAAAACAAAAACTAAAAAACAAAACAAAAGAGTTGAAGTTCATTTGTTAAAACAAAATGTAAAAAAAATATCAAAAAACTTCAAAAAACCTACCTCTTTTGAAGAAATCTTGCTCTACAATCTTCTTGGCAACGAACAGGCACTTGCAAGTGCTTAGGAATAGCACAACAACCAACTTCAAACAATCTACGATCAACCTTCAAGTCTATTCAAGTTTGTGCAAGCAAGAGAGAAAGTTCAGCAATGAAGGCAAAAAATCCATTTTTTTCATTCATAAATTGGTAAATGAGTATCACTTTACCTATTTCATGTGTTAGAGGCCAATATTAGGGTTAGAGGGAATAAAAAAGTCTTTAAAAGTCAACAAACAGCCAAAAAAATAATAAAAAATTGCAAAAAGGCGTTGGAAAAGTCCGCCTAGGCACAAAATTCTGCTCGGGTTTGAAAAAAACGAACCCTGGTCGGACCCACAGTCAGGGTTCTGAACCCTGGCCGGACCCACAGTGGATTTTTTGTACCTCAGGCGTATTTGGTCGAATCAAACCTGAATTTCGAATCAGACCGAACATGTATCGTACTCGAGCTTCCCAAGGGCGAACCCGGTAACTTAGGCTATTATCAATGCATTAATCTTAGGCACATTTGTTTAGAATAATTAATAAGTTCTAAATTTGTGACTCAACTTTTATCAGCTCAACTAGGTTGTAGCTTGTTAACTCTCTTGAATGAAGTTACTGTTAGGTCTATATTTCAAACCATATGGAATGTTGGTGCTCCCATCTAGTATTGTGTGGGAAGTGTTGGCCTCAAAGGATCTACATGCACATGTTATAATTTGACATTTGGATTTCAATAATAAAGCAACAGTGCAAAAGTTAGTAACAAATTTGTACTTTGTTTATTGTTAAACTTGATTTTGATCAAGTGCTAATGTTTCGTGTGATTAGTTGCAAAGCTTCCCATGATTAGTCCCATGATTGGATATTGGAATTTATTTGTAATGTCCCCTTTTTGAGCGAGCATCAGAGTTGGAGGTTTAGCCTATCATTGGGTCTTCGTAAGCTAATAATGGTGATTAAAGGGCCTTGTTTTGGAGATATTTGGTATCTTAGTTGGCAGTTTGCAGCGTTTGGCATCTCTAGATCCTTGACTTTTTCAAAGGTGATGTTATTCAGGGGTTTTTGGCTTCATTTGTATACACTTGCTATTTATAGTAAGTCATTTGGATGATAGAGGCCAACCTTACTATTTATAGTAAGGCCTCCTGGTGAGTAGTGAGTTCAGTGGGCTACCTCCTAGCGTAGACGAAATTGATTTATGAGGTTTATTACTGGAGTTATGGAGTTTTAATAATTATTAAAGTAATGCTTTAATAATAATTAATTATTGTAAAGTACATATCATTAAGTGTTTTATTGACTTTATTAAAAGGGGATTATTTAATATTATAAAGTCAAATTATAAAGTGAGGACATTAAATGACTTTATTTTAAAAGCTATTTAATGTTATAAAGTCAATAACTTAATATGAGGATTTGGGCGCCCACTTTGAGGAATAAAATAAAGTGCAAAGAAAATGAGTTTTATATTATTAAATGTTTTAAAAAGGGCCTCATTGGAAATCTTGCAAATTGAGGAGAAGTATATAAAGGCATCAAAAGCAAATGGAATTATTATTATTGATCATTCATTCAACTTGGCTTTGTGCTTTGGCATTTTGGAGGTGGAAACTAGGGTTTTCAGCTGCAAGTGAACTTGGAGAATGTAGCTTCTCTTTGATTCAAGCTTTTCGAGGGTGTGAAAGATCATCTAAGGTTTGCTAATCGGTGGTTTTATCTCAGAAGGTGCACAATTGAAGAGATTATTTCAGAGGAATTTAAGAGTTTGTGAAGATTATGGTTTAAAGATCATATGCTTATATGTTGTGAGAGTTTAGTGCTGCATTTTCTTATCCAGGCCATACAAATATTAGAGATCATAAGGGACTGATCTGCAGGCTAGAAGAACAACATTGAAGATCAATTAATTTGCTGCCAACACCTTCACCTACAGCCACATGGGTTTCAGCAAGGGCTGCATTTATTTCTACAGGCCGCACATTTCCTTCATAGCTGGGCGTGTGAGTTGGGAACTAAACGCCTAGGTTCTAAGTGGTATTTAGTCATCATTTTGGGTGGCCAGATTTAAGTAATCAATCTTATGCATTTTAAAGGTGAAGAAGTCTGTATTTATTGTGTGGCGTCCTTGGCAAGGGTTTCAACAGATTGCTGATATGTATTTCCAGAAATTGCTGATATTCAGTTTGCAGATCTGCATTCAATGTATTTGAATTCCGGTTATGATGTTTAATGTTTCCTCAAGCATTGTCTGAAGAGCTGAATTGAATATATGGTATTTGCAAGCTATTGTAAATCTGATTTGAAAATTACATATATATATATATATATATATATATAAGGGGTTTGCTTCAGCAGTAGTTTTATTCACAATAATTGTCAATATTCTTCTTAGAATAAAAGAGAATTGATGACTAACTAAAACTTAATAAAAACAAAGATACCATTAATATTACATTAAATATTTTAATACCCTCCCTTAATGGTCATTGTACAAACAAAAACTAAGTCTACCCATATTGTGCTGGTCATCAAAATGCATAGTATGCAGACTCCTTCTGCTCAGTTTGCTTTGCCATGAGAGCACTTCGCTGAGATGCTTCTTGGTTGGACTTCTCATCAGCCAACCGCTTTTTGCAATACCTTGGTATATTTCCACAGTAATGGCAAGTAATAGACTTCTTGGAGCTCTCCTCTGAATTGCTTTGTCCTTTCTGCTGAGTGGACTTGCCTTTGCCAACGTTCTTGGCAGTAAAAGCTTGTTCAACACTAGGAGACTCATTGCTGCTCCCAAACTGCTTCCTCCACCTATCTTGTTGCAAAAGCTTGTTGCACAGTTCATCAAACTTCAAGTCAACATCGGTGGATGTAATGTTGAGCATTTCGATGAAGTGCTCGTAGGAACATGGCAAACTCTTCAAAGTGATCACCACCATATCCTGCTCTTCCATCTTACGACCAATGGCCTCCAATTGATCACGAATATTTTTTATTTTCATCAAGTGCTCCTGCAAAAACACTTGGTCATCCATCATAATAGAAAAGAGCATATTCTTCAGAAAGAAAGCTCTTCCCTTGTCTAAGGTCTCATGAAGATCTTTCAAATGCTTCCAGATCTCCGCAGTAGATTTACCAAATGGTATTTATGGTAACATCTCATAGGCAATAGATAATTTAAGAAGCATGACTGCCTCCCTATTACCTCCATCATACTTGTCCCGATCCTTCCCAGCAAAAGTGGGATGAGTTTTTGTACCTAGGCAAGCGCATCCAGACACCGGTACTCAAAGATGGTAAGCATCCTCTGCTTCCACATGTTGTAATCTTTCCATTGAACCTCTGTGAACTTTCCAACATAACATTGGACAAAGTTGCCATCCCTCCCGTTTTCCAAAGCACGAAAAACGAGGTAACTCTGTGATCAACTGGTAAAACACTGGACAATCAACTGGCACAACACTAGACAATCAGCTGGCACAACACTCGATTTTTCAAAAATTGTCTGAAAAGGAGGCTCTTGTAAGATTTTTTTTTTTAGAAAAACCCTCAAAATATTATGAAAGTAAGATTTTTTTCAAAAAAGATCCTCCAAAAACTTTTGAAAGACAACAAAATAAAAAAATTTGTAAATTTTTTAAGAATTTTTTTTTGAAAACTCTGCAATTTTTTTTTTTTCCCAGAAAATTTGTCAAAACTGGCTCAAATTTTTCAGAAAATTGTAAAAAATCTTGATAGACCCATGAGTAGTAGAACCACCATTATTATTATATATATATTTTCTCAGACAAAAAACTCTTTAGAATCCAACAAAAACCCTCGAATTTGCAATAGCAAATCCGTCAAAAAAATCCACACTAAGAACTTCAGCAAGGAATCTGCTCAGTCACGCGCCCAACAAGAAGAAAAGCCGTTAGACCCGTCGCCGAGAAAAACCAGAAGATCTTGGAAAAACATCACAAAAAAACTTGCCAGGAGATTGAAGGGAAGACAATGCCAAATAAAAGTTGCGTGGGAAACAAAGACGTGTTTGAAAAAAACGTCCAGTTGCGTCAAAACAAGAACCCTAGTCACGAAAATTTTAGACCCTGTAGTTTTAAAACCATCCACTGAAAAAAAAAATCACGAACCAACAAAATGCGCTCAGGAAGAACGCCCATGAATGGAAAAAAGGGTGCACGATTTTATTCCAAAAAAAAACTTTGATCACCTTCACGCATTTTCAAAATGCAATTTCTAGTCGGAAAAAAAACCACGAAATCTGAAAGAAAGAGTGACGCAATTTTTTCCTCAAAAAAGCCCTCAAATTTTATTTTTTCTCAAAAAAAATTCTTCGATTTAAACAAATCGGCTAACCAAGCTCTATTACCATGAAAAGATAATTGATATTCATGATTGGCGTATTTACAAATGGAGAGAAGATCTCCTTATAAAGAAAATGCAAGACGATGTTTCTAAATGAAACAATCATTAACTGATGAAAAAACAAGAAAACGGGAAGTCAAAAATGTTGATGTTATAGCAGCTTATGGCTGCACTTCCATTGCACACATTTCGAGAAGGATGCATAAATTAAATGGTAGCCTTTCGGCTATTTAATTTATGACAATAACATTTAATAAACATAAAGGGCTGACCCTATATGGTTCGCATGTTTTGTTTATTGCTTGGGCCGACCTACCTTGTAATATTAATTTATTGTGTTTCTTCATAGAGGGCCGACCTAACTTGAAGAGTCGCCTCATTTGTATATATACAAGGTCTTACTTGTCATTATTATCAATCAAGTTCATCAAGTATATTCGCAATTAGAGCAGAAGTTCGCACCTTCATAGCAGCAGTCCGAATTCAAGGAAGATCATATTCATTTGTATATCTTGCATCTAGGAGAGGTGCGATTTCATTGTATCAAGTATTGGTCATTGTTGGGCCTAAGTTGTAAGCAGATTTCTGCTCTTGTTCTACTTTATATAAGAGAATTATTTGCTGGGTTTTTCTCCCTCAAGAGGAGGGTTTTCCCAGGGTATCTTGCTGTGTTTATTGTCTTATGTGTTGCATTATTTTAAATACTTTTAGTTGTATAATTTGATCTAAGAAACACTAACAAAAACTTACTAACTAAAACTTAATAAAAACAAAGATGACCATTAATATTACATTAAATATTTTAATACTGTCATTATTCATATATGCTACTTATTGAATGCCCACACTTGCATGCATTGAATCAGATTGATTTGATAAAAACTAAGTCTATCAAATCAAAGGCAATTGCAAAATTTCACACTACAGGTCAGGAACTTAATAGTGGTATTAGAGCTGGTTTCTTGCTAGCTTGTGAAATCATAAAAGAAAAATCTGTGAGCCTCAGTTTCGTGAATTGTTATGAATCCAAACAATCAAGCCTATATAACATACAAAAGAAGAAGAGCAAGAGAGGAGGGCTTTGATCCATTTCCTTTAGATTCTTCATCCAAAAAAACATGGGTGAGAGGCGTGATATGGGAGATAGGCACGATATACCTGAAGGTAGCACTTATTAGATCCTTAATGACCTAGGTAGAAGCCAACAATAGGTGGTGCAACTCCTAAATCAGCTTGTGAATGGTAGAAACAATGAGGTTAACAATGGCAATAATGGTAACAATGGTACAAACGGGCAGAACGAAGGTAATGGGAATGACAAAAATAATTGAGAGGGAAGTAATACTCACATTCTGGCACACAGTCATGCTAGGACAACTAGCAGGATAACACCAAGGCCTCTTATGCCTTAATTCTTGGGAGGACAACCATCTGGTAATTAGGGGTAGTAGGCACAATGTGAGGGTTTTTCAGACTATCTGAGGGAGTATCAATCTTTGGGGGATGAGTTTCATGCCGCTATGACATTACAGGATTTATGTGCTATTAAGTACAAAAATAGGCCCAAAGATAATAACAGGGGACCTCAGAATCAGGATTTGCAATGCCAGGTTGGGAAACTCTCTATTCCCTCCTTTGATGGTTCCAGTAGGTGTATAGCTAGAGCTTGGGTGCAAAAGTTGGACACCTACTCCCAGCTTAATCCCATGTTGGAGACAAAAGTGATAAAATATGCTACGTTGCACTTGGAGGGTGAGGCACATGAGTGGTGGTACCACAGACTTGTTACTTTGGGTCATGCCAACATCACCTCATATCTAGATTTCACATAGAGATTGATGGATAGATTTGATCAGAAGGATCCAAAGTTGCATTTTAGAGAGTTAGCTTAGCTTAGAATGGCACAGTGGACGCTTATATTTCTATGGTGACAGACATTTTGGAGCACATATTAGTCATGCTATTTATTGAGGGTCTTTCTGAGCCATAAGGATTTCAAATTTGACTCATTGCAGGATGCTATCATTCGGGCTCGGGACATGGAGCGTTCTGCGCCTAAAAATAAGTTTCCGTCTAAACCATTCGTCCAACAAAAGAACAAGGACAAGAAACTCTTTTAGAAATAGTGGCCTAAAAAGAGAAAGCAAGAGGAGGAAGAGCGCAAGGAGTACAGAAGAAAACAATTGTGTTATCATTGCAATGAGCGCTGGGAGCTTGGTCATCGTTGTTTGGGTAAGGGTAAAGTCCATTTTATTGAGGTTGTATCAGTCGATGAGGACGAAGGTGAGATCGGAAACACTCAGGGCAGCGAGGATAGTAGTACTGATGATGAGCAGCCATAGGTGGAGACTAAGAGTGGTACCATTGCTACCATTTTAGGTACCCCCAGGTTTAACTCCTTTAGGGTCAGGGGAGTTTTCTAGGGCCAGCGTGTCACAGTGTTGATAGATAGGGGGGCAACCCACAACTTCATTGATGCAACATTAGTGGCGAAGCGGGGTATACCTACACAAGACTTTGAGGGATTCAGTGTCATGGTGGCAGATGGGTTTAATATGGCATGTACACAGAAGGTTCCTTAGTTGGGTGTCACCTTGGGCAATTATATGGTCACAGATGATTTTTATGTGGTGGATTGGGTGACACTAATGCTATCCTAGGAATACAGTGGTTACATTCATTGGGTAAATACTCAAAATTTTTAGATTATGGAACTTAAGTTCAGGGTAGGGAATGGTAAGAAAGTTGTACTTAGAGATATGGCTAATGGGGCACCAAAGTTAGTGTTAGCAAAGAGGATGGAGAGTATTTTTTAGGCACAAAGATGTGGCTTGGGCAGCAAAATACCTAATTACTACTAAGGACACAACAAATAGAGATTAGCCATATGATATAGACATACAGTCGCTTTTGGGTAAGCATGACAAAGTGTTCGAAGAGATCCCTCTAGGGAGGCCACCAGATAGGGGGTTTGAGCACACCATTGAGTTGAAGGAGGGGGCCAAGATCATCATCACCACCCCCTATCGTCATCCTAAAAAGTTTAAGGATGAAATAGAGAAAGCAATCAAGGAATTGCTTGACATGGGACACATACGACCGAGTTCTAGTCCCTTTGCTTCTTCTGTGGTCTTGGTGAAGAAGGACAAAACGATGAGGGTGTGCATTGATTATAGGGCTCTCAACAACAAGACCATTAAGAATAGGACCCGATACCTAGGATTGATGAGTTTTTGGATGAGCTACATGGTGCAGTGTATTTTTCTAAGATAGATCTTCGTTCTGGGTACCATCAAATCTGGGTTAGAGAGCAAGATGTTCATAAGACGGCCTTTCGGTGTCACTACGGGCACTATGAGTTCCTAGTCATGCCGTTTGGCTTGATTAACGTACCTGCAACATTTCAATCTTGCATGAACCACAGTTTTAACAAGCAGTTGCGCAAATATCTCCTTGTATTCTTCGATGACTTGCTTATTTACAACAAAACTTGGAATGATCATCTTAAGCAGTTGGATGAAGTGTTAAGTATTATGGAGGAGCAGTCTTTGTATGCTAAGGCCTCAAAGTGTGAATTTGGCCTTAAGGAGATACTGTATTTGGGGCATGTAATCAGTGCATAGGGTGTATAGGTCCACCAAGAGAAGATCTAGGCAATACTCGACTAGCCACCGCCTAGGACACTTATAGAGCTGCGAGGGTTCTTTGGACTATGTAGCTACTACAGGCGCTTTGTTAGAGGGTTTTCTCAGTTGGGGGCACCATTGAAAGACCTTACAAAAAAGGGAGCATTCAGTTATGTTTAAGGAGGCACAATGAGCTTTTGACAAGCTCAAAGAGGTGATGAGCGCTTGCCTTGTGTTAGCACTTCCTGATTTCACAGAACCTTTTGTCCTTGAGTGTGATGCATTCGGTGAGGGCATAGGTGCAGTACTAATGCAAAATAGGCACCCTATTGCTTTCGAGAGCCACAAGTTGAGAGGACCTGAGAGACTTTACTCCATCTATGATAAGGAGATGCTCGCCATTATGCATGCTTTGGCGAAGTTCAGGCAATACTTGGTTGGGGGTAAGTTTGTGGTGAGGACCAACCACAACAGTCTTAGGTATTTCTAAAAGCAGAAAGATTTGAATGAGAGGTAGCAGAAGTGGGTCAGTAAAATACAGGCCTACGACTTTGACATAGAGTATGTGAAGGGGAAAAAGAATGTCGTTGCAGATGCCCTTTCCAGAAAACCAACAGCCTGCTCACTTATAGAGATTTTAGTTGATTGGAAATCTCATCTTTTAGTAGACTACTCCAAAAACAAGTTTGCGTGCAAGGTGATGGATGGACAGGTACAAGATGACCGATACTGAGTTATGGATGATATCATTTTCTACAAAGGCAAAATCTATCTAGTGCCAGAATCTAGACTCAAGGAGAAGATATTGCGAGCTTCACAGTCACTCCTTTAGCAGGTCATCAAGGTTACTTCAAGAATTATCGGCAGGCTAGAGAGAGGTTCTCTTGGAAGGGCCTCAAGGAGGATGTATTTAGGTATGTTAGGGAGTGTACGACTTGTCAGCAGAACAAGTCAGAGCATTCACATCCAGCGGGTTTACTGCAGCCTCTACCCATTCTTGAGTAGAAGTGGGAGGGCATTTCCATGGATTTCATCACCGTTCTCCCCAAGGTTCATGGTAAGGATTGCATATATGTGGTTGTAGACTGTTTGATGAAATATGCTCACTTCTTTGCCATATCTTCAGAGTATAAGGCACCCCAGGTAGCAGAATTGTTCTTCAGGGAGATTTTCAGGTTGCATGGACTGTCGAGATATATAGTGAGTGACAGGGATAACGGGTTCTTGAGTGCTTTCTGGCAAGAGTTATTTAGGTTGACAGGGACAAAATTAACTCCGAGTACGAGTTATCACCCCTAGACAGACGAACATATTGAGATCGTGAACAAGTGGATTTAGGGGTACTTGCATAATTACATTGTAGGACAGTAGAGAGAGTGGGTCAAGTGGTTGCACTTGGGTGAACACTGTTACGACACCACTTACCACATGTCGATTGGCATGACACATTTTCGTGCATTGTATGGATATGATGCACCATCTTTTATGGATTTAGCTTTTGGGGAGAGCAGAGCTCCTAAAACTAAGGATTGGATTCAGGAGAGTCAGGACATTCTAAAGGCTTTCAAGGATAATTTGCGATTAGATCAAAATCAACAAAAGACATATGTAGACAGGCATCAGGTTGAGCGTAGCTTTGAGGTGGGGGATATGGTTTTCCTTCATTTGCAACCTTATAAGTAGTCTTCGTTGAAGAATAGTGGCGCAAAGAAGGTCAAGCCTCGGTTTTATGGGCCCTATAGGATCATCAGACGTGTTGAGGAGGTAGCCAATGAGTTGGAGTTTCCGAAGAACAGTAAGATCCATAATGTGTTTCATGTTTCGCGCCTCAAGAAGGCACTTGGACATTAGGTTACTTCGTCCTTTGAGTTGCCCCTGTTGGATGAGGGACATTTGGTTTTGATTCCTGAGGAGATAATTGATACTTGGGAGAAGAGATTGAGAAACAAAGTGGTTAAGGAGTTCTTGGTCAGATGGAGAGACTTGCCAGTTGAGGATGCAACTTGGGAGGGAGAACAAATTCTGCAACACCCCAATTTGCAATTGCTTGAGGGCAAGCAATTTCGGGAAGGGAGGACTGTAATGTCCCCTTCTTAGTAGCCACTCAGGGTGATCACTTAGCCTTTTTAATTCCCAAAGGCTAAAGGTGAATTTAGGGAATCCTTTACTTGATTATTTAATATTGCCTAAGGCGTCAAGTTAAATTTAAAATGTAATATTAAGTAATTAATAAAGTAAGCTTATAAAGTGACTTTAAGTGAAATATTTAAATAGGTACTTTAATAAGTCACTTTATATCGTTTGAGCGAGAAATTAAGTGGGAAATATAAAAGGCAAAAAGGAGCTCATTTCTCTCATTCTTGAACATTATTTTCTCATTTCATTTTGGAGAGCTTTTTGAAGGCTTTTCAGGTCTATGGGTTTGAAAACCCTAGGGCACTAGTTTCGGTAGTGCAATTATCTATCCTAGTTGGAGTTTATCGAGGGAGTCACTCAGGCTTCCTATTTGAATTTATTGCAGTTTGGTGAAACATTTTCAGTGATAAATCTGGAGGTAGCATTGTATTAAGGGTCAAGATTGTGCAAGGAGGTTGAAATCGAGCTAGTACATCACTTAGTTTTTCAAGGTGTTTTCTTGGTTTGATTCATTGTTTGCATCGACTCCATTCATATTCAATATATTTCACTATCCAGGAAGGCGTGTTAACCTGTAACTCCTAGGTGCTAGTTCTATGGTGTTTATTTGAGCAATACGTGTGATCTTGGATACATTGAAGGGGTTCATTCAGACGTCATTGAGATTGTTGGTGTTGGAGGAAGATCACGTGACAGCTTAGAGGGAAAGAACATTATCAGTGAGGTGTAATGTGGGTCTTATGAGAGTTGACTGTCACTTTATGGGCAAAACATGACTGCAAATGAAGAAGGCATGTCCCCTAGAGGTCACTGATCTGTTGATTGGCTGTCGCGACTGATTTCCAAGTTGGGACGATTCACAATCTTGTCATATGAGTTATTTTCTATGAAGCTGGAGTATTTTGTAAGTGCGTCTATATATTCTGGGTCTGTTTCCTTGTGAAATCTGTTTATTACTGTCAAGGGAATACTTTGTAGCAGCTGGGTATAGTGTTAAGTCAAGTATTTGAACTGCTGTCCATAAATTAGAGTCTCATTTACACTCAGAAAATGTATATTAATCTGCTGTAATTGCTTCTCAGTTATTGCTGTATGATGCCAATGCATATTAAAGGAGTCATTAGTGTAGAAGTTGTCTTGCTAGTGCTGTAGCAGTCATTGGTCTCTATTGATAATGTTTAAATGTATCACTATATTGAAATGCAATTGAAACCATGATGCATTTAGCACCGTCATTATTCATATATGCTACTTATTGAATGCCCACACTTGCATGCATTGAATCACATTAATTTGATAAAACGAAGTCTATCAAATCAAAGGCAATCGCAAAAATTTCACACCACAGGTTAGGAACTTTACATGGGTACTCACCAGACGTCGCATTTGGAAGACTTGCCAAACTCGCCAAGTTTGGGTGAGTCCCGACCCCTAGACTCAACCATTTTAATTAGTTTTTTAATAAAATTTACATGCCCATCTAGGATTTACAAAAAATATGAAAATGGTGTGTGCCATGAAGGTCTTTGTGGTTTTGCAGGTTTATGACATGCCCATCGACCCCGTTGGGTGCGCTGCCCCCAGACCCCCGCAAGGGATGCTGCCCCTTGACCCCACTAGGGGCACTTTCCCCAGATCCCCACAAGGGCACTGCTCCTCGACCCCATTGGGGTGTTTCCCCCAAACCCACATCAAACTATAGGTCTAAGCATGTAATAGGCCAATGATGAATCATGATCATAAAACCTACAAAATACATATCACTTGTTGCGAATTTCTGTACCTTTGACAGTCAAAGCTATAAACAAGGATCATCTTGTTTCATACATTGGACAACTTGTTTAGTTCCTAGTATGCAAGGATGACCATAGGCAAAGTTGGCATGCTACAGTCATTGTACTATTGAATACAAGTCAAGTCATAGTTGGCAAGAATTGCCATTTTCATAATGCAAAAAATGTATCAATCATGCCCTACACAAGAAACACATGGAACAATCCCATCTATTCGTATGCTAGCTAAAGTCAAACTAGAACATAACCATTTGTCTTTTTACTTAATTGTTCCTGTTTGTTAATGAGTTTGACAACAAAATATGCAGTCTTGAAGGCTTCAAAAAACATTTTTAATAACAAATTCCTCACTTGAATATAGACACCAATTATTGAGACACAAGCAAATATCATGGCTACATCATCATCTAGGACTTATCTTAGACACTAGCGCATGAATTGTCGTGATTTTGGGATGAGTAATGCAAGCTCCTTTGAGCCATAGACTTATATTTTTAGTTTTGATATTTGTTTTGATGCCATGGATTTCATTTTCCACGAGTTTTGTATACATTTGACAATATTTATATATCTAAATGTGTTTTTTCCTTCAGCGAAAATTTGCGTTTATACTTATGTGGTCAATGTATGTTTGTGTATGGGATCATAGTAGTTTCTATTTGATGATGTTATTGTGTCTTTAAAGTTTATTTACTAAAGGGTGCATGAAACAAGTCTTGAATCCTTAAAAGTCTCTAAATTTCTTGGGTTTCCTATTTGTTGAGTTTGAATTGAGTTTAGGCTCCGAGTCAAAAATTGACTTGCCGAGTCCTAGGCGAGTCCGAGTCTTGTAACACTGGTTGGAATATTGTTTTTGTGGTGTTTTGAGGTTGTTTTCATCAAAGAGCTTGCAAGATTTTCTTACTTTTTATTTTGTGATCAAAATCCTACAGTTTTAGGGCAAGTTTAAGCCATTTGAGGAAGAAGATTAGAGGGTTGTTCCAGCCTCCTAGGGTTGATGTTTTAGGACAGATTGTTGGGTTTCTCCATCATTTGCAAATGTTTTCAAAACCTTAGGAATAATTCTTAGTTTACAAATGGATAACCAAAAGATTGGATTTGAGTCACTAAGTTGGATTGATGGTATTGTTTGTAGATTCATGATGGTTAGGGTTTTGATATTCATTAGGAGGATTCACCAGTTTTGGATCAAAAGTTGCTTTAGAATCTCAAACGATGCTCGTGCAAATTGCTACTTTTAAGTAGCGACCAATAACTAATAGTGGCTATTTCTAGTATCCTATTTTTGGGCAAGGTTTAGGGTCCATTTTAGGTCCTTGTAATTAGTTTTTATTTTATTAATTATTTAGAATAGACTTGCTTTAAAGTTACTTTCTTTCCAACTTTTCAACAACTTTTAAGTGTTTTGCTTTAAAGCTCACTTTTTGGGATTAAAAAATGATTATTTTAAACAACACATAGACTCTAGAGAGGATAGTCGATGCTACGTTTATGCTGTAGAAAATTTTGTTCAAGTAGGTTCATCTATTTATGTAATTGAAATTGAATAACTTTGTCAAGCTTTTCATTGATGTCGTTTATTCATCAAGTGATAAATTTGTATGCGACATAACAATTTAGTTTTGGAATCATTTGTATGTTGTTTATCCAAGTTGTTGTTCTTTATAGTCTTGATTGCAATTGATTGCTAGTCTTTGTTATATATAGTTAAAAGTTGTTTTTGTTTGGGTGTTTAGATAGTTTGCTTCTATTCAATATTAGAAAATCTCATTAGCAAGGCACAATTGTAACAGTTTAGTACTTGTATTTGAGGCAAAATCATTGGCAAATAGTCATTTCTTATAGGCAAACCTCCTAGTGAATCTTGTATAGTGTGCATATTTGTATATCTTGTCTATTGTTTTTAGCCGTGTTGTTGAATTGGTAGAAAAACAAGCCAATTCCAGTTATGAAATGTTCTAGAATTGGATTTGGATTTGAATCCTTTGTGAATTCAACTAAGGTTCGGGACTTTTGTGGCCAAAATGTTTCTAGTTGACAATAGACAAATTTGGTTGATTTCAATGGTGATGTGGTGATTCTTGAGTGTTTCCGTCTTGATTCCAGATATAGACATGGTTTTCAAAGCATTTTTTGACTTATTGACCAAAAGACCTAAAATATTTTAACATTTTGTTTATTTCATCAGTTTAATGCACCAAAGGAGTAGGAAAGAGGTGAATGTGGAAGAAATAACTATGACAAATATAGCCCCAATGAAAATAATATTTTCATTCAATTGCATAATCTTTTAAAGTGAGTGGGAAGATCTTTGCAAGAAGCTTTTCATTATAAAACATAATCCAATAAAGTAGCATTAAATGATCTCAAAGTGTCATAGGGCCTCCTTTACCATTGTACATCCCAAAATGAG
Organism: Sequoiadendron giganteum; assembly: GCA_007115665.2. Taxonomy (NCBI): domain Eukaryota; kingdom Viridiplantae; phylum Streptophyta; class Pinopsida; order Cupressales; family Cupressaceae; genus Sequoiadendron; species Sequoiadendron giganteum. The sequence goes on from CM021105.1 coordinate 276,208,347, forward strand.
GGGCCATAAAACTACTTGTAAATGTATAAGAGAGAATGTAAAATAAGTAAGATCATGCTTGATTTCTCTTGTGAAATCCTTTTGAATACTAGAGCACAAGGTATGAACTAAGCATCTCATTAAGTCTTTTGGGATGGCATCCAAGGTAGAAGGATGATATTAAGGACAAAAGTGGTAACATGAGAGATGCAAATTCAAATGAAATAGTTTCCTATTGCTTAAATGTTTGACAACATTGTACACATGTGACTTACCAAGTGTCCATGTTGTTTGGCCAACATAACAAGCTTGAACCAGCTACTACAAATAGGGTTTTCTTTTATTTTAATGTGCTATGCTGCTCTGAATGGTTGATTTTACAATAGTCGACCATATTTTGAAAAAAATGATACAAGGATATTAACAATTACCCATCATTGTTGTTTATAATCTAAACTTATGAAATGAGCTCCGTGTGAAGCTGGACTAGACTTTGAAATTTGAAAGAAATTGAAATGTCTTGTTTACAATTCGTGATGAAGTATATTTTTGAGTGAAATGAAATTATTTCAGTGAAGAATGTGAAGCTAATTTGAATGAAATTGAATTGCTGTCTCGATAATATGATCACAAATTAAAATTGAAACTACAATTTGTTAGTTTTATGATCAGATTTAACAGAAAGCAAATTAGCAGAAAATTCAGCACCACATAGAACAATGAACACAGCAGATACCCTGGGAAAACCCTCCTACTCGAGGGAGAAAAACCCAGCAAAATATGTCTCCAATATATTGAATGAATAAGAGCAGAAATCTGCTTACAAGTCTGGCCTTACTCAAGGCTGAATTAATACAATGAATAATAGCATCACTCCTTGATGCGAAGATACAAATGAATGTGATTGTCCTTGAGAATGGTCTGCTGCTACAAACTGATCTGCTGCTAAGTGTGAACTCCTTCTTGAAAGAATGCGAATTGAATGTAAGAATGACTTACTGTAAATGAAAGATCACCACCTTGTATATATACAAAACTAGGTGACATCTCAACTAGGTCGGCTCCCTTAGAGATGATAAATATAAAATATTAATTGCAATATATAGGCCGACCTGCCTTTAATTAAGGAAAAAATATCTCCTGAAGCTACCAAACACTAACACAACTTAGGTTGAAGTATTTCATTAAAAAAAATTAAAATATTAAACTATTTCTTTAGTATATTAAAATTCAAATATAAACAAGTATCTAGTTTATTACACAAACTATTGATTCAAAAATTGGTTGGTTTCCAATTTATAAAATACCATTTTATAAACTTAGTTTTGTTGGTTTTGAATCTACAGCATATTGTTCAATGTTTGTTTTTCAAACTTGTAGGCTCATAAGGATTACATTGTTACAATGGCAGTCAGTTCTAGTTCAATTAGCCAACCCTCCTTCAAAATTGACCCAATTTCACCTTTGTGGAGGCATGTAGAAATGACACAACAAATTCTAGGTGGTGGGACATATGTTTGGATATGCTGTGGGTGTGATAAGAGGCATACGAGTTCATACAATAAGGTGAAATCCCATTGGCATGCCATTCTTGGAATGGGAATCAATGCCTGTCTAGGAAAGAATTGTGTACTTATACCAACTCATAAAATAACATAATAGATCAAAGAGTAGGAGGAAGTAGATGCAAGAGTTGTCCTTGGAACAAGACATCCTTTGAGGAGAGGGGATCATGGAGGCCACTTTTGTATTTTATATTGTTGTCCTTAATGTTGTAGTAGATTGCCACTTGTTTTTGGGTAAAAACGAAGAAGAGCTTGCTAATGTGAAGAGAACAAGGTGACCATTAGAAAGAGCATTTTAGAATGATACTAGGGAGATTGTTGGTCAAATCATCATAGGATTCCTCTATGCAAATGGTTTGTCCTTCGATGTTGTTCTATCATCATACAAGCAAGATATGATGAGAAAAATAAATGATGCTCCAAAATGTTACATGAGTGTAGGTTATGTGAAAGTGTGCACTACGTTGTTGTCAAATGAGGTATAGAAACTTCATTGGTTTCCATTAGGTATTCATGGAATTTTTATTAATTTTAAAAATTACTATTTTCAAATTTGAAGTTTGATTTGCAATTTATTAATTTAATAACTCTTAATTCTCTCACTTTGTTTCAATAGGTTGCTAGTTCCTCTTCATCTGAATGGAATTGGATTATATACTCCATCGATTCAATGAAGCACATCGATTCAATGAAGCACAACTGATTGACATAAAGTAATGTAGAGGAGTTAGTTTATGTGCATTCCAACTTGCACCTTCTTACTTACAAAGATAATGAGTACAAGGGGCAACAAAGTTGTGGGGTGCACTATAGACCCATAGTGAATTGACTTGGATATTTTTACTTTTGCACAATCTTCACTTTTTTGGGAGTTGAGTAGCCAATGTACTTTTACTTGTGAGCGGCAATGGGGTTCCATGTGGTTCTACTAATCTACCTATGTCATCTAATGCCAATGATGCTGATGATGATGATGTTGGTCTTAATGATAACCTGTACGATGCTGATTAGTAAATGTACTATTTCAATATTGAACAGTGATTATCTATCATGAACTTCAAGTTTGACAAATTGATATTGAATTAGTATAATTGTATTTCAATTTTTTTTTTTTAATATTTCTGGTGGTTTTGTTTAGCGCATGCATGGTATAGGGTATTTTGAACTTAATTATGTTTTTAAGCTGTAGTTATATGTGTGTGTGTGTGTGTGAGCTTTATGTGTTTTTTGTATAGATGTACCTAGCCCCCACCTCAAAAAAAATCTACTATATTGGTGTATACTACTCATGTACCCTTACTTGTAACCAATTTTGATTTGGCAACTTAGATTTAAGTCTGGTTATTTTAGATTAGGTTTAGGTTTAATTTAGATCTCATGGGAGCTTCCCTTCCAAATTTGAAGAGAGGTTATACCTTACACATTGTTCCATTTTGTGTTGTTTTGTAAAAGATGAGTTAAAACACTAGCACTACTCATGCTATCTCACAGTATTTGGAAACACTTAGCTTATACAATTTTTTTGGTTATAACTTTCCAAATTACTCTTGCATATTCATAATGCAACAAAATGTGATTCACCGATTCCTCCTTGTAGGATAATACACATCTAGAAGGTCCTTCAAAGTCTTGCTTCCTAAGATTGTCAAAAGTTAGGATTTTAATCAAGCTAGACATCCTCACGAAGGCATAACACTTGGGAGGTGCATCTCCATTCCCTATTGCTTCCACTTGGCAATATTGAAGAGGGCGAATATCCCGTGCTCTTAGAATAGAGTATTGTTGGCGTAATAACTAACACCTTTGGTGTGTAAGTTAAAATGGACAGTGCACATTGCGTAATGAGTGCTCTTCAAATTAGGAGGGGAAGCTCCCTCTTTTGCTAATATGCGTGAAAAAGTAAAGTATTCTAAATCCTATCTTTTTTATCTCAGCTGGAAGAGGCACAAGGTTAAGAAAACCTAGAACGTTGCAGCTAAGGATTTTCTGGTTTCGCAAATCACTAACTACAACTGAACTAACTACTTTAAATCTATCTAGTTTCCTCAAGTAAATAGAGCATGAGGAAATGGAGCGGGGATGTGATTACACGATAAACTTTCGGTAAGATTCACAACGTGAAGGCAAGGTGGCACAACTATTTGCTTGGCTGAATAAGTTTATTGACACATACATCACACGACAAGCTTTAGGTATAGATTCCAAACTTGAAGGCAAGGTGGTACAATGATTTTCTCAATCTGAATAGGCTTATTAAACACAAAACACAAGGTAAGCAACTGGGACAGTGTATTGCATAGACGAGACACGCATACAACAACGATCAAACCAACAACCCCATTTAACTAAGATGAGCATTCATCATAATAACTGCATGAAACCCAAGTGGCATAACAATTCATCATCATAACAAATACTTGTGAACAAATACAAAATAGGCAATATTATAGGCAAGGTGGCACAACATATATTACTCTCTCGTGCAAGAGTTCTATTTACAAGGGTGAACCAATCTTGAGAATAGGCATGTTGCCGACAGCCCAACAATTCTCTATCACAAGCAAAAGTTAATTACAAATGAGCTGAAAGCTCTTATTTATAGACATCAAAGGTGTAGGCAACCCTAAAATCACCTTGAGTCAACTACAATCTTGCAATGCATGCAAGATTTTATTGCTAAACCCTAATAAAGGAAACTATATAGTTAACCGGCAAGCTACCATCAATTAACCGAAACATCTAATCTAAGTGGACAATGTGCAAGCATGCACGTCCTTATTGAAATGAAAGCTAACTAATAACTCCAACTATACAAAGATATTTCCAAGAAAGACATGGCATGCAATGTGTAACAATGAGTTAATTCAGAAAGAAGCATCAAGTTCAACTCCTGTGTCTAATGTCTATCTTGGAAAAGGTGGGACGCCATGAATTGAAGTTCACTGGCCGTGATCTCGAGCAAGTAACTCCTCCACGAGGTTAGTGACTGCATCACCATCTAGAAGTCGTCACATGTCTCAACTGTCAATTCATTACTTGTCAGCAACTCAAGCAATCCTGGAAATCTCTGCACACTTAAACTAGCATTTCACTAACTGGTAACTCTGGCAACTTTGTAACTGAAGTGATGGCCACCGTTTCTTTTGCAGCTTGATGCTTCTCACGTTTTTCACGCTTTTCTCTATGGAAGAGTGTTGCATGATGAAACCGCGAAGTTTAACTGCGAACACTCCGGTTGTGAGAAATGTACATGAACTTGTTGCACATGCAGACTTCCAACAGTATCAACCCTCTAAACTGGCCTTGGAAGACAATCAGCTATACGAGGCATGAAACCATGTGGGCTTGAGTGACTATGCCTGTCAACCCTCCAGATGTGCTTGATACAAATCGTTGTCAGCTTTTCTGATGAAATCATGAATTAAGACCGATTTGGTCTTGAATTCAGTCTGCGTGAACTGCATTATGAAAAACTCGCCTGTTGACTATAAACTCAACTATGTTCCGACAACTTTCTCTGGAAGCTAAAAATAGCCCGTTGGAGAGCAAATTTCACGGAAAATTCTGAGATGTGGGTTTTGTCCGGAAAATGTTTCTAAGACAACCCACAACGTCAGAAATGTGAAAAAGTGTCGTTTAGCTTGACATGCAAAGGCTTTCCTGAAAAAAACAACTAGGGGCAGTAGGGGCTGTGAGGGTAGATTTTTCCAAAAAAATCTGGAACATGGGTTTTGTGCAGAAGATGATTTCAAGCAAACCCAGATCCTTCGTTTTGAAAAATATTGTCTTTAACTCCACCATGCAAAGAATTTCAGTTGAGAAAAGCAAAACTTCGAGAATTGAAGCTTCGAGGAAACTTTTCCTGAAAAATTCTAACACATGGGTTTTGTAGAGAAAGCCATGCACAACCAACCCAGATGATTAAAACTGTCAAAAGTTGCCGAATTCTTGGACATGCGAATTGCGAAGAATACCTAAGATGAGAAATTAGAATAGAAGAATTTAAGACAGTTTTAATAGAAGTTTTTGTTTGTTTGTTTTCTCTGCTTCTGTAGAAATTCGCCTACGTTTGTTTGAAGATTGTTGATTATTCTGGATCTGTATCTGCAAGGAATTCTGAAAAATAATTCTCGCAACGCCTTCAAATGATGCTCGCACAAGAGAAAACTCATTTGCACTCAACCTGCTGTGAGAGAAATGAACGCCTAAATGCAAGTAATAAAGAATTTAAGGTTTAAGGCGTCAACTGCAAGTAGAAACCTCGATTTCAAAAGAAGTCATCTGATTGGACCCCACTTCATGCAACAAAAACTGTCTTGAAGTCTCAAAAATATTAAAATATTTAGTTCAACTCAGCATGCGAAACTCAATGAGTCTCAAAATAGGCGCCAATATTAAAAATATTGAAGAAATTCGCCCTTTGTACAACTGACATGCAAGAACTGAAAAATTAATATTACTTTAATCAGTTAACTAAAATCTCTCCTTCTAGGTTGCTTTAGAATATTTTCCTGATTCTGAAAAGTCAAAGTTTGACTTTCTAGGCGTCCATTTGCAAAAGTTGAGATTTTTTGCTAACTTCCTACTTTGTAGTTTGTTTTAAACCTCATGGCAGCCTCTGTTGAACCTTGATTTTTGGATGCTCGAGTGATGTTGGAGCTAAGCTGAATGATTCATTGCGTAGCTAGATCAAAACTAATGAAATACCTGCTAGATGCTGTGACCTCAGAAAACTGAATCTGGTGCCTCTAAATGAAGGGCGCCTTTTTCAAGGAGATATGTAATTTCACAAGAAATTTTTTTCTTAGCCATTTTTTTGATTTGCCATTTGACGTTTCAATCAGCTGTTGTCGGTGAACAATGACTCCCGTCAACTGGATGCTAGATACATTGCGTAGCTGGAAGAATTACGCACCTGATGATTGCATGTGCAAGGCTTGAATGCTAGATTAGGACCCCCAAATGCAAGGGCGCCCCTAGCCTGTGAAGGTGCAAACACCATTTTGACAAAGTGTAACTTTCATCTGGACACCATACTTTGAACCCTGACACCGGGAGCTGGATGCTCCGATTTGCGCACCGTTTGTCTCTCTGTGTAGCTGGATCAACTTACAAGAAATGTCTTTGGAGGTGACAAAGCAAGAAAACTACTTCTAAGACCTCAACAAGAAGGGCGCCTTTTTCAAGGAGATGTGTATTTCCCATACTTAGCCATTTTTTGATTGCTTTCACTTTTCAGCATTACCACATTGACCTCGCATGTACGAGCATTTGCCAAATCCCGGAGGCTGACAACTGGACTTGTTGGATAGCTGGAGTAATTGCGCACAAGTCTTGTGAAGACTGCAAATACTAAAAACCCCATCTGGCAGGCCTAAAGGCTGGCCCCCCTGGCCTATAGAAGTGCAGGCGTGTACCGCTATGTTTCTCCACCCTTTGATTTATGTGTTCAGTAGAACCTCTATCACGATCACTCAAAATGTCGGATCACCTTGCGAATTGATGCGTTGCGATGCCAAACTAGATTAGAGAAGATCTCAGGAAGACCTCATATGCAAATTCACACATCTGGGAAGCCAAATTCAAGGGCGCCCTTGAGCTACAGGGGCACAGAAACCATGAACATGACAACCTCTGTGACATGCCTTCTCCTCGTATACTCAACTTTTGACCTCGATTACCGGAGTTCTATACTACGTACATCTTCGCTTGATAGCTCGTCGGAAAGTTGGGCTAATTTTGAAGAGATTGAATCCATTTGCAAGCACATGCAACCAGATTTGAGCCTCCAAAAAGAAGGGCACCCTTGGGCTATAGGTTCGCAGATCTGCATACTTTAACTGCCTCCATGATGTGTATACTCCTTGTAACTTCTGCCTCTGCCTTCGTTTGTCGGAGTTCTGCAATTCAGACGAACTTGCTCCATAGCTAGTCAGAAAGCTGACTGAAAACCGAAGAGAATGAATGTATTTGCAATCCAAAGCAGTTGAATCTTGACCTCCAATAAGAAGGGCGCCCTTGGCATGTAGAGGCATAGATTTGCTTTGAATTTCATGTTTTCCATCATTTCGCACTCTGCGAACACCGTATCAACTACTGAGTTATCCATGTAAAAGCACTACGGTTGCCGAGGTGTGTGTATGACTATACTTCACCATTTTCACATGTACGAACATTGTAAAGTTGATTTGCATGTTGATTGCGCAAGTGTCTACTACGTTACATAGTGAAAGTGTTCCCAAACTTAGAATATTTTAAGCACTTTTCGCCATTTGAAAATCCCCTCCATCAAGAAGCATCTTTTTCAGCATCTTTCATCATAGAATGTTCTGCTTTGAGTTTCAGGCTTACATTTTGACACTTGGTATTGGTCAACTGCCATTGACAACCTCAGAGGTCCTAACTTTTCTCCTGAAAAAGTGAAAACTACCCACCAGGCTTAAATTGACTTTTAACTAAAACCGATTTCACCACTGTGATCGTGATGCAAAATAAGCCTATCAAAATTAATTTCAACCAATTCTGACAAGTTTCTATTTTTAGGGTTTTTGACCTAAAAATGGGGTTCAAAAACACTAATTTTCAAAATTTTCAAATTTTGCTAGTATCGTCCTAACATTACATTAACCAAAAGCCCATACTTGATTTGCCCAAAAACTGAGTTTTGACATCATTTTTACAAGGTTTAGACCATTTTAAGCAAAATGCCTTAATGAAGCAAAAATGTTGGTTTGGGTACAACATTAGGCTCCGTCTGGTGACCATGTCGGATACTTATGGCATAGGAGAATTGAGATTCTCTGTGTTTTTGTAGACTAGTGACTTAACGTTGGGCATTGGAGTCAAGACTTTTCCCTAATTACCTAAAATACTTGGAGTTTTCCTAATCACCTAAAACAAGACTACCTAATTAATCACCTAAAACACGACATAACATCATAGAACAGGGAAATACATTACGACATAACGATAAAGCATAAATAAAAATTACTTAAAGAAAATTTACTCCACCCCCGAAGGGATGAAGTGCTTTGAATATTGTTCGCTGCATGGCAGTGCAAAGAGCCTCCCACCAATGTCGTTTCTGCCTGAAAGGCTTTACTAATCTTCTGATGGGCACTATAGTAGGCAATCCTTCTGGAATGAAGATTCTCAAGTATTCGCACATCCATGCAAAGGTATTCTGACAAAAGTTGGAATATGATGCAAATGGGAAAGTTGATACCCCTGAGGCATAAGTTTTGTTGTAGTCCATCCTCGGGATGTTGAATTCTTCAAACCAGTCGATCGAGTTCCAAACTCGATTTTTATAATGCCGTAGGTGATGCTTTTTTACTTGAAAATATCCTTTGATTGGCTCGTCGATCAGCTCTACATCACCTTTAACACATAGGAGTTTGATTCCCATGTCTTCGACATCTTTGAGGTCTAACAAAAGCGACTCTTTTTCAGCTTCAATGAATTTCAATTGCACAGATGGGTGCAACTATCCTTTAGGGGAGATGATCAATTCCCCTACTTTTGAAATTGTATTTAAACAACCTCCATCAAACTGTATTGTCCATGATTTTGTATCCTTTGTCGGTCTCTTCTCAAAACAAGCAATGTTCTGATCTTTAATTTCTATTTCTGATAGAGTCACACAATTACCAGGATCCGTTTCAGGCTTTGCTTCTGTTGGAACAAATGACTTGAGTGCAGCCTGCTTCTTTACAACCTTGAGAATCTGATCTAGTTGATTTGGATGGTCTTGAAGATATTCCAATTGAGAGATTTGTACCTTGGTCTTCATCATGGAAGCTACGATGTCAAAATTTGCTGAAGACATCTCTTGAGCAACTGGCATAGTAATCTCCTGTGAAGATTTGAGTTTAGAAGTGGGAAGCACTTCTTTACCCTTTTTGTTTAATTTCCGCCTTTCTTCTTCTTCTTTCTGTGCCTTGAAGTGTTGAGCACGTGTGAACATAGGAGGAGTGTACTGACGGTATTCTTCTTCTTCTTCTTCTTGATTTACGGGTTCTTTATCAAAGTATCCCGCAGTGGAGTTGCCATTGAAGTTGTTAGTTTGTGGTAAAACAACCTTCGAACTTGGTGTTGGTACAAAACTAGAACTGGGAGTAGCTTCAGTGTATCCCATGATTTGGATCATTCTCAGGTTCTAAGACATGTAGATCCGGTATGTGCATCGGTGTCATGGAAACAACAAAATACTGCATGGCATGCAGGTTCAATCATTGGTCTTGGTGGAGATGTTGGCAACCGTGGCTAAAAATTGTCTCTCTTTGGCTGGTACGGTTGCTAAATTGGAGATCTGATGGAAGAGCATGTATGAAACAACTTATCAGAATCTCTGGTGATGGATCGAGTGTAGAAGAAATTCTTGTAACAAGATGATTAAATCTTGCGACAAAATCCCTCATGTGTTCATTGTGCTCCATCTTTGAATTTGTAAGTTGGGCAAACAATAGGTGACTGTCTTCAGCGGTCTTGAATCTCGCCAAAAACTTCTCGCTCATAGTTGCCCAGCTTGTGATACTACCAGGTGATTGGACCAGTTTGCAACATTTCCTGCAAGAGTCTTGACAAAGAGATGCACTGCGATGTCTTCATGTGCCACGTGCAAGACGACGCAAGCTGTTGTGAATGCAGAAAAATGATCCTCCGGAGTGTTCGCAGTTAGACTTCGCGGTTTCATCATGCAACACTCTTCCATAGAGAAAAGCGTGAAAAACGTGAGAAGCGTCAAGCTGCAGAAGAAACAGTGGCCATCACTTCAGTTACAAAGCCGCTAGAGTTACCAGTTAGTGAAATGCTAGTTTAAGTGTGCAAAGATTTCTAGGATTGCTTGAGTTGCTGACAAGTAATGAATTGATAGTTGAGACATGTGATGACTTCTAGATGGTGATGCAGTCACTAACCTCGTGGAGGGGTTACTTGCTCGAGATCACGACCAGTGAACTTCAGTTCAGGGCGTCCCACCTTTTCCAAGATAGACATTAGACACAAGAGTTGAACTCGATGCTTCTTTCCGAGTTAACTTGTTGTTACACATTGCATGCCATGTCTTTCTTGGAAATATCTTTGTATAGTTGGAGTTATTAGTTAGCTTTCATTTCAATAAGGACATGCATGCTTGCACATTGTCCATTTTGATTAGATGTACTGTAGTTGACTCAAGGTGATTTTAGGGTTGCCTACACCTTTGATGTTTATAAATAAGAGCTTTCAACTCATTTGTAATTAACTTTTGCTTGTGATAGAGAATTGCTGCGCTATCGGCAACATGCCTATTCTCAAGATTGGTTCACCCTTGTAAATAGAACTTTTGCATGAGAGAGCAATATATGCTGTGCCTACCTTGCCTGTAATATTGCTTATTTTGTATCTGTTCATGAGTATTTATGATGATGAATTGTTATGCAACTTGGGTTCCATGCAGTTATTATGATGAATGCTCATCTTAGTTAAATAGGGTTGTTGGTTTGAGTGTTGTTGTATGCGTGTCTCGTCTATGCAATACACTGTCCCAGTTGCTTACCTTGTGTTTTGTGTTTAATAAGCCTATTCAGATTGAGAAAATAGTTTTGCCACCTTGCCTTCAAGTTTAGAATCTGTACCTAAAGAAAATCCTTAGCTGGTGGATGGCCAATCGAATTATTTCTTCCAGATTTAGGGTTTTGATCTTGCAGTCTTGCTTTTATGGGACGATTTTGTCTATTTATTGCAAGTATGGCGCCATTTCTCATTCATCCAGCTTAGAGAATTCAAATTTCTTCAAGAGATTGGTGAATTTTCATCAGACAATCAAATTCGAAGGCAACAAAACCATTCTTTTGCAGGTACAGGTCCAGATTCAACATCAAAATTTAAGGTAGAGTGGCGATTTTGACAGAAGAAGACAAAATAAAAATAATTAAAAAAAACTAAAAAACTTCTTTCTTCTTTTCTAGAATTCTTCCATTTTCGCGTCTAGAATTCTCACATGTTCGAAGAATTGGCAAATTTTGGCTAAACAAAATAGCTAGATTGATTCAGAACGATTTCCTCAGGCAAACCCATGTGCTAGAATTTTCAAGAAAATTTGTTCCAGAGCATCAGTTCTTGAGGCTCAAATTTTCTTAACTGAAATTCCTTTGCATGGCTGAGTAGAAGTCGAATTTTTACATTTTTGACGTGTTGGGTTGTCTTAGAATCATTTTCTGAGCAAAACCCATATCTCTGAATTTTCCGTGAAAATTTATCTTTGACGAGCTATTTTTAGCCTTAACAGGCTATTTTTAGCGTTCCAAAAAAGTTGTTAGAATATAGCCGTGTTCACAGTCAACAGGTGAGTTTTTCAGAATGCAGTTCACTTCGCTCGAATTCAAGACCAAGTCGGTCTTGACTCGTGATTTCATCGAGACAGTTGATATGAATCTACATAAGGTGCTTCCAGAAGCAGTTTTAGATCCACTCAAGATTAGAGATTTGATAATCTAGAACATACAGCAATCTGGGTTACTTGAGGCCGCTTCCATACCTTTCTCAGTTCATTTCATAGAATTCGTAATGTCTTGTATTAAGCATTACAATTCTACTGCATGGGAGTTACAGTCAGTAGATGGACGTGTTATTTGCAGTCTCAAACCCTTGGATATTGAGAGAAGTCTGGGTATTCCTCAGCATCCAGATGGTCTGGTCATTTCTATGAGTCAGAGCGAGCAAGCATTCAATGGTGAATTGGATAAATGTTAGAGTAAGATGACAGAGAGGTGGCTGAAACAAAAAAAGACCAAGTTGCCAAACAATGTAGGTCGTGGTGAATACAGAGATGAGTATGCAATTCTGATTACACTGCTTAATCTTGTCTCAGGTCATGCAGAGGCCAATAAATTTCACCCATGGATGTATTATATCATTGGTCGAATCATCTCTGGGCAAGAATTATGACTGGGCATCCTTCATTAGTGATGCTATTCACGAGCAAATCACTGGTTTCCTAGTTGCGCACCAGTTTCATATGTGTTCCTACCTCGTGTATTTGATTGCCTATTAGGGTCAGTTTAGAGGGTTGAACATGGTGGGCATACTCAGTGCACAAAAAGTCTATCGTTACTATGATCAGCTTGAGTTCACGAAGGCTGAAAGACATTTCAAACGTGTGCAGGAGGCTTTCTTGACTTATATAGTGAGAAACTTGGACCGGGAGTTGCACGTTCGCATTTCAACAGTTGCTAGAGCGGCAATGGAAGATTGGGCAGACTGGTACATTCAGTTCCCTACATACACCTACATCCGTGTTTATGGATACACAGGAAATACAACTATGCTACCACGTTATCCTTCAGATAACACAATATTCATGGAGTTCTTGAGGTAGCTGTATGAGGTTCACAAATGTTTGCGCCGCAAGCGTAAACAGGCTGCCAACTTTCCTATGCAATTCAGGATATATTGGTGTAAGACAGTAGTTGATGCTAAAGCCGCAGGACATGAATTAGAGAATTGCAAACTCAAGTACCTGGTTGACACACTCACATATGATCCTTGGGGACATTACGCAACACGCCTTGGTAGTCGTTCTTATCACAAACCTACAATGGAGGACACTACTGGGTGAATTGCGAGGATGACTTCGAGGTACGCAGGCGTAGCTACAACAGGTTCTCTCTTCCGCAGATATCTGTCTTCTTGGCAGAAGAGGTGGAAGGTTTGTCAGAGGATGAGGGAGATGCACTTCCTCTGTTTTATAGTAAACAGGTTGATGGACAACCATTGTCGACAGTTGATTGGTACGCCAAAGAGTTCTCATCAATGAAGGAGAGGTCAAGCAGAGTCATCCAGAATAGTATGCTTTATCTAGAAAGCAGGACCAGGAAGGTAACTGTGCCTAGAGCAGAGCCACCATCAGTGGGAGTTTCACTACCTTCCTCGTCAAAACCCAAACAAAAGAAGAGGAGTAACCCTCCTAGGAAGAATCTTGTACCTAATAACTCAAAGGGAAAGGCATCCGTAGCTGTTTTGCATGTAGAGCTTGTCAGAGAAGTTCAGAGTTTACCACAGCCTGAGGTTTAGCCACATATGCCGTCACCAACACCAGAGCAGCCTCCAGTTCCAATTCACATTGATTTGGACTTGGACTCTCCACCTCGCAGTAACACCTCTACACATTCACTTTCGTCGGATCCTCCCATGACTCGTACAGATCATTCCAGTGGGATTAGTCAGGATTCATCTTGGCTTGAGAGTTAGCTGGGAAGAAAAAGGAGACAGCCATCTTATGTGCTTGATCATTCAAATTTCGATCATGCTTATCAAGATGCGCTTGACAAGAGGATCAAGAAACGGGTTCACATTGAGAGGAATGTAGGTAAGGAGATCGTCGTTGAGACTGCTGCACCTCCAAAGGATAAGAGTCTGAACGAGATGGAAGCTTAGGACTTCGAAGTGATCAGAGTCAACTTCGGTAGAAGTACTCGCCAGACGGAGATTGATCTCCTATAGGTTGCTACAGATAGTGCAAGGGATAGAATGGTGAAGGATGGAGAAGATAAGTCAGCTCTCAAGGTTGAAATACAACAGCTTCGCCAATATATTTCTGGCCTTGTACACAAAACAGGGAATGTTGTCACCATACTTCCGCCAATGTTAGAACCGCCAACAAAACATGGTCAGCTTGATCACTTGGTTGCATATGGCAAGCAGTTAGATGAGTGGGAGGACGAGTTTGTTACTAGAGGCCACCTTATACTTTCAGAGTTATACCAGTTGCGGTACAGTGCACGTGAGCTCCGTCTACAACTTCAGGATGAGGAGCATGACTTGGCTGTTAGTAGACCCAGGGATGAAATCCTAATTGCTAACTTGGGATTGTCATATGAATCAGTCACAAATGCAGAAGATAAAGAGGATGTCTACACTTGGAGAACACAGTTGATCTTCAAGGCTAAGATAGAAGAAACGATAGCATTAGAGTTGGCTGAGAGCAGAGAGCATGTTACTAGTGCACTCCGCTATGTGAGAAAATTTGTGTCTCAACTACCATTCTAGTATCAGCGTGTGGGTGGTGACTATGTTGAGCTTGCCGACATTCAGTCAGAGCTCCAAGCACTCATTCACGGTATTCTAGTGGTGAGACCATTGGCTGTAAGATGAATCAACTTATAGTCATGTCAGCATTGTTTGATGAGGCAACCAGGAGTAAAGGCGAGTTTCAGTGTTAGATCACTGGTGAAGAAGACATGCTACATAGGCATGGGATACTTCGTTGGAGCTTCAGTTCCCCAGAAGGTGACGCAATCAACGACTTCGTGGATAGGTTGATTGCTCGAGATCAGGGCCAGTAGACTTCAGTTCTAGCCTTTCGGGATAGACTTCATGCACGACAGTTAACTTGACGCTTCTTTCCAAGTTAATTCGCTGTTTCACATCTCACGCATGTCTATCTTGGAAGTATCTACATTCACTTGGAGTTTCTTTTCTAGGTTTTTATGTTAACTGATGGTAGTATTCCAGTTAACTTGCTTTCAATAAGGACGTGCATGCTTGCACATTGTCCACTTATATTAGATGTTTTGGGTAGCTGATAGTAGCTTGCTAGTTAACTGTATAGTTTCCATTATTAGGGTTTAGCAATAAGATCTTGCATGCATTGCAGGACTGTAGTTGACTCAAGGTGATTTTAGGGTTACCTACACCTTTGATGTCTATAAATAAGAGTTTTCAGCTCATTTGTAATTAACTTTTGCACGAGAAAGCAATATATGCTATGCCTACCTTGCCTATAATATTGCCTATTTTGTATCTGTTCACGAGTATTTGTTATGATGATGAATTGTTATGCCACTCGGGTTTCATGCAGTTATTATGGCGAATGTTCATCTTAGTTAAATGGGGTTGCTGGTTTGATCGTTGTATGCGTGTCTCATCTATGCAATACACTGTCCCAGTTGCTTACCTTGTGTTTTGTGTTTAATAAGCCTATTCAGATTGAGAAAATCATTGTGCCACCTTGCCTTCAAGTTTAGAATTTGTACCTAAAGCTTATCGTGTGATGTGTGTGTCAATAAACTTATTCAGCCAAGCAAATAGTTGTGCCACCTTGCCTTCATGTTGTGAATTTGTACTTAGTTTATCATATATTTGTTTGTTCTAATAAACTTCTTCCCAGCCAAGCAAATAGTTGTGCCACCTTGCCTTCACGTTGTGAATCTTACTTGAAGTTTATCGTGTAATCACATCCTCGCTCCATTTCCTCATGCTCTGTTTACTTGAGGAAACTGGATAGATCTAAAGTAGTTAGTTTAGTTGTAGTTAATGATCTGTGAAACCATAAAATCCTTAGCTGCAACGTTCTAATTATCATCAACTTTCCCATTTGCATCATATTCCGACTTTTCCCTAATTACCTTAAATACTTGGAGTTTTCCTAATCACCTAAAACAAGACTACCTAATTAATCACCTAAAACATGACATAACATCACAGAACGGGGAAATACATTACGACATAACGATAAAGCATAAATAAAAATTACTTAAAGAAAATTTACTCCACCCCCGAAGGGATGAAGTGCTTTGAATATTGTTCACTACATGGCAGCATGAAGAGCCTCCCACCGATGTCGTTTCTGCTTGAAAGGCTTTACTTCTCTTCTAATGGGCACTGCAGGAGGCAATCCTTCTGGAATGAAGATTCTCAAATATTCACACATCCATGCAAAGGTATTTTGACAAAAGTTGGAATATGATGCAAATGGGAAAGTTGATACCCCTGAGGCATAAGTTCTGTTGTAGTCCATCCTCGGGATGTTGAATTCTTCAAACCAGTCGATCGAGTTCCAAACTCGATTTTGATAATGCCGTAGGTGATGCTTTCTGACTTGAAAATATCCTTTGATCGGCTCGTCGATCAGCTCTACATCACCTTTAACACATAGGAGTTTGATTCCCATGTCTTCAACATCTTTGAGGTCTAACAAAAGCGACTCTTTTTCAGCTTCAATGAATTTCAATGGCACAGATGGGTGCAACTGTCCTTTAGGGGAGATGATCAATTCCCCTGCTTTTGAAATTGTATTTAAACAACCTCCATCAAACTGTATTGTCCATGATTTTGTATCCTTTGTCGGTCTCTTCTCAGAACAAGCAATGTTTTGATCTTTAATTACTATTTTTGACAGAGTCACACAATTACCAGGATCCTTTTAGGCTTTGCTTCTGTTGGAACAGATGACTTGAGTGCAGCCTGCTTCTTTACAACCTTGAGAATCTGATCTAGTTGATCTGGATGGTCTTGAAGATATTCCAGTTGAGAGATTTGTACCTTGGTCTTCATCATGGAAGCTACGATGTCAAAATTTTCTGAAGACCTCTCTTGAGCAACTTGTTGATGTTATGACAGCTTCGGTCTGCACTTCCCAAGAAGAAAAGATAAATTAAATGAATAGCCTCTTGGCTATTTAATTTATATCAAACATTTTATGTGCTAAAGGGCCGACCCCTACAAGTTCGCCTATTCTTGTCTTAACCTTGAGCCGACCTTAAGACATGTTTAATTGTTTATTATTTATTATGTAAAGGCCGACCTAAATGAAGAGGCGCCTATGTTGTATATATACAAGGTCACTTTGGCATTGTAAATTATTCCATCAAGCAAGTTCGCATTTATCATTAAGAGCAGAATTCACATTTGCAGCAGCAGTCCGATTTCAAGGAAGAAGATATTCATTTGTATCTTGTGTATCTAGGAGAGGTGCGACCTCATTACATTCTTTATTGGCCATTGCTGGGCCTGAGTTGTAAGCAGATTTCTGCTAGTTGTTCTACATTATAGAAGAGAACATTTGCTGGGTTTTTCTCCCTCAAGAGGAGGGTTTTCCCAGGGTATCTTGTTGTGTTCATTGTCTTATATGTTGCAATTCTATTGAGTTCTTTATTGTCTAATCTGATCTAAGAAACACTAACACAACTGGCATAGTAATCTCCTGTGAAGATTTGAGTTTAGAAGTGGGAAGCACTTCTTTACCCTTTTCGTTTAATTTCCGCCTTTCTTCTTCTTCTTTTTGTGCCTTGAAGTGTTGAGCACGTGTGAACATAGGAGGAGTGCACTGACGGTATTCTTCTTCTTCTTCTTCTTGATTTACGGGTTCTTTATCAAAGTATCCCGCAACGGAGTCGCCACTGAAGTTGTCAATTTGTGGTAAAACAACCTTCGAACTTGGTTTTGGTACAAAACTAGAATTGGGAGCAGCTTCAGTGTATCCCATGATTTGGATCATTCTCAGGTTCTTAGGACATGTAGATCCGGTGTGTGCATAGCTGTCCGTTTTAACTTACACACCAAAGGTGTTAGTTATTACACCAACAAGTATCTTGTTTTAACTAAATATGCTTCTATAGAGTTTTCTTTCCATATTATTCTATCGTCCCTAAACAGGAATGCAATCCTTGTTTGCTGCAACTAATTAAATAAAATTATTTTTGGTTCTCGTACCTATCAATGTATGGAAATTCTTCCACTTTCTTATGACCCTTCCTCCTTCTACCTATTCTATTCAATAATCTTTCACCAATTCTCCCCAAGAGGCTAATAAATATCTCCCACCTCCATTAATTCTTCATATGTGCTTTGCAGAGGACTGCCTAACCATGAATGCCCCAAAAAGGAGCTTTACCTCCATCTCCTATTTTCCATGTTAAATGATATCCAATGATATTCTTTGTTGAAATCATTAACCCTGTCAAATTTAAACAAATAAGCTGTATGTTTACCTTGATGATCTTTACTTTTCATGGTCCTGCATCATTTTAAATCTTGATTTTCAAGAAAGTGACATGTCTGCTTTGTCCCCAAAGCTTTATTATGTACATCCAATTATTTGATACTGGCTCCACCTTGGGCCTTGTGGTAGCCAACTTTTTCCCACTTTGCCAAATGTTTTTTTTTAAAATCTTTAGTGGCCTGCCATAAAAAATCCTGCATATTTCATATTTTCTAATATAGCTTTTGGCACAGCCATAATTGAAAACATATAAATTGGAATTACATAAAGCATTGCATTTATGAGGGTTATTCTTCCTGCTAAGTTCAGGCATTTCCATTTCCATTCTGCCAACGCATAATCCATTTTGATTTAGAGATCTTTCCACAGAAGAGACTTTTCCATCATGGTGAACAAAGGAATATTGACATAATACATATTCTTTGTTGCATACAAAGATTAACATTAAAGAAAAAGACTTTTGACTTCTCTACATTGATTGGCTACTTTTAGACATACTCATACTCATTAATAATCTTCCTATAACGTTTCTATCTGTGCTGCATTAAAAAGTAACGTGCCATCCACAAATTGCAGATGAGTGACATCCTTTTCATTTTCAGCGCCTCTGCCATTAATATAGAAAGATATAGAGCCAGCGGATCTCCTTGCCTCAGCTTTCTTGAATCCTGAAAAAAGCTAACCTGTGAACCATTTACCAATATAAAAAAACCAAGAGTTAGTCACCAACTCCATTACCCATTCTAAAGAGAACCCAAACGTTTAAAGAACTTCTATCAAGAAATATTAATTGACTCTGTCATACACTTTTGTCTTATCTAATTTGATTGCCAGTCCTTTTTTCTTGTGTATATGAAGAGTAGGCATGGTTTTATGAGCCAACACTACGCCATCCAAGATATATTTGCCATGAATTAAACTGCTTTGTTCACTAGAAACCAAATCAGGAAGGAAGATCTTCAAAAGCTTTGCCACTACTTGAGATTAATTTTTTTAAATAGTGTTACATAGAGCAATTGGTCCAAAATTTGCAAATGTATTAGGATTAGGCTTTTGTGGCATCATGGCCGAAAATGTACACTTAATATCTTTGACCTCTTTCCTAGATTTCCTTGAATCATTGACCACCACCCCGTAACTCCTCTCCTATTAAATCCCAGAAAGCCTGGAAGAAACTTGCTTGAAAACCATCTAGGCTTGGATTTTTATCCTTTTTTAGACCAAAAATTGCTTGTTTCACTTCTTCCATTGCAAAAGGAAGCAACATAAATTTATTCCGAGCCTCAGTAACTAGAGAAGGTATGGCTTCTAAGAATGAGAAAGAATCTCTCAAATTAGCCTCCTCTTCCACAGATAGCAAATCACTACAATAATTTATTGCCTCTATCCTTTAAATCTTCTGGAGATGAAATTTCTTAGAGATATTATCATGTTAAAAGCTCTTTTTTGCAGTAATAAATCTGTACATTTATCCCCATCCCCAACCCATTTTTCTTGACTTTTTGACTCTAGAAAATTTCCTTTCTAGCATAGCAGAATTCCAATTTAAAAATACAGCTCTTTCTAATTTGCTAGAACATTAGACAACCCGCCACTCTGAGTCTCTTCATTCAATATTTCCAGATCTTGCTCTAATTTCAATTTTTCTTTAAAGATAAAACAAACAATCCCTTTGTTTTATTTTCTAACTTTCTCCCAAAGAAATTTGAAAATTTTGAACAAAAACTAACATCTTAGTTCTTTTCAAGCCCTCCCACCAAATTATGAAAAGATCGGTATAAAAGCCACAAAAATTCAAACTTGAATGGACATATATTGGGGTCGACATCCATACGTATTTTCAAAGAGATAGGAAAGTGATCAAAACCTGATACCTTTTCTTTTACTGATCTAACTATCTATTGCCTTAGTAGTAAACCAGGGTAGGCTAAAAGTCTATTCAGATGAGAAGTTATATTACAATTTTTTTTAATCCTATAGTTTGAAGTAAAATTACCAGATTTGTGTCTAACATAAAAAATGTTATAGTCTACAATAGAGCTTTTACATTTCTAATTTAGATATCCCAGGATTACATCCTCTTTTTATCCATAGGACTGGAAATAGCATTGAATTCACCTCTTAGAAAGAATACTTTATCATGCTAGGTGGATAATAGAAGGGACAATTACTCTAAAAATCTTTCCTTTCTGATCACACTGATTGGGCTATACACATTAACACAATAACCTGAACGGTTATCTTGAATAGATGAAAACTCACATGCCAACCAACTTTTCTTTTTTGCTAAACTGTGATATGCACATTTCTTGGATTCCACAAGATGAATAAACCTTTTGAAGACCCTTTAGCATCCACTGCCAACCCATGCTTTTTATTTCAAAATTTGAAATCAGCTTAATTGTTTCTTCTTCCAGCATTTTAGTTTCCTATAAAAAGATGATAATTGATACATGAAGATTTTAAGGCCGATTGATGTTTTTCTACTCTCCTCTTTGAAGGGGCATTGAGATCCCTTACATTCCAAGATAAGATCTCTTTTTTCCACTCTGAAGGATCTTTCCCCTTCTTGTCAGCATTCTTATCAATTTTTGCTGAGTGCCTTCCTCTATCCCAGCTTTTGCCTCTTGCTGTATTCTCTCTCTCTGTCTTTCTCACCTTACTCTTTTTCTCCTTTTGGCTACACGATATCGAATTCTCTTCCACTTTTTCTAAACCACATTTAAGGTTCTTTAATGGTGTCAACATCTCTGTATAACATATCTTGTAAATTTTTAATTTGGTGGACTGGAACAATTTCTCTTGAGAACTCTTTTTCCTCGCTAGACTTTATAACACACATTTTATTTATATTTTAGACACCTAAAATTGTCTTAACATAATTAAATAATTATATTATTTAATTAATTTAGTTTACCACTTATTGATTAAATAATTATATTATTTAACTAATCTTGTTTATCACTAACTAATTGAATAAATATTATTTAATTAGTCTAACCCAATCTCACACTTAAATAATTTTTATATTTAATTTCATTTTCCACCTCACATCTAATTAATAATTTAATTACTTCAATTTCCACCTCACATGGATAATAATTTAAATAATATTTTAGTATTTAATTTAATTATTTTGTCTCCACCATTTCAAAAAATAAACAACCAAATTAATTGCTTTTCCCTACCATTTTTTTATTGCAACTAATTATTTATGACTTTCTATTTTTAACTGATTTAATCTCATTCCTTCATCTGGAACAAACTAAATCAGCACCCTTTAACTTCTCTTTGATCCAAGGAAAATCCTCTCATCCATTCTCCACTGCCAATCTTCCAAACAAATCCATAGCGTTCATCCTCTCTCAAAAAATTATAAATGGAGCTGCAAGTTTCCAAAAATTGATTTATCATTTTTGAGAGGAACATGTTGCAGTGATTTCAAAGCAAATAGTTGAGCAAGTACACTCCAAATCAGATAAGCGCACCCACTCTACCATTGAATACATAATTTATTTTCTCTCCACCATTTCCAAAAATAAATGACCGACTAATTGCTTTTCTCTCCCGTTTTTGATTGCAACCATTTTTTTATGATTTTTTATTTTTAGCTGATTTAATCTCATTCCTTCATCTTAAACTAAATCAGCACCTTTCATCTTCTCCTTGATTCAAGGAAGATCCTCTCATTCATTCTCCACCGCTGGTCTTCCAAACAAATCCACATCATTCATCGTTTCTCTCAAAAAATTATAAATGAAGTTGCAAGTTCCCAAAAATCAAACCATCATCTTCAATAGGTACATTCTGCAGGGATTTCAAAGCAAATAGTCGAGCAACTACACTCCAAATCGGCTGCGCACATCCACTCTACCATGGAATTCATTTTCAGTAACTTGTTTTGGATATATTTATTTGAATTTCATTTTGCTCAATCATGAGGTTTGTATGTGTTTTAGAATAGGAATTTGATATTTTGATTTTGCTTTTAATTCTGAATTTCCTGCTTATAATATCAAACGGTAAGATAGGGATATCCTCTTACTTGCAACTAAGACTTTTCTAACTTTAAATTCCATAATAAAACATCTTCTTGAGCTTTCACCTGTTACTTAGGCTGCTTTGGCTTTTCTTTTCTCTTCTGGCATCTTATATTCCACCCATATTGGAGGATACTTTTCTTTTGAGGAAAACTACCAATGATTTATTTGTAGCAAAAAATCTTATATTATTTCTGAAGCCTCTTTAACTCTCCATTTTAGGCCTCTCCCTTCTTCTTTGAGAACTCAGGATTTCTTCTAGGACATTGATTTGCTTCATTACCTACCATATGACATGAATAACATCTGAATTTTATATTCTCATAATCCAATTCTTTAAGAAAACTGCCTACCTTGGAAGAGGCATATTTTCTTTGGAAGTGGCAGATCCAAAATCTACTAATTTTTATTCTTGCATAGATTGCATGCAAAGGATCATCACTTTTTCGTCTATTTCAATACTTTTTCCCAATGTATTATCTATTTTTTCCTGGATTTTGCAGCTCGAGAATTCCAATGATATAGAGTTTTACCCATATGGACATCATTGGAGATTGGATCTAAGCAAAAGATAGATTAGAGCTCCATCCTGGAAGGAGAATCTCACCCTCTTTTACTTTATAAACCCTCTGCTGCAGTGCTGACTCTTCCTCCAAAAAATTAATACTAAAAACCTTTTCGGTATGAACTTTAACTTATATCCATTCCCCATAGCTGGGTTGCCCGCTCCTTTATTGATTCCGTTGATAATTGGTTTTGTCTGCATTCTTTTATTATCCCACTTCTCAGCAGCTCTTTTTCAGCTCCACTTCCTCCTCTTTCAAGAAAGTGGTAGGAAAATCCGGCCGAATGCTGCATGATCTATCACAGCCTTTGAAAATATTTGTATTTTATCTGCATTCTTATCTTCCTTTCTCCTGTAGAAAACTCAATTCTGAGATTTTTGAAATTTCTCTTCCCCTCACACACACTTGTCTGTAACTTGGACCTTCCATGGAGAATCTGGCTGGATTCAATATGTGGAAGTTGGAACTGTACAGACCATTGCAGCCTCTGCACAAAATCCTGCTCATTATCCTTTAATATTTTTCCCTAACCTAGTGTTCCAACCTCTCTGTAGTTCTGCTAAATTACACTTCCATCAGACCTTTTTATGAAATTTATAGTATATTAAGAATACTAAACATGTAGATTGCAGTTAAATAGAGAACTGAAAATAAGCCATTGTTAAGGATAGGCATGACAAGGCTTCATATAAACTAAAGTAAAGATTATTTACATAAGCATTTTGTAATAAATATAAGACACCATATTCATATACCTTACATTTAACATCAATCTAGATCTTTTTCTGTTTGGTATTCCCCTGATTCTGTTGTTTAACATCAATCAGGCTAATGTGAAGCTTGTCTGGTTTGTTATTGCATATGTCATTTAATAGAAGCCATTTACTACAAATTTGGCAAACCCACAATGCCAATTCATAGAAGTTCCCTTTCCTGTTTGACAGGATATTGCAAAATGCATCACCCTGTTTGTATGTGTGCACTTTGGAGGAAGCATTTTGAATGGGCTGACCTGTCTTTTCGATAGCTATATAGACACATGCATTAGAGCTATACCCTGTCCTTCTGAAGATGAAAATATCATGGACTTCAGGGATAACTCTAATTTCATTTGGGCAGAAACAGAAGCCCAACAGCTTGCCCTTTTGGGAAATGCATCAGCTCTTGCTGATGAACTTATTCCACTTTCCATTTCAAAAATATGGGAGCAACAAACTGAGAACCAAGAAGACCCGTCTAAGACATCTCCAGGAACATCAGAGCAGTTTGGGTCACTCCCAAAAGAATTGAGGGATTGGAGACGGCAGCTTCAGCGTGCTGTAGACAGACTTAGGGATCATTTCTGTCGGCAGTATGTGCTTGGGCTTATTTACTCTAGAGAAGGCAATGTGCAATTGACTGGAAGTACATACTTAAATGGAAGGAGTGAGGATCTATACTGGGACCCTGATGCAATGCCATCTTCATCTTTCCAGGTTGGAGATGTTCTTTGTTTATATTTCTTCTTTCAGATAAAATTTATGGTTGTTAAAATTAGATTTTTCAGTATAATAGGTACACTTTCTTCTGACATCTGAGTGAGGCATCTACAGGCATTATTTACAAAATTAAATCAGCTAGTACAGCTTGCTGAAATTGTGTTGGTTGGAAGAGACAAGGTAGTGAAACAATTACTTACAAGGCTCACGGAAACAGTTTTGATATGGTTATCAAATGATCAAGACTTCTGGGAAGTGATTGAAGATAATTCAACGTTATTAACTGCTTATGGTTTGCAGCAAGTATGTTTTCAACACAGTTCCCAATTATATATTCAGTTATGCTTATTCATATAACAATTCCAAAGGTTGGTTTGAATGGATGAATCATGAAAAACTCTTAAATTCGCTTTCACCAGCTCCTTGAGATGGTTTTCACATTTTATCTGATAGTTTTTTTTGAAGTTATGTTTGATAACTAGTGCACTATTGATTTGTTGTTTCAAAACAGTTTATTTTGGATATGCACTTTATCATTCAAATTGCAACATCTGGTGGTTATTGCTCTAGACAAATGCATCAAAGTGTCTCCTCTATAAGAACACGTGCTATCAATGTATTCTCGTCAAGAGGAATAGATGTTAACAGGTAGTTACTATCAAAAACATTAGAATGTATTCTTTGTACCACTTGGCTGTGTAT
Organism: Sequoiadendron giganteum; assembly: GCA_007115665.2. NCBI lineage: Eukaryota > Viridiplantae > Streptophyta > Pinopsida > Cupressales > Cupressaceae > Sequoiadendron > Sequoiadendron giganteum. Next base: position 276,233,439 of record CM021105.1, read on the forward strand.
ATTTTGGTATTGGAAATGAGAATAACATAATTGCTGTATGTAGTGCCTTGCCAGAGGATGAATGGTTTGTTGAGACTGCTGAGGCAGCTATTTGCAAGCTTCGTACCAATTGGTCACAGAACAATCTGGAACGAGTGGCTCACAGAGAAAATGATAAAGAGCATGATGGAGAGCTCGTGACTGCCAGCTTTTCTGGTGGAGAAGTGATTACAGAGGCTCAAGGAGAACCTACAGGAAATTCTGATGCAATTTCCAACCTAGGAAGTAATGCAGTGCCAGATAGAGGAACTGATTTAGTAAATGAGGGAATGCCTGCCAGTCCATTGAGTTCTGTATCTTCAGATTCTTTTGCTTCAGCAGAAATGGAAGATGATAGTAGTCTTCAGAATTATGTAGAAATTGAATCTTGATAACATCACAAATTCAGGTAAAGAGAATCCATCTTATAAAGGTGTCTATTGACTATTCTTTTTAATTTATTGTTTTTCATAAAAGTCTCCATATCTGATTCTATTGTTGTGAATTTCCACGAACCAGATTCAGGAGAGGAGATTATGCCAAACTGTTATGAAATTTTATGAGTTGGAAACTTGCCATAAAAGTACAGTGCATTTCAAGCAATGTCTGAACAGGTTCGATATTTGACTTTCCAACTTCCATTCAAGGACTAAATTAAGATGCCAAACCTGGCACCCAAAGTTTCCTGCAATCAAATGCAAAGTGTAACCATATTTTAATCTTATAATTAGCACCATGAATTTTGGGCAATCAAATGCGATCTGTGACCATTCTTGATCCTCATAATTGGAATGTGGTGGAAACTGGAAAGCAATAGCAATGGCTTGTCTAGGAGAACCAGCATGTGAGATATTCAAGAATGCAAACTTCTGGTTCACTGGCTACACTTAGCATGAGTTTTGTAGCTTTTATAGGAAGCTATGTCCAATCAATACCTTGATGTGTAACTCTCTGAACTTCCACTTTCAACATAATAGATTTTACTTTCAGTGGAACTTCAGATTTAAAGGCTACATTTGGTTGAAGTGCCTCTTTTATAGCTGCCACAAATGATTGATAATGTTCTAAACTAGAAAGTTTATATGTAATTTTATGCACGGAATGACTACCAATTTTGTATCCCTCGAGGAAGAGGAAAGATTCCATTGCAACAGTTGATATATGGCTAAAATAGATTGCAAATTTTGTTGCGAACCTTATTATCAAAGCCACCCAAAGAGGTGGACACTAAGAAATACAGATAAGATGCCTTTTTCTTTTACAAAGAGAAATATTTCCTGAATCTGAAGAGTTTGTATGAGGTACAATTTTCAATTTGTGACTGCATGTGATCTGGTCTTGATGCCTTACAGATTATTTATTATCCTCGATGTTTGTCGACTGCAGGGTTCAATTTTTTTTAGTAGTTATTGGGTCCAAATCTGGTACATGCATAACCAACCTAGGGTATAACATTACCGTGCACATAAGTAGAAAATTATTCTATTAATGACATGATGATTATCAACAAATGCATACTAGGTACAATAAGCTTATGTATCTGACCACTTATGTTCCACATGAATGTGGCAGGCAATACTGTTCTTAACTAGATTACAACATACTTATTTCCAACATGAAATGCGATTCAATGCCAAAATCTATGGAGATATTTGGAGGTATGCATATGTCTGATATAATCTTGTAATGGTGAAATATGCATAAGTATGCTATTTCCCATTTAGTTGTGTCCATTTTAAGAGAACGTCATAATGTGATTACATATCAATAAATGGCATATTGTTGTGTGAAGTGGGGCTCATTCACCTAGCCTTCACCTATTTCCTTAGATATACATTCCCTCCCATATATTTATCTGCATATTATAAATATTTGTACACCTCATGTACAAATCACATTCATTGCTCTATCAATGATTATACATTCTTTTTATGTATAGACAATTGTTTTATCATCCCGGGCCATTTCTGCGGGTGTGGTCCAAAATTCAAATTCATATTTAGCTTATCCTTGCCCATTCCACTAGTTGTCAGCTCACTAAACACACATTGTGTGTGCTATGTCTTGGTATTTAAAGGCATTGATTTGTGTTCATTTACATCCTCTTACATTTGAACATCCTCTCTCATCCCAAGGGGCAATCATTTGAAGAAAATTTCAAATTGATGTGTTAAAAAATGATCAAAATCTACATATTAATTTTCAGAGCATTTGGACAACTGAAGCTGCCTGTTTTTAATGCCAAGAGGCATTGTACAATGGCAGCAAGGGATGAAGTGTAATAGTGAGAGGGTATTGACAAAAACTCGTACATTATATCTTAAATTTGATAGCCATTTACATGTCAAAATATTAATATTTAATAATAGACATAATATTTTCGAAAAATAAATATATGAAATGAAAATAGATGAATGATTGACCTTCGATTGCAACGGTGGAAGCGTTTTTGGGGTCGGCTTGCAATGGCTTCATGCCTTTAGGTTTGAGTTCCTTACCTTCGTATGCTCCATCTTGCCTTGTCTTTTTTCTCTCCGTTCTTCACTTTCATTTCATTTATGTCTTACGTGTCTGGCTTTTATTACAGGGGTGCCCGGTGTCATTTTTTCTGGTTGCCTTTAACGTTGCTTTCCTTCTTCAATTTAACCCAAGTGGGTACTTGCATTAATGGCGTAGGATGTTTTAGTGTTCGACAATCCGCGAGACGATGGGGTGAATTCATTAAGGTTAATTAATTTAGAGGACTTGAATCTGAATAACTTTAAACAATCATATAAGAATATAGTCGCAGGTATTCCTAAACCTTTAGTCCCTTCCTCAACGGTTTTCATCAATTGTGGAGATGGTGTGGCTGTTGAGGACAAAGAAAGCAGAGGAAGAACAAGTAAGGGCTTGTTATCATGCCCTAAAAAAATGTTTCTTTCTCCAAATCTAGAAATGTTGTTTGCAATTTCTAATGAAGAATCTTGGTTAAATAAAATTGCTGTTTTTTTTGCAGCTTTGGATAAAAATAAGTTTTTTTTTTTGGATGACAGGGTTTCAGATTGTTTGGTTTAAAAAATTGGGCATCCAAATCTTGTTCTGCAGGTTAATTTAAAAAGGATTATTCCTATATTTTTTTTAAGAATCATAAGATGCAAGAACTTGCAGTAAACAAGGGTTACTGAAATATTGGCAAAACCACTTTTAGGGTTGTTGTCTGGTCTGCGAGCTCAATAAATGAGGAGATCCTTGCACTCTTGTACCCAAGGTGGATAAAAATTAAAGCAGCGCGGCCCCAATTTTGGCATTCCTGCCTCAGTTAGTTACACTTCTAGGAAAATTATTGAAGCTTGAAGAATCCAATACCACCATTCTGAACATGGACACTAGGATGCTAATTGCCCCAACTCTGAGTGTGGACATCCTCTAGGGAATAATTGTTGAAACACTTTGGTCTTGACTTCATTTAAAGTGGAAACAATGGGGGTCTCAATGCATGCTATCTTTGTAAATGTAATGCCCCTTTCCCGAATAGAACTAATTAATTTAATTATTTAATGTTACCTCGCAGAAAAAAAATGCATTTATAATGGTAATACTAAATAATTATATTAAATGGTGTTTTAAAGTGACGTTGGGAAATATTAAAAAGGTATTTATAAAGGTCACTTTACAATAAGGAATATTTAATATTTTGGGGGGTGTTGGCATTACAATTCGTACCTCTGGAGTGCGTATTGGCAACAAACAACTATGCACAGTATTAACCGCTCTTCAAATTAGGAGGGAAAACTCCTTTTTTTGCTGATATGCATAAAAAGTAAAGTATTTTAAATTTCTATCTTTTTGACTCAGCTGGTAGAGGCACAAGGTTATAAAACCAAGAACATTGCAATTAAGGTTTTTTCTGGTTTCCACAGATCTTAACAACCAGGCTAATGCTAAAACTATCCTATCTCTTCTAGAAAAACAGAGCAAGAGGAATTAGGAGCAACTGGGAATGGTTGACGATAAACTCTATCTCAAGATTCCCAAAGAGGTGGAACACTCTATTTGAGGGGTAGGCTGAAATAAAGGTTATTGGAGACAACATGAAATGGTAAGCTAGTTCTCAGGGTTTCCAAGGAGGTGGAACACTATATCCAAGGTGTAGGTTTAAAGTAGATTACTGGAAACAAACATTGAACGATAATCTCCATCTCTAAATTCCCAAGGAGGTAGAATACCTATCCGAGGTGTAGATATGAAAGAAAGATTATTAAAAACAACATCAAACAATAATCTTTATCTCTAAATTCCCAAGGAGGTAGAATACCTATCCGAGGTGTAGATACAAAATAAAGATTATTAAAAACATCAAACGATAATCTTTATCTCTAAATTCCCAAGGAGGTAGAATACCTATCCGAGGTGTAGATATGAAAGAAAGATTATTAAAACAATAATAAATCTAGGACAAGAAATTGCATAATGAGACACACACACAATAGATGATCAAACCAGTTTTATCTTAAACAAAGTGAACCAATACAAAATAGCAATATTGCATGGCAAGGTGGGCACAACAATTTGTTATCACAACAAAAATTCAAGAAATAATGAGCAAGCTTGCACTTATTTATAGAAGCTTGGAGTAGGGAACCCTAAAATCTTCTTGATTAACATCGGTCTTGCACACATGCAAGATTTATTATTGTCTAAATGTATGCAACCTAACAGTTAATTGGAAAAACTACCCGGGTTAACTAATTCTAAACTAAATTGATTGGACTTTGCAATGCACAAGTCTTATTGATATGAGAGTCAACTAATAACCAACATCAGTTAATTGAGATCTAACTCCAAATGTATGTAGGCGACTCCAAAATAGACATGCTCAATAGGTGGGACATCGAGTTAACTTGGAAAGAGGCATCAAGTTAACTACTATGTTTAATGTCTATCTTGAAAAGGTGGGACGTCCATGACTTGTAGCATTGGCTGCGTCTCTGAGTAATCAACTCCTCCAAGTTGTTAATTGCATCTCCATTTGGAGCACTAATACTCCTTTGAAGCACTCGATGTCTTCGTAGCATCTCTTCACCATCTGTGATTTAACTTTGTAGTTCTCTTCCACTCTTGGCAGCCTCATCAAACTATGTTGACATGGCTGCAAGTTGACTCAACTTACAACCATCTGAATCATCGCTGAAAATGCTATAGATGAGTTTTGTAAATTCTAACTGCATGTCGGTGAGTTGATGTATACACCATCCTCACATTGATACCAACAATGGACTTCTGACACGAAAGTTCTCACGAACACGAGTTCACTTGTCACCTTTTCTTTGCTCTCGGTCAACTCCACATAAATTGTTTCATGTACTTTTACGTTGAAGATTTGCTATTCTCTCCAAGTAAAAACTACTTCCTTATCCTCTTTTGTTGTGACCGAGTCATATGCCATCCTCAAGTGAGAGATCATGATCTCATTCCATGCTTTGTCAACCGCTATGTCTTGCTTAGACTCCTGAATCTGTAGGTGAAGTTCGTGGGCATTGTACCTCAATTGGTACAACTTTGAAAGTATGAAGCGTCCCCTTGTGACGAACTCTTCTTCCTAGTCCTTCAAGCGCTTCCCATATACAATCGGCTGGCTTAGCTGATTTTGTTTTGCTGACAACTCAACATTTGCGGTAACAAGGTGGTGACATTTTCAGTGCTATGCATAAGGTTGGAGATATATTGGAAAATCTGCTAGTATTTAGCCTTGATGGTTGCTTTATCTTCACCGTCCTTTATCACTCTTTCCTTTATGCTTTCTGTTGCAACTTCAAGGATATCCATATTTGCTTGACGTGTGCTTTTACTAAGGTTGACCTTTATCAAAGTGAAGTCATCAACTTCTACTTCATCCAAGTTTTTATCCTCTGGTGGTGTGGCGGTCTCAATGATGATCTCTTTGTCAGTGTTCCTTTCCACATGAACTTGCTTCCTGCACTTTTTATCTAGCGTGTCTTGGTAGACATGATCAAATTCCGCAAAGTCCAACTGATAGGATGGTTGCCACTTCTTCCTGCCCAGAAGATTCTCAAGCCAAGATGAATCTCGACTAATCTCATTGCCTTCCTCGTTCTCTTGGTATCCAAGTAAAGTACGCTATTTTTGACAACCCTGCTTGTTCTTTCCTTAACAAATGTGCATTCTCTGGCGTACCAAGCAACGGTTGGAAGAGGCTACGTGTCAATTTGATCTTTGAAGAATTAAGGAAGTGTGACATCCCCATCATCATTTGATATCCCTTCCACATCATCTGACATAAAATCAACAATCTATGAAAGGGTGAACCTCCTGTAGTTGTGCCTTCGCAACTCAAATTTGTCCTCACAGTTGAACCAATATTCTTCCATAGAAGGTTTGTGTGAAGACCGATTGCCAAGGTGTGCTGAAAAATGACCCCAAGGTTCATATGAGTGTCTTTTGACGAGATACTTAAGGTTAAGTCTTGCCATCTCATGGCTCATAGCCTTGGCATCAGTTCTTGACTTGCATTTGTAAATCCCCATCTGTATTGGAAAAGTGATAGCTGACTTGCATTTGTTGCGCAGATAGGAGTGGACCTCGTACAAATGCCTTACAAATTCCATGAACACCACCTTATCCGATGGATAATGGGGTAACATGGCTGGATGACCTGAGTATCCATACACGCGGATGTAGGTAAATGTAGGGAACTAAATGAACCAATACGCCCATTCTACCATCGTCAATTTGGCTTCTGCTGAAATACACACATGTAACTCATGATCAAGATTCCTCACTGTGTACATTAGGAATGCTTCATGCACCCGCTTGAAGTGTCACTCTACTTGTGTGAATTCAATTTGTGAGTAATATTGATGAAATTTCTGTACACTTAGAATTCCTATAGTATTCAACCCTCTAAACTAGCCTTGGAAGGCAATCAAATATACGAGGTATGAACACATGTGAAACTCGTGAGCAACCAAGAATCTGGTCATTTGTTTGTGGAGAACGTTGTTGATCAAAGAAGCCCAGTCATAGTGTTCCTTATTATTGACAAGTTGAGCCATGATGTAATACATCCGAGCTTGAAACTTGTTGGCATCTGCTTGACCGGTGACATGGTTGAGAAGAGTAATCATAACCGCGTATTCATCTTTGAACTCTCCACGACCCACATTCTTTGGCGAAGTATTCCTTTTCTGTTTGAGCCATCTCTTTGCCATTCTTCTATGACATTTTTCCCTCTTAGAATTGAACGCCTTCTCGCACTCCACCATGGATATGACCAAATTATTTGGATTCGGAGCAATACCGAAGCACTTCTCGATGTCTTTAGGCTTGAGATTGCATATCATTTGCCCATCCACTGATTGAATTTATCGTGCAGTAGGGTTGTAATGCTTTACAAAAGCAATCACAAACTCTATACATTGTGCTGTGATGTGAAATGAAGCTACTTCTAGCAACTGAGATTCCTCAATATTTTGAAGTGTGGTTTGGTCTATCTATGAAGCGTTCAAGTTAACCTCCAGATCCACTTGATGCAAATCTATGTCAGTTGTTTTGATGAAAGAATGAATTAAGACCGATTTGATCTTGAATTCAGTCTGAGTGAACAACATTCTGAAAAATTAGCTTGTTGACTGTAAACACATATATGTTTTAACAACTTTTTTCGGTGAGCCAAAAATAGCTCTTGATGAGGCTAAAAATAGCTTGGAGAGGGGCGATTTTTACAATTTTTTTTGAGACGTGGGTTTTGTAGAGAAAATGATTCTAAGCAAACCTACAATGTCAGAAGTTTGAAAAACCGACTTTTCCTTAGGCATGCAAGAGCTTTTCAGGTATAGAAGTAGTAGGGGCAACAGGGGTTGCAAGGGCAATTTTTCCTGAAAAAAGCTAGCATATGGGTTTTCTTGCCGCTTGAGAGCTGATCAAACCCAAATTCTTTGTTTTTCAAAATGTTGATTTTTTCACTAACATGCAAAGGAATCTTTAGAAAAAAAATAAAGATTCAAAAAGCGAAGCTATGGGGCAATTTTTCCTGAAAAATTCTAACACATGGGTTTTGTTGAGAATGCTGTGCTCAACAAACCTAGATGATCAAAACTACAAAAAAACTGTCATTTACTTGGACATGCAAGAGAGAAATCTAAGCCAAGGATAAAAGAAATGTGAGGGGGAGAAGATAGAAAGCCTCCTACCCAATCTGATGAAGTTTGCCAAGCATGTGCTAAAAATATGAAGCATGCAATATTATTCCTCTTTGCAACTTGAATGAAGAACCTCAAAGAACACTGAAAATGGCCTTCGTTTGATGCTTGAAAAGGGGTTGGAGAGAAAATAGCTAATTTTTGCTTGAACCTACAAGAAATAATGAAGTTGTGACACCTATGCTTGAATAAATAAGCATTTTGGAGGTGATATTGCCAGTTAGGTAGGTGCACCAACCCTAATTGAGTTAATCCTTGTGCATGCATCACGAAATGAAGTTCTCCATTAATTTTGGACACGATATGCAAGAGGTAGCATGCAAAAATCACAACAAAGAGTAAAATGGTCAAACTTTGACTTTTGGCACCCAAGCTTGAGAGAGTTAGAAAATTTTCAAAGATTTTTAACTTCCACTATGACGAACTGCCTCTGTTTGACCCTGAATTCTGGATGCCCGGTTGATCTTGATGTTGTGCTGATAGATTCATCATGAAGTTGGATCAAATATGATGAGATGTTGCTGGTAGCTGCAAGTGCTAAAAACTGAATTTGATACCTTGAAATTTTGGGCGCCTTTTCCCAAAAGGGTTCTTTTTTCACCAGACTTAGCCACTGTTTTGAATGTTTTTTCATTTCGTCAATTTGATCCTTCGTGCTTCAATTTGCAGCTGTAGGTGATTGACAACTCTCAGAACATGTCGAGATATGGAACGGAGAACCAGTTCAATTCTGAAAAGAATGACTAGTATTGTAGCGTCTGAAAGTTGATTTAAAGTACTCAAATTCAAGGGTGCCCCTGATGTACATCGTCACAATTGAACTTTTGAGAGATATTTTATAACTTGTAAATTTCAACGAAATGCTCCACTTTGACTCTCACTGCCATGAGTTGGATTGCTTCGATGTTGGCGATGATGATCTCATCATGGTGATTGAACAACTCTGAAGAGATGATCTTGGGAGTTGCAAAGTTAGAAGACTACATCTAAGGGCCCAAAAAGTTGAGTGCCTTTTTCCAAGAAGGCTACATCTTTTCAACAACCAAATTTCTACTTGCTTTTGTCTCCAATGTTTTACGTTGAGTCTTTATTGATGAACATTTGACAAGTCCTGAGAGATAACCATTAGATTCATCGCATAGTTAGAAGGATTTTGAGCAGATCTCTAAAAGAAGATAGCTACTGAAAACCTCATCTGGTTGACCAAAAGGCTAGGTGCCCTTGGCCTGCAAAGGTACATTTTGACATTTTGACTTTCATTTTATCCTCTGTTTTACATGCTTGCTCGATCAACAACTACGGTCGTTCAGTATATCTTATGAATTGGCGAATGGATCCATTGCGAAGCTGGACTGAAGCTGGAAAAATCGTCTAAAGATAGAAAACTCAAACAATGACATTTGATAGGCTTTATCCTTGGGTGCCACTGGGCTACAAGGGTGCAATATCTGTAATTTGATTGTCGTCTTTGACGTTTGTTGCCTTCCACATATTCCGCCTCTGTCGTCATTGCTGGTGTTTTGCTAATCTGATGGATTCGCTTGATGATTCACTAGAAAGCTAGCAAAAATATGAAGAAGATGACTAGCTTTGCAACTACTAAGAACTAGATTAGGGCCTTTAAATTCAAGGGTGCCCCTGGCCTGTAGGGGTGCAATTGACTCCAGACTTGATGATTTCACCTCTTTCGCGCTTCACGAACACCGTGTCGCTTGCTGAGTTGACCGCATTGAAGCATTCCTGCTGTTGACGCGAGTACGTGATTGCGTTTCGCCATTTTTTATGTGTATGAACATTGCAAAGGTGACATAGGCATTGACTACACAAGCATCTCCCACGTAGCAAGGTGAAGTGTTTCCATACTTAGAATACTTTTTACATTTTTCACCATTTGAAAATCCCCTTTGTTGCGAAGCATCTTTTTGAGCATCTTTCGCCATAGAATCTTTTGTGATGAGTGTAAGGCTTAGTTTTCGACACCTGGTACTGGCCAATTGCCATTGATGACCTCAAAGGTTTTAATTTTCTCCTAAAAAAGTGAAAACAACCCACTCGAGCTAAACTGAATTTTTCTTGATTTTGACTTGACCAATGTGATCGCGACGTGAAATAAGCCAATCAAATTTATTTTCAATCAATTTTGGAAAGATCCTATTTTTTAGGGTTTTTCCTAGAAATAGGGGCCCAAAAACCTAATTTAAAAAATTTCAAATTTTTCCAGTATCTTCTAGACAAAAAACCCACAAAAAGCCGATGCTTGGTTTGACCTAAAACTAAAATTTGACGACAATTTTACAAGATTTAGACCATTTTAATCAAAATGCCTTAATGCAACAAAAATTTCATTTTGGGTACAACATTAGGCTCAGTTTGGTGACCATGTTAGATACTTATGACATAGGAGAATCAAGAATCTCTAGTTAAAAACATAGACCAGTGTGATATTAGTTGGGCATGGAGTCAAGACTTTTTTCCTTATCACCTATGAAGTTGGAGTCTTTCCTAAAATCACCTAAAAACACGAAACTTTACGGAATGGGGAATTACATTTTTACATAACAAAAAATAAAAATAAAATTATGACTTAAAGAAAATTCACTCCACCCCCGAAGAGATAAAGTGCTTTGGATATTGCCTATTGCATGACATCAGTATGAGCCTTCCATCGATGCTGCTTCTACCTGAAAGGCTTTACATCTCTTCTGATAGGCATTGTAGGAGGCAATCCCTCTGGGATGAAGATTCTTAGGTATTCATATATCCATGCAAAGGTATTCTGACAAAAAATAGAATATGATGGAAATGGGAAAGCTGATACCCCTGAGTTATTGGTTCTATTGTAGTCCATGGCTAATTCTTCAAACCAATCGATCGAGTTCCAAACTCGATTTCTATATTGTTGTAGGTGTTCTTTTCTGACTTGAAAATATCCTTTGACTGGCTAATCAATTAGCTCTACATCACCTTTAACACATAGGAGTTTGATTCCCATGTCTTTGGCATTTTTTAGGTCTAACAAAAGCACCTCTTTTTGAACTTCAGTGAATTCCAATTGCACAGATGGGTGCAATTGTCCTTTAGGGGAGATGACCATTTCCCCTTCTTCTAAATTTGTATTGGAACAACCTCCATCGAACTGTATTGTCCATGACTTTGTATCCTCTGTCGGTCTCTTTTCAGAACAAGCAATGTTTCGGTCTTTAGTTTCTATCTCTGATATAGTCACATAATTACCAGGACCCGTTTCAGGCTTTTCTTTTGCTGGAACATATGACTTGAGCACAACTTTCTCCTTTACAACTTTGAGAATCTGATCTAGTTTTTCTGGATGGTTCTGAAGATATTCCAGTTGAGAGATTTGTACCTTGGTCTTCATCATGAAAGCTACGATGTCAAAATTTGTTGAAGATGCCTCTTGAGCAACTGGCATAGTGTTCTCACGTGAAGTTTTGGGTTTAGAAGTGAAAGGCACTTCTTTACCATTTTCATTTGATTTTTGCCTTTCTTCTTCTTCTTCTTTATGTTCTTTGAAGTGCCAAGCATGTGTGAACATAGGTGTTGAAACATTTTCATGATTCACCGCAAGAGCGTATTGATGGTATTCTTGTTCTTGTTCTTGACTGATGAGTTCTTTATCAAAGTATCCCACAACAGAGTTTCCGTCGAAGTTGTCCGTTTGTGGTAAAACAATGTTCGAACTTGGTGTTGGTACAAAACTAGAACTGGGAACACCTTCAGTGTATCCCATAATTTGTTTCATCCTCAGATTCTCAGGACATGTGGATCTGGTATGTGCATAAGTATCATGGAAACAATAAAATACTACATTGTGTGCAACTTTAATCATCGGTCTTGATGGAGATGTTGGCAACCGTGGCTGAAAATGATCTCTTTTTGGCTAGTACGGTTGCTGAACTAGAGATCTGATAGAATTTGTTTTCATCATGCCAGAAGTAATCATATCATCCTCCAACTTGATGGTGTGTTCTTGCACACTCTTCAACCCTGTCTCTTTTATCGTCTTAAGGAAGAAGGCTATCTCTAATGGAAGAGCATTTATGAAATAACTCATCAAAATCTTCGGTGATGAATTGAATGTAGAAGAAAGTCTTACAACAAGACAATCAAATCTTCCCACAAACTCCCTCATGTGCTCATTGTGCTTCACCTTTGAATTTGTAAGTTGGGCAAACAACATGTGACTGTCTTTAGTGGGCTTGAATTTCACCAAAAACTTCTCGCTCATAGTTTCCTAGCTTGTGATACTGCCTAGCGCCAGATGATTGAACCGGTTGGCAGCATTTCCCACAAGAGTCTTGACAAATAGTTGCACCACGATGTATTCATGTGCTACTTGCAAGATAACACTAGCCGTTGTGAAACTAGGAAAATATTCCTCCGGGTATTGAGTTCCATCGATGTGAAACCGGGGAAAGCACTTTATTGACCCTTTAGGCAACTCATGATTTACCTAAAAAGCCAAAGGTCCAATGTTATTACCCCAAGGTGATGGGTGTGGACACCGCTGATTTCTATCAGCATTGCCAACATTATCGTTGTTATCATCCATTGCTTATGTATGGATCATGCAATAGGATGCCAGAGTGTCATTCCCATGTCATAAAGTGTTAGCTTTTCTTGAAGTTTTATGCCTCGTGCCCCAAGGTGGGTGCCATAAAATTGTTGGCGTTACAATTCACACCTCTGGAGTGCGTATTGGCAACATATAACTATGCACAATATTAACTTCTCTTCAAATTAGGAGGGGAAGCTCCCTCTTTTGCTAATATGCGTAAAAAGTAAGGTATTCTAAATTCCTATCTTTTTGACTCAAGTAGTAGAGGCATAAGGTTATAAAACCAAAAAAATTGCAGCTAAGGTTTTCTTTGGTTTTCGTAGATCTTAACTACAACTAGGCTAATGCTAAAACTATCCTATCTCCTCTAGAAAAACAAAGCAAGAGGAATTAGGAGCAATTGGGAATAATTGATGATAAACTCTATCTTAGGATTCCCAAGGAGGTGGAACACTCTATTTGAGGTGTAGGATGAAATAAAGGTTATTGGAGACAACATGAAACAGTAAGCTAGTTCTCAAGATTTCCAAGGAGGTGGAACACTCTATCCAAGGTGTGGGCTGAAAGTAGATTACTGAAAACAAACATTAAACAATAATTTTCATCTCTAAATTCCCAAGGAGGTAGAATACCTATCCGAGGTGTAGATATGAAAAAAATATTATTAAAAACAACATCAAACGATAATCTTTATCTCTAAATTCCCAAGGAGGTAGAATACCTATCCGAGGTGTAGATATGAAAGAAATATTATTAAAAACATCAAACGATAATCTTTATCTCTAAATTCCCAAGAAGGTAGAATACCTATCCGAGGTGTAGATATGAAAGAAATATTATTAAAAACAACATCAAACGATAATCTTTATCTCTAAATTCCCAAGGAGGTAGAATACCTATCCGAGGTTTAGATTTGAAAGATTATTAAAACAATAATAAATTTGGGACAACAAATTGCATAATGAGACACACACACAATAGATGATCAAACCAACTTTATATTAAATAGAGTGAACCAATACATAATAACAATATTGCATGGCAAGGCGGGCACAACAATTTGTTATCACAACAAAAGTTAAAGAAATAATGAGCAAGCTTGCTCTTATTTATAGAAGCTTGAAGGAGTAAGGAACCCTAGAATCTCCTTGAGTTAACATAAATCTTGCAAGTATGCAAGATTTATTATTAAGTCTAAATATATGCAACCTAATAGTTAACTGGAAAAACTACCTTAGTTAACTGATTCTAAACTAAACTGATTGGACTTTGCAATACACAAGTCTTATGGATATGAGAGTCAACTGATAACCAACATCAGTTAATTGAAATCTAACTCCAAATGTACATAGGTGACTCCAAAATAGACATGCTTGATAGGTGGGATAACGAGCTAACTTGGAAAGAGGCATCAAGTTAACTGTTGTGTTTAATGTCTATCTTGGAAAGGTGGGACACCCATGACTTGTAGTTCATTGGTTGTGTCTCTGAGCAACCAACTCCTCCAAGAAGTTGTTAACTGCATCTCCATTTGGAGCACTGATACTCCTCTAAAGTACTCGATGTATTTGCAACATCTCTATACCATCTGTGATTTGACTCTGCAATTCTCTTCCACTCTTGGCCACCTCATCAAACTGTGCTGACATGGCTACAAGTTGACTCAATTTACAACCAACTAAATCATCATTGAAAATGATATGGATAAGTTTTTTAAACTCCGTCTGCATGTTGGTGAGCTCGATGTATACACCATCCTCATGCTAATACCGAAAATGGACGTCTGACATGAAAGTTCTCATGAACATGAGTGCACTTGTAGCCTTTTCTCCACTCTTGGTCAATTCTGCAAAAATGATTTCTTGTGTTTTTACCATGAATATTCGCTGTTCTCTCAAAGTAAAAACTACTTCCTTATCCTCTTCTGTTGTGATTGAGTCATATGCCATCCTCAAGTGAGAGATCATGATCTGATTCCATGATTTTTCAACTTCTATGTCTTGCTCGGACTCCTGAATCCGTAGGTGAAGTTCATGGGCATTGTACCTCAAATGGTACAACTTTGAAAGTATGAAGTGACCCCTTGTGACAAACTCTTTTTCACAGTCCTTTAGGTGCTTCCCATATACAACTAACTTAGCTGATTTTGTTCTGCTAGCAACTCTAATACATGTAGGAGCAAGGCGGTGACATTTTTGGTGTTGTGCATAAGTTTGGAGTTATGGTGGTGAAGCTACTGGTTTTCAACCTTGAGGGTTGATTTATATTCACCATCCTTTATCACTCTCTCCTTTATACTTTCCATCGCAACTTTGAGGAGATCTAGTGACAAACTCTTTTTCACAATCCTTTAGGTGCTTCCCATATACAACTGACTTAGCTGATTTTGTTCTGCTAGCAACTCTAATACATGCAGGAGCAAGGCAATGACGTTTTTGGTGCTATGCATAAGTTTGGAGTTATGGTAATGAAGCTACTGGTTTTCAACCTTGAGGGTTGATTTATATTCACCATCCTTTATCACTCTCTCCTTTATACTTTCCATCGCAACTTTGAGGAGATCCATATCTGCTTGGCGCATGCTTTTACCAAGGTTGACCTTTATCAAAGTGAAGTGATCAACTTCTACTTCCTCCAAGTTTTTATCCTCTGGTGGTGCTACGGTCTCAATGATGATCTCTTTGTTAGCATTCATTTCCACATGAACTTGCTTCTTGTACTTTTTATCTGGCGTGTCTTGGTAGACATGATCAAATTCCCCAAAGTCCAACTGATAGGATGAATGCCTCCTCTTCCTACCCAGAAGATTCTCAAGCCAAGACGAATCTTGACTAATCTCATTGGAAGGATTGGTGCTAGTCCTAGGAACTCTTGATGAGTGAGAATGCATTGAAGCATTGATACATGGTGGCGAGTTTGGCTCCAAGTCGATGCAAACCGAAGATGAATCTAGTGTTGGTGACAAAATTAGAGGCTCCACCTCTATTTTTGGCATGTTCTTAGCTATATCATTGGAAATCTCCACATGTTCTTGCTGATACAAATCAACAACTGGTGCATTTCCCCTTGTATGTCCTAACATCTTGTTTCCTTTAGGAGAATTACTGCATGTCTTTTGTCTAGGTTTTGAATTTGACGTGGAAGGTAGTGAAGTAATAACTGGTGGCGGCTCTGGGTTTGGCATGGATTCCTTCCTCATTATCTTGGTATCCAAGTAAAGTACGTTATTTCTGACAACCCTACTTGTTATTTCCTTAACAGATGTGCATTCTCTAGTGTACCAATCAATGGCTGGAAGAGGTTGCGTGTCAACTTGATCTTTGAAGAATTGAGGAAGTGTGACATCCCAATCATTATCCGATAACCCTTCCACACCCTTTGACATAAAATGAGCAATCTTTGAAAGGGTGAACTTGCTGCAGTTGCGCCTTCACACCTCAAATTTGTCCTCATAGTTGAACCAATAGTCTTCCATGGAAGGTTTGTGTGAAGACTGTCTGCCAAGGCTTGCTAAAAAGTGACCCCAAGGGTCATATGAGCATCTTTCGACGATATACTTAAGGTTAAGTCTCGCCATCTCATGACTCATAGCCTTGGCATTAGTATTTGACATGCACCTGTAAATCCCCATATGTAATGGAAAAGTGGTAGCTGGCTTGCGTTTGTTGTGCAGATAGGAGTGGACCTTGTACAACTGTTGTAGAAATTCCATGAATACCACCTTATCTGATGGATAATGAGGTAACATGGATGGATGACCTGAGTATCCATACATGCAGATGTAGGTAAAAGTAGGGAACTAAATGAACCAATCCGCCAATTCTACCATCACTGATTTGGTTTATGCTGAAATACACACATGTAACTCACGATCAATATTCTTCACTATTTACATTAGGAATGCTTCATGCACCCGCTTGAAGTGTCGCTCTGCTTGTGTGAATTCAAGCTACGAGTAATATTGATGAACTTTTTGTACACTTAGAATTCCCATAGTATTCAACCCTCTAAACTGGCCTTGGAAGGCAATCAAATACATGAGGTATGAACACATGTGAAACTCAAGAGCAACCAAGAAATTGGTAATTTGTTTGTTGAGAATGTTGCTGATCAAAGAAGCCCAGTCATAGTGTTCTTTATTATTGACAAGTTGAGCCATGATGTAATACATCCAAGCTTGAAACTTGTTGGCATCTGCTTGACTAGTGACACGGTTGAGAAGAGTAATCATACCCTCATTTCATCTCTAGACTCTCCACGACCTACATTCTTTGGCAAAGTACCCCTTTTTTGATTGAGCCATCTCTCTACCATTCTTTTTTGACATTTTCCTTCTCAGAATTGACCGCCTTCTCGCACTCCACCATGGATATGACCAAATTATTTAGATTTAGAGGAATACCAAAGCACTTCTCGATGACTTTAGGCTTGAGACTACATATCATTCGCTCATGCACTGATTGAATTTCTCATGCAGTAGGGTTGTAATGCCTTACAAAAGAAATTACAAACTCTATACATTGTGTTGTGATGGGAAGTGAATCTGCTTTCAGCAACCTAGATTCCTCAATTTTTTGAAGTGTGGTTTGGTCTATCTCTGAAGCATTCAAGTTAACCTTCGGATCCACTTGATGAAAATATGTGTCAGTCGTTCAGATAAAATAATGAATTAAGACTGATTTGATCTTGAATTTAGTCCTAGTGAATTGCATTATGAAAAACTAGCCTGTTGATTATAAACAAGGATATGTTCTAACAACTTTTTTCAGCAAGCCAAAAATTGTTCTTGATGAGGCTAAAAATAGCCCGCAGAGGTAATTTTCACGAAAAATTCCAAGATGTGGGCTTTGTAGAGAAAATGATTCTAAGAAAACCCATAATGTCAGAAATTCAAAAAATTTACTTTTCTTTAGGCATGCAAGAGCTTTTCAGGTATAGAAGTAGTAGGGGCAACGGGGGCTGTGAGGGCAAATTTTCTCGAAAAAAGCGGGCATATGGGTTTTGTTGCCGCTTGAGAGCTGATCAAACCCAGATTCTTCATTTTTTAAAATTTTGACTTTTTCACTACCATGGAAAGGAATCTTTGGAAAAAAGAAAAGCTTCAAAAAGCAAAGCTTCGGGGCAGTTTTTCCTGAAAAATTCTAGCACATGGGTTTTGTCGAGAATGCTGTGCTCAACGAACCCATATGACCAAAACTGTGAAAAAACTATTGTTTACTTGGAAATGTGAGAAAAATCTAAGACAAGGATAGAAGAAATGTGAGGGGGAGAAAATATAAATTATATTATTCCTCTATCAATCTTCAAGAAAAACGCCTCCTTCTACCCAATCTGGTGAAGTCTGCCAAGCATGTGTTGAAAATATGAAGCATGCAATATTATTCCTTTATGCAACCTGAACAAAGAACCTCAAATAACACTTAAAATAGCCTTCGTTTGATCCGTCAAAATGTGTTGGAGAGAAAATAGCTGCTTCAACTTGCAAGAAATAATGAATTTGTGATGCCTATGCTTGAATAAATAAGCATTTTTGAGGTGATACTCCTAGCTAGGTAGGTGCGCCAACCCTAATTGAGTTAATCCTCATGCATGCATTGCAAACTAAATTTTTCCATTAATTTTGGACCCCATATGTAAGAGGTAGCATGCAAAAATCACAACTGAGAGTAAAATGGTCAACCTTTGACTTTTGGCGCCCAAGCTTGAGAGAAAATTTTCAAAGATTTTCAACTTCTGTTGTGATGAACTGCCTCTGTTTGACCTTGAATTCTGGATGCCTAGTTGATCTTGATGCTATGCTGATAGATTCATCATGGAGCTGGATCAAATATGATGAGATGTTGTTGGGAGCTACAAGTGCTAAATACTGAATTTGATGCCTTGAAATTTTGGACGCCTTTTTCGAAAAGGGTGCTTTTTTCACCAAACAACCACTTTTTTTGAATGTTTTTTCATTTCGTCAATGTGACTCTCCGTGCTTCAATATGCAGTTGTAGATGATTGAAGACTACTATAAACATGTCGAGATATGGAATGGAGAACCAATTCAATTCCGAAAAGAATGACTGGTATTGCAACATCTGAAAGTTGATTGAAAGTACTCAAATTCAAGGGTGCCCCTGACCTGCAGGGGCTTAATTGACCTTCTGAGAGATATTTTGCAACTTGTAATTTTCAATGAAACACCCCACTTTGAATCTTAATGCCAGGAGTTGGATTTCTCCAGTGTTCACGCTAATGATCTCATTGCGAAGATTGAACAACTTTGAAGAGATGATCTTGGGAGTTGCAAAGTCAAAAGACTGCATCTGATGGCCCAAAAAGTTGGGCACCTTTTCCAAGAAGGCTGCATCCTTTCAAGACAACCAAATTTGTACTTTCTTTCATCTCTAGTGTTTTATGCAGAATCTTCATGGACGGGCGTTTGACAAGTCTCAAGAGCTGACCGCTGGATTCATAGCATAGTTAGAAGGATTCTAAGCAGATCTCTTGAAGAAGACAACTGTTGAAGACCTCATCTAGTTGACCAAAAGGCTAGGCGCCCCTGGCTTGCAGAGGTACATTTTGAATTTCATTTTATCCTTTGTTTTACATGCTCGTCGGATCAAGAGCTATGGTCGTTCAATATTTCTTATGAATTGGAAAACGGATCCATCGCGAAGCTAGACTGAAGTCAAAAATATCATCTGAGGATAGAAAAATCAAACATTGGCATCTCATAGGCTTTATTCTTGGGCACCCCTGGGCTACAGGGGCACAATTTTTGTAACTTGACTGCCATCTTTGACATTTGTTTCCTTCCACATCTTTTGCCTCTATCATCGTTTGTCGGTGTTTCACAAATCTGATGGATTTGCTTGATGATTCACTAGAAAGCTAGATTTTTTTTGAAGAAGATGATTGGCTTTGCAACCACTAACAATTGGATTAGGGCCTTCAAATTCAAGGGTGCCCCTGGCGTGCAGGGGCACAATTGACTCCAGAGTTGATGATTTTATGATGATTTCACCTCTTTCGTGCTTCACGAACACCATGTCGCTTGCTGAGTTGACTGCGTTGAAATATTGGTATTGTTGATGGGAGTATGTGACTTTGTTTCACCATTTTTATATGTACGAACATTGCAAAGTTGACATAGGCATTGACTACACAAGCATCTCCCACGTAACAAGGCAAAGTGTTTCCAAACAATATTTTTTACCATTTTCACCATTTGAAAATCCCCTTTGTTGCGAATCATCTTTTTCCATAGAATCTTCTATGATGAGTTTGAGGCTTAGATTTTGACATCTGGTAATGGCCAACTGCCATTAATGACCTCAAAGGTCCTAAATTTTCTCTTGAAAAAGTGAAAACAACCCACTCAAGCTAAATTGACTTTTTCTTGATTCTGACTTGACCAATGTGATTGTGACATGAAATAAGCCAATCAAATTTATTTTCAATCAATTCTAGAAAGATCCAATTTTTAGGGTTTTTCCTAAAACTAGGGGCATGAAAACCCTTATTTTCAAAATTTTCTATTATCTTCTAGACAATAAACCCACAAAAAGCCCATGCTTGGTTTGACCTAAAACTGACTTTTGATGATAATTTTACAAGATTTAGACCATTTTAATGAAAATGCCTTAATGAAGCAATTTATTTGTTTTGGCTAGAATAGGTGGGAAAAGTTTGTGGGGTATTTAAAGTGGAAATTAGAGCCCATTTGGATCATTCTTGGTTATTTTATTTTGTTGTTGATTTGGAGGAGTTTTTTGAAGCTCTTGGTTTGGGAAAAAAAACCCTAGAGCGATTGGTTTCAGTGGTGAGACTAATCCACCCTAGTTGGCCTATTGGAGGGATAATTCAGATCTTTCACAGTTGCATGATAACAAAAAAATTATGGGTTTCATTCAGAGATAGATTTGAGGGTTAATGATAATAAGATTTACATTCGAAAATGATGATACACGCAGATAGGGAAATTGCAGGATTGAGTACCATACTGGTCGATTGATATTGTTTCAGTCATTTAGCTGGCAAATATAATAACTTGCAAATATCAAGCTAGGCGTTGGATTTCAAAAGGGTTTCTTGTGGCATATACTCCTTATATTGTTCAAACGACTAGTTAGTTGACCTGCAAAGACATTGAATTTGGTGTGAGATATTTGTATAGAGGCGTAGCTCCATATTGGAGTCGATTGGCAACATTTTATTAGCCGTGGAAAAATTTAGGGAGAGTGACGACTTGCATAGAGAAGTCATTCCAAGTTTGACTACTACATGGAAAATAAAGGCAAATCGTGGGTGAATATGCAATGAATGACATCAAAGGTGATCATAGGGCTTAAGAAAGTCATGGGAAATAATTATAATCACCTCCTTAAAAGAGCAAAAAGGACAAATCTCAAATGACAAATAAAGACAAATTAGATAAGACAAAAATTGCAGCCACCAGTGCAAATAAAAGAAATCATTACAATCCTTATTCTCATCAGTTTATATTGATAATAATAAATTGGTGGAGCCTAATTAAGTCCTAGTTGATTAAAGTCAAAATCGTGGCATGAAGAGAGGTCGACGTGTTGGAAGTTATTTGTGATTTGTAACTCTATGCTAGCCGATGCTGTTGATATATACAAGTTAGAATATATTGCTATTCATGGTTATTTTACTGTTGCAGGATTGTGTAATGCCTGTGGTAAATATTTTATGAAGATTATGATTTACTTCTATGCATTAGATTTAATTGTTGAATGTAATAACCTCAATATTAAGATGTATATTTTTCCCTAAAGTGAAACTATGTGTAAGGCTTGAATACATATTTGCTTGGTGTAATACCTAAATGAACATTTTCATTATATATGAATATTTAGTTACATTGAATTATGGCCTTTGATTTGAGGTTGCTGTAAGTATATTGAGGTTTTCAAAGGGAATTGCAAATATCAGATAAATATTTTCATGTCAAGCCATTAAATTAGTTTGACAAGTAGTATTTTCAAACTTGTGCACTCGCAAAAATATTGTTCACTGGGATTCGAGATATTATAGTGGTATCAGAGTTGGAATTCATGCCAGCTTATGAATTATGGGTGCATAAGTCAGTTTCAATTTCATTTGAGAAATATTGAGTTTACCAATAGTTTGCATGAATCCAAAAGATAGAGAATACTTCACATACATGAGAAACAAAGATAGAGTAAACATGGGAGATAGAAATGAACAACTGGAAGCAAGGACCATGCAAATTCTAAATGAACTTGCAAGAGGGCAACAATAATTGGTCCAGTTGCTTAATTTATGACAAACAATCATGGAAACCAAAATAATGTTGGTAACAATTGTTTGGGAGGATCAAATGGTCATAACGATAATGATGGCAATAATGGAAATCATGGTGAAGTAACACTCATATGCCTACACATAATAACTCCCAGGCAGCAAGTAGGGAAACTCCTAGACCACTTTTTCCTAATTTATTAGAAGGGCAACACGTTGGAAATGAGGACAAGGGTAAGGTGAAGGATTTAGTGATTACTTGAGAGAGTACCAAACTCTAAATGATGAATTTCACGCAACAATGTCCTTACAAGAGTTTTACACCATGAATTACAAGAACAAGATGAGGGATAACAATAGGGGTCCATAGAATCAAGATCTTGAATGAAAAGTTGGGAAGTTGTCTCTACCCTCCTTTGATGGTTCCAACAAATGCATTGCTAGGGCTTGGGTGCAAAAGATGCATACATATTTCCAACTCAACCCTAAGTTAGAAATTGAGGCAATCCAGTTTTCTACATTGCATTTAGATGGGAAGTCCCATGAATGGTGGTACCACATGTTGGTCACACTAGGGCATGCCGATATTACTTCCTAACTAGATTTCACATAGAGACTTATCAATCGATTCAATAAGGACTCATAGCTACACTTTAGGGAGCTAGCACAACTCAAGAAAGTTGAGACATTGGATGCTTATATTTCAACATTCTAGAGGCTCTTAGTTATGGCAACCGATGTTTTATAGCATAGATTAACCGTCTTTTTCATTGAAGGATTATTCGAGCCACTTCATGGTTAGATTAAATCCTTTAGACTAGAATATCTATAGGAAGCCATCCAATTGACACTTGATCTAGAGATTTCTTAGCCTACAATTCATTCCCAAAGGTAGAATCCTGAGGATAACAAACTAGAATCCAAGCCAAAGGGGAATTTTTTTGATCAACCTAAGCCTACGCTAGCCTAATATGGACTTTGAGACAAAATATGAGTTGTGTAGGAAAATGTTATGCTTTACATGCAAGAACCATGGGAACTCGATCATAGATGCTTTGGGAAAGGAAAAGTGCATTACATAGAGGTCATCTCTGATATTGAAACCAACTCAGAGAGTGATCACGAGGAGTAGCCCCAAGGGCATGCCGATGTTAATACTAGAGGTGTGATGCATGGTACTATTTACCCATTATCTAGAGTCCCTAAGTACCACCCTTTTAGAGTGAGGAGTTTTGAGTGGACATGGGTTACCTATTTGGTTTATATCGTTGCAAATCATAATTTCATCGATGGGAGTTTAGTGGTGAAAGAGGATTGCAGGCTAAGGAATTCCTAGGATTCAATGTCATGATGACTAATGGTTCCAAAATGTGCTGCACTAGTTTGATTCCGTAGGGAGCATTCAATTGAGTGACTATGTAGTCACTAATGATTTCTATGTGATTGAAATGGGTGAGGCTGATGTTTTTTTGGGGATTCAGTGGTTGCATTCACTTGGAAAATATAGGCAATAATTTTAGATGATGGTGTAGAGGAGGGGGACCAATTGCTCCGAGACCCCAGGTCACAGGAGGGTCCAAAGCAATGGTCTACCTTGATCTACCTAAAGCTTTGCTAAGTGACTCTAAAGTTTTAAGGTTAAGGTCAAAAAGGAAGAGTAATCTGGTTGCTACTATCCCTTTGCTAACCTACTGACAACCTGATTGGTAGAGTTTTATGCTACGAAAAAAACATGAAGATACAAAAGTAACGGTACAACAAGAAGAATATTACTATAACACTAAACTAGAATTGATGAAAGAGGGGTGATAAAAGCAGATGTTTGAACCTGCAAGTTGAGATCTTCACTAGCTTTACTTGATGAATAACCTACACACACAAGAACAAGAAAATGTTGGGGTTGTTTATAAAGGTTTGTCTCAGTCAGTCCCCCGCTTTGGTGTTTCCACCTCCATAGACAACTAGATAGAAATGATTGTATAGAAAGATGATAAAGAGAGTATAGAAATGGAAATAACAAGCAATACACAAACATAAATATGTTGCAATACAAATTCGATAATCCAAAAGTGAATGAAAATGGTGGATGTCACCTTCTCAACCATGTGCTCTCAAGGAAAATGGAGGAAGGAGCGAGCTTCCAAACTTCCCAAAGCCAATGTTGTCACAACAATGGAGAGAGAGAGGCAAAATTTAGTAGCGTGCAACTACAATGGAGGTGTGGTAAAGCTTGAAAGTGTCGAGAATGAAATAGAGAGCAAGCGTGTAGAGTGAATTTGATCTAGAAGATTAATAGAATGGAAGGATAGGCAATTTGAATGAAAGGAAGCAAAAGGTCCATTCGAAGTCGGTCAAGGGAGAAAAAACCGTGTTACACTCTGATTGTATAGCTACTATTGCATAGGGAAATTGATTGTAATGTTTGAATCTTTGAGATGAAAAAAACGTGTTTTTGTTATCAAAATGGATGTGCTCTATTTAAATGATTCTCTCATTTGATTGATACTTCTTTTGATGTTATGTTGCATACATAGAATTAAATTATGAATATTCTAACTTAAGATGTTTTGTATACTATTGATGTTGTGAACAAGTAACTGCCGAGATTGTATGTCTATGGTTGCAGGAACAAGAACTATTCCTCTAGGCGGAGGGGAGACATCACTCAGGAGAGGGGTTTGGTCAAGTAACCGGTAAAGTTAATCAAATTGAGCATACACACACTTCACTAAGGGTTTTGGGAATTGAGTCATATTGAGTTATCTTGATAAGTCATCCTTAGGCTTAGGAGTTTTGGATTACTTCTTTATGCTTTATGAGTGGTGTTACTTGTTATCTGACTTACTGTTCTGTGAACCTTGAATGTGAAATATGAACTGATAAGTGTGGTATAGACAAGATGTATATGCGTATACATGTACCACTCATATGTACGTAACAACATGTCAACATCGATGTATGATGGGCAATTATTATGCCATACACATGTGTCGACATGGCATACATACATATACGTATACATGGCTGGCACACCTATAAACATATCACACTATCTATAATGTTGTTATAACGTTATATTGATGCCTTGAATTTACAGTTAAATGTATATATACATGTTTGTACAAACAGGTGTATTAAGGGTAAGTTGACTGGCCCGTAATACACGTATTTAGATGATTAAATACAAATATATATATATATATATATATATATATATATATATATATATTTAAATGTAAATATATGGATGTGTTTATATATATATTAAATATTATTTAATATATACGTTATTATAGTTTTACCAAGAATAAATATATAGATATATCTATAGTAATATTTAAATATTAAAACATTTAAATATATATATATATATATTTAATATGGTAAAAAGAAAACTATAATAAGATATATTTAATATAATAAAAAATATAAATATAACATCTTATTTAATATTTTAAATAAATATTATATTGGAAAATAAATAAATTTGACTTGAATAGTCATTTGGCAAATAGTATGTATTTACCATGAGTAAAATAAATTAATGACTTTATAGTCTTTTGCTTAAAACGTATGAAGTTTATTTGGTGAAATAAACGTATTTTACTTTGAATAAAATTAAAAGGTTTAGCAAATGTATTTTATAAACCTTGTGAAAATCGAAATATTCATAGCCGATTATGTGAAGACTTCAATTCACGAGTTTGAACTTAGGGAAATCGAAATATTTCAATCAATATAATTTATATCTTTGAAACTATGGGAAAACGCATCTGTGAAATAAACCGAAATATCTCCAAATGCCTATCGCACTTTGATCAGCGTATGAGTATAGAAGGAAATGGGGACTCCAAACCATTCACTCGACGATGGGAGAAATCACGTCACCTAGAAGTGAATGTAGGAGAAAAACTACCAAGGTGTCTAATCTTTGACCAAGTCAAATCTGGTAACAAGAATTTAATCCATCACTGCAAATGGGTTTGTCGACTCAGCCTATAGAAGGTTACGTGTTCTGGAAATAACCTTGATTTTTTCTTACTGTATGTATCACCCTCTATTATATGAGATTGGCACCATATCTGGAATGAAACTTGTAGGTGTCTATCATTCGTAATTTACCATGTGATAGTGGAAACATTCTTCATGAATAAGGTCGAATCATCTCTCCTTTTTGCTGAGTATCTTGCTAGATTACTGCCACTGCATAAGTTGACATTTTCAATGAGAAAGGTGTTGAATTCTCATGCCTAAAATGTAGTAAGCATGAGAATTCAAAACCTATATATATAGGAGTTTCTCTCATTGTCATAGTCACGAATTTCTTATCTGCTTTTTCTTAAATCCGAATTCCCTTTGAAAAGCCATATTTTGTCATTGCTGTAATAACATTTGTTCGAGAGCCAATTTGCATATATCCCATCGCCATTCTGAGAGACTGGTTTTTATATGCTGCAAACATAAAAACAATACCTCTATAGAATCCAGAATTGAGAGGAGTGACACTAGAAATCAAAAAGAGAATGAAGAGAAGAAGCTGCAGACGGAATTCATTTGCAACTTGGAAACATGCATGGGAATTGTCTTTGATTATTGCTGTTATTTTAATTGATCTGCTTGCTTAAATTTTGCATAGCTTTGCTTTGTGATATGAAGTAGGGTAGGAAAGTATTAGAAGAAATTCTGTTGAAATAGAATAGCTTGTTATTAAGGAAATACTTAATTTCATAGGAATAGCTTATTTATAAAGAAAAAGCTTGTAGAAATGGAATAACGTAATTTCATAGGGAAAAGCTTGTTGAAATGGAATAGCTTAATTTCATAGGGAAAAAGCTTGTTGAAATGGAATAGCTTAATTTCATAGGGAAAAGCTTGATTGGAAAGGAATAGCTTGTTCAATAAATGAAAGGAAAATGTTGGAATACTTTTTAATAGAATTTACTTGATGAATTGTATTTACTTGAATATTGCTTGATTCCTTATATAGAGGAAAAGAGGAACTAGTTATTAAATACTAGATCGAGGATGGAACCAGTACCCAGGTAGTCTAAAGATTTAAAGTTAGTAGGTTAACTAGGAAAAGCTATGTACTCCATGGATAAAGAATTCCATGTTAGGAGTTACCCGAGGGACCCTTGTTGACTGCATTTCATTTCCTGATTAAGTAGTTTGTTTGAAGGTAGGTTGTTTGAAACAGGATATACCTCCCTTATATAGCTATTGAAGTAGAATGTCTAAAGGTAGGTAATCTGAAACAGGATATACCTATCTTGTGTAAATCTCTTAGAAAATTGTTGTAGGTTAGTCTGGGATAAAATATTATCCAAAAGTAAAGGACGATACCTATGCGTAGTGTAAGATAGCCTTAAATCAAATCGGCCCTGAGTAGTGTATATGATAGATGACCTTCATTCGAAGTACTGAATGTGAATACTTTGGCCAAAGTAGTGGAAGGTACAACATCCACTTAGATGTGAGATAGTTGAGACTACACTGTCAGTTCATTGTGATCCATCATGCTAGTTCGGGATTGTGAAATAGCAAGTTCTAGATGTATAAGACACAACACTATGCTCAGTTGGGTTGTCGCAACCGGTTACTTTACCAATCTCTTCGTTCGAAGGGAGGGCCATCTATCGAATGATAGATGTGCGGGGGACCGTATTAACAGTCCGTGGTTGGCGGAAAAGCGCCTGAGTGATGTTTCTCCTCCACAGTAGGCGACAGATACACCAAGATTTGAAAGGAAGGGAACCTGGACCATCTTACTACTATTTGTGCAAAAGCTTACGAGCTATTTATGTAATTGTTTTACTTTTGTACTTTGATTTATATTTGCAATGGAAATGGAATCCATGTGGAAATATATATTGTAACTTGCATGTATTTATCAATAATGAAAGAAATAATTTTATTGCAATGTCTTTGTTACTTGTTACATTTATATGTTTGAAGTGAAATGTTAGAAAAAAAAATTTAATTACCCAAGGATGGGGTCATTACAAAACGTAACATTTCACATCCATTGGAGGAGTGCAACACCTTTGCGGATTCTAGAGGTAGGAATCTTGTCAGGATGACAATGTAGTGCATGGACGTTTGCACAGTGTGCACAAATGTCCTTGAAAAAATTTCTCCACTAAAACACAAATGAGCTATCGAGTGGACATGGAAAAGTGGTGGATGTTGGGTTCACATCATCAAAATTACATTTCCTAAGGTGGGGTATGAAAATGGGGAATTTGCAAGGGGTGCAAATTCACACCATTACATTTCCCCCCCCACTTTAGCGAGCATATGCATTAGTGAATGTGAGGTAAAGTAGAGAAAAATATAAAAAACATATACTTGAACTATCTAGGAAGTAGACCGCAATATGACATGCTTGGACATGTAGGGGAGAGAGATGGATCCAAAGGTACTGGGTCTTATGGAAATTTGAATAGAAGCTTTGTAGGTGCTTAGTCCTACAAAATTGGCTCCACAAGTGCTTGATCTTGCAAAAGGTGAACAAAGGTTCTACAGGTGCTCGATCCTGCAAAATGAAAGCGCTTCATAGGTGCCTG
Organism: Sequoiadendron giganteum; assembly: GCA_007115665.2. NCBI lineage: Eukaryota > Viridiplantae > Streptophyta > Pinopsida > Cupressales > Cupressaceae > Sequoiadendron > Sequoiadendron giganteum. The sequence continues at coordinate 276,262,070 of CM021105.1, forward strand.
ATCTTGCAAAGGAGGCACACAGGTGTTCGATCCTAGGGGATGGAAATGAAAGGATCTACAGAGTCTAATTGACCCTTATAGGTGCTCGATCCTCCAAGCTTGATTGTGAAAGAAACTTCACTAGTTCTTGGTATTGCAAAGCAACATATTAATATGTATAGAAAACATGTTAGGCAAGTAAAATTCACACAAATAGACATACAATTATGCCACAAAACAAGAAGTTAAAGTCGAATTTTTCAAAAGGGTCCCTCGGGAACCCTTCAAGATTGCAGGGGGCCCACACAAAGGGACACTCTATTTGAAAAGTGATGACATTTTCGTAAACGATCCCGCCATCAAGGAATCCTTTTGAAAGATTCTCTTTCATCAAGGAATCCAAAAAAAAGAATGGCCTCCTTAAAGGAAAAAATTCTAATTCTTTTTGCTACGAATTCATTTTCAAAAGAAAATCTCGCTAAGGGGATTCTTATTGAAGGATGCGATTTTTGAAAAATGTAGAAATTTTCAATAAGGGATTCATTGGCTACCGAATAAACCTTATTGAAAATTGAAGAAGTAGGAGCCCCCCTTAGGGTGGTGCATGCAAACTGAAGGAGCACGTGACATCCTAATGAGAGAGAGGAGACGAGAGATGTCGTGGCCCATGATACATGAAAATATGTAGATGTGGAAACTTTTTCATACACGAGAGGGACAACACATAGGTAGAACAATATTAAGAAGCAAGCAAAGAAGAGAGAAAAATAGAAAAATAAGCAAAGGAAAAAAAATCAAGAGATAGGGGATCTGATAATTCGGGGTCAGAAATGTTCATAGATATAGATAGATAGATATAACATAATATACATATGAATTGTCATCAATCCTCAAATGTATCAGAACATGAAGACAAAATGAAAATAAAAAATTAGGTCAACATGGAAGGGAGGCCCAAATGCCCCCAACACTTTGCATTGTTCCCAATTATCGAAAATAAAGTTACAACATATAGAAGAATGATGAAACATAGTGGAATTTTATGACACAATTTCACTCATGTATCCTAGCACCTACAAGGGTGATAAGGGTCCTCTAGGAACACCCAAAAACAAGCACGAGGGAAACACAACACACACACAAATCTAATCTACAGATAAAGAGGAGGTACTCCCCTAGTCATTAACTAGGAGGTTGTTGTTCTCCCATTCTAGATCATCATAAGGGGAGGGTAGATGAGCTTGCAAGGATGGGATAGCAGGGGGAGCACCCTTTGACTCTACTATGAAAAGAGCCAAAGAAGAGGGCCCCTTAGGGTCTCCTTCACTCAACTCTTGCGAGGTAAAGTAGCATAGGTTTTTACAAAATTGTCATTTTTATTGCATTTTCATAGTTAGGATTTAGGTGTTTTAGTCTCAAGAAAGATGGATCCATACACCAATGAAGTTTTTCTAGATTTGTAGATGCTTGAACTAAAAAATGGGTAATAAAATCTACCAAATTTCATCATTTTTAGATTTTCACCCTTGCATGGAAATGGTATTCTTCTCATTATTATGATTTATGGTTATTCAAAGAGGTGAAATATTATTTATATTTTATGAATCTTAATAAATGAGTAATGGTTATGAAATTCTAGACAACACCCTTTGAATTTAACATTATAAATAAATAGGATACTGTGTAATACAAAATTGTTCATCTTCAGTTTCATTGGATATCTCTTTGATTAATGATAAATTATATTAATTGGAATGTATTTATTTTATTATTCTTTCATTAGCTGCTCTATTTTTTGAAGTTTATTTAATCATTTTTAGCTAGGATTAAGTTGAAATAAATTTACCCAGTTTGGGTCAAAACACTACCAAGCCCCTTGAACATTACATCTACATTGACCACTCTAAAAGATAACATAGTTGTGACCCAAATCCAAAGACCTTGAAAGCTAACTAATCCTATGATTAGCCCTCTTTCAAGGCTTGTGTTGCATTTGTCAAATTGGCCATCAACAAAACTGGTGCTAGAAGGAGGTCCCTCTTTTAAAATTACAAAATCCAAGAGGTTTGAAAGAATACTTAGATATACTCCAAACAAAGGATGATTTTTTGAGCTAAGATTCCCTACTAGATCAAGGAGTAATTGAGGAAAGGAAGTTGTGTCACCAAAAACCCCACTAGTGGTGATATCATTAATCCCACAAAACTCACCACCTCAAATGAAATTGTTTACAATAAATCACTCACCCCTATGTGTTAATCTAGGTGGTTTCCATGAAATTCCAAAGAACAGAAAAAGGTTCTTTCCAACATATATTTATGCAGAATCTAGATGTATGGAGGAATATATACAAGACTTTAATGACACGACAGTGAGAGGCCAAATACAACATCGAGATATAGTGTGTATATTTTTCCCTTATTCACTGGGAGACATGGCCTACAATTGGTACTTGAGTCTACCAATTTGATCTATTTGTTGCTAGAAAGACTTAGAGGATGCATTCATTAACCAATTTAGGGTTTATGTTGACCCAACCATCTTGTATCATAAATTTTCTACTTGTCAAAAAGAACCAAATGAACCGTTGCCTTTGTTCATTACAAGATTCCAACATATGTACAAGAGGTTGCGAGATTCTTATGTTCTAGTAGAAGACATAGCTATAAAAGCATACCTAAGAGCCCTAGATCCCTTGACAAGCCCGTTCTTGAAAAGGACATACATTGATCAAGAAAAAAACACATTGGCTAGAGTTTATCACTTAGGTATTCAACTGCAACATCAAATAACCCTAAGATCGAGAGGGATAAGAGGATCTTTACCTTCTTTTGGATACCTAGGAACGCCTAATTAAATTTTTGCATTGAACTTGGCTATTACCAATAATAATCCATTAATGAATACTATGCCTATAATGTATAATTCAATCTATATGCCTAAACCAATCAACTAAGCTCCCCCAACACCAATGTTGCCTTGGTCAAATTATGGTTAGGAGTATACTTAGATGCTTTTTTCAACAAATCCTAGAGGGAACTCATATTTCAAGCAACAAGGACATAATATTGAAGAAAATCTATCACAAATCTCACATAAAAACCATTTTTCTCTTATCTAAAATTGAGACTCCAAGAAAACTATGTCTCAAGTGACTAATGAATTGACTCAATTTAGAACCAAACCCTCATTAATCCACAATCAAAATAATCAACAAAATCAAGGAAACTATCAAAATTAGAATAGGGGATATAATAAAAGGCCCTATAACAAACATTAGGATACTAAGCCCAATAATGGCGGGGTTATGAATTCTAACCAAGTCAAAGAAAATCCATTATCTCATGTGGCTTACATAGTAAACTTGACAGACATGAACTTCATGACCAATTGGTGTAGGCTGCATGATACATCCACCCATTTTGAGGTAAATTTTCCATAGAGGGAAATGATGGTAATGATAGATCAATCTGACTCATAGTCCTCCCAACCAAATCCGAATGAAAACAAAATTCATGTAAGAATTTTTATGATGCTAGACACTTTTGTGTTTCCATTCGAAGAAGATAATGATCCTAAAAAGAAATTCATGATGCCCAAGATTTTCAAACTATTAAGGGGAATTATTTTTTAAGGAATTAGAATAAAGGTACATTAAAAAGTTCCACTCCTCCCAACAATGGACCAAATCCCCTAGATCCTAGGGCCAAAAACAATCCCCAACCTCCTAAAGAATCAACAAAGACCCAGGATAAAACTAATCCCACCTTTGCCACTAGACCTCAATTCTAGAGCGAAATGAGTTATGATATAATAGAAGAATTGAAGAAATCTAGGTTCATTATGTCTTTGATGTGTTACAAGATTTCCATAGATAGAGAGAAGCATTGATAATTTTCTTGGATAAAATTGGACAACCCAAAGGAAAATCCAAAGTGACAAGAATGACTAACATGAACGTAGTTATGTTTAGGGGAAATATGGTCACTCCTCCCTTTTTACTTAACCTCGCACAATTATTTGGTAGATTATGGAGCCTCGGGAAATGTGACGCCGCACTCTATTTTCAAGAAGTTAGGCATGATGCCTACAAAAACTCAAAAGAAGGTCATACAACTAGATGAAATTGAAGTAGCTGTAGTTGGGGAATTGATAGATTTCTACGTTCAACTAGGGTTTGATCTTAGGATCCAACAAAATATTGATATCCAAGTTGTAGAAATACCTGAAGTATATGGAATTATTTTAAGAAGGGATTGGTCTAAGAGATTGAATGGTTATTTCACAACTGATTTCTCTCATCTATGATTTCCATGGATGGGAAACCAAATTCAGAGTAGGATTGAGAGTGAACCTAGATTAAAAAACTTGATAACTAAATATAATCACACCAATGAAATGGATTATGTAGAAACTGAACCTAGAGTGTACAAGGTTGATGAATCATGATGATTATGACAGTCATTGATAATCAAGAAAAATAACCCATTGTATTCTAGGGAAATGATCTCATGATTACTCACCATTTTCTAGCATAAAAATTAGCCAAAGCTAAGGACTTTCTAGGAAAAAGAGTAGTTTTATTAGAGTTATTGCTTCCCAATTGGTGTAGAGTTCATTATCAGAATCATTCAAAACTCACATATCGACTTTATCTTAACATTTTGAATGAAGTCAGCTAGGAGATTTTTGACCCTCTATTCGATCATGTGACAAAAGTGATGGGTTTACAATAATGAATTTCTAGTGACCTTGTAACCCATATAAATTTATGTAGTAATGTAAAAATTCTTGAACAAGTAAATTTGACTTAGAATGTTTGCAAAAATTTATAGGTAAGTTCAAAAAATATGTAGGAAGTATAAAAAATTCATACTTTCTCTTCAGAGGAACAATAAAAAAAATCAATGAAACCTCTATTGAATTTTACCATAGTTCTATAGAATAAAGTGCTCACCCAAATGAACAATCACACTCACATTTATTCGTATGTGCGCAAGTCCAAAAGGAGACAAGCCCATCAGAAAATTAGGTATGGATATTATGATTTGATGGGTTGAAGTCAAAGCAAGGACGTGGGGCTAGAGTAGAGTTGATCAATCCAAAAGGAAAAAAATATTTTTCTTCTTATAGGTTACAATTTGGATGTATCAATAGCATGGAAAAGTATGATGTATTGACCAGAGGACTTTTATTTGCACACCAAAAAAGGGCATAGTGCTTGCAAGTAAGGAGTTAGTACACCTGCTACAAATAAAGACTTGTAGCCTACCATAACAAAATATGGGGTCTAATAAAAGATTTTGATGCATTTGGTATAAATTTAATCCAAAGGGAGAGAAATAAAATTACAGACACATTAGTTATTTCTGCTAGTTCTTTAGAGCCCATGAAGCATTCTAAGTCAAGATGTTCTCTGTAGAACTAGTATCCATACTTGTAATTCTAGACAATGTCAAAAATTTCCAAGTGTTTAATGACGAACAACACATTTTGAGTTTTGTTGCAAATTCAAGGGTTTTTGATGGAAAAATTACTGATGAATCTGAAAGAGACTTTCATGAATGGGATCAGGAAGGCATGTTGAAACTTACAAAAAATAGTATCCCAAAAGGAATGGTAGCTTTAGAAAGGATATTCAATTCAGATCCTAGGTATAGAGATAAAATACCTACTAAAGTTGATGGAGGTCAGTATGAAACCCTTAATTTAATGGACACAAGCCCAAAAAAGAATATCTTTATAGGAAAGAATTTCCCAAATAAAGAGAGGGAAGAGATCATCAAGGCCTTAAAAAATTTCATTGATATAATTTCTTGGGGGTATGAAGACCTCAAGACTTTTGAAATATGTATTATTACTCATAGTATTCCATTGAAACCCCAAGACAAGCCATTTCATCATATGAAGAGGCATGTTAATGCTTTAATAGAACCACTAATATTTAAGGAAGTACATAAACTGTTGTAAAAAATAAAATCTTCCCAATTAGGAATTCAACATGGTTGACCAATTGGGTCCCTACGAGGAAGAATAATGGTGAAATCAAGTTGTGTGTTTACTTCAAGAACCTTAACAAAGATTTTGAGAAGGAAAACTATCCTCTTCCTTCATTGGACGAAGTATTACAAATTATGAATGGTTCACAAATGATGTCCTTCCTTCATGGATACTTGGGATACAACCAAGTGTTGGTCAGACATGAAGATAGAATGGAAACATATTTCATGACCAAATGGGGAACATTTTATTATATAAAGATTCCTTTCAGATTAATCAACATTAGAGCCACATTTTAATGAGTGATGGATGTGAAATTCAAAGAGTTAATTGGGAAACGTATCATGATATACATGGATGAACTCATGGTCTTCTCAAAGGACAAAAGTAATCATCCTATAGATCTCATGAAAGTTTTTGAAAGGTGGATAAAGTATGGTGTATAATTGAACCCAAAGAAGTATAATTTTTGGAGTTTTTGAAGGAAAGTTATTAGGTCATATAATCTCTGAAAAGGGAATCTTCATCCATCTTGAGAGGGTTGAATCTATTTTGCAATTTCCTATGCTAGGAAAAAAAGAGGAAATGAGGTAATTCTTTGGAAATATTTTTTTTGTAAGGAAATTCATAATAGGAATTGTAGAGATAGTCAGACCTCTTAATGAAATGATGAGGAAATATGCCAAGATAGAATGGAGCAATGAAGCCAATGCAACCCTTTCTTAGATCAAGCAACATATACTAAAAATCACTAATTGATAGCTATCATTTTTATTTATTATTTTACATCATAACATTCTTATGCAATAATTATGACATAAAGAAAAGAAGCATGCAAAAAAATTCCCATTACTTTGACAAGTTCTCCCTTTAAGAATGTGGAGGCCAGGTATTCTCCCTTGGACAAAAAATATTTTTCCTTGGTGAAAGTCAATTTTTTTTTGGTATTATATATTGCATGTATAAAAACCATGACAATCATCCTAGACCATGCTGTTAAGTCATTATTGATGCAAAGTGAACTTGGTCAAAGATGGGGAAATGGATGGCTAAATTATAGGAATTTAATTTGGAAATTCAATCAATGAAATTAGTTTGTGGGAAAGGTTTATCATGAGCCATGACTGAGTGGAATTCCACGTCAATTGCCAACAATATACGATGCAATCCTTCACTAAAGACCCATGGTATGCAAACTTGATCTTCCTGTTGTTGAACAATAAATTTCTTGAAGGATTAAATTCCACCTAGAGAAGAGTGTTGAGATTGAAAAAATCCAATTACATGATCAAGAATGGGGTTTTATTTTAGAAGAAATTTGAAGGAATTTATTTGAGGCGTCTCAAATATTAACAATCCAAACAAGTTCTAAATTAATTTTATGGAAAAATAGTATTGGCATGGGTCCACAAAATCTACATCACATTAGATAATCTGACCAAACTATTATTGGCCACACCATTTTTGGGATGCACACAAAAATGTAAGAGGTTTTCACACATGTTAAATAGCTGCTTCAAGAGAATGTAATCTTGCCATACCACTGTAATCTATATATGAAGAACATTTACACAATATGATTTGGATTTCATGGTTGTGATTAATCCAAATTCCTCTGTACGTCACAAGTTTATATTAACAATAATGAATTACTACACATGATGGACTGAGTCCCAAGCCTACAAAAAACACCACATATATCATCATCAAGTTCCTCTAAGACAATATTATAACCAAGTTTGGGGTACCTTTTTCTTTGGTATGTGCTAATGGCCATAAATTTTATTATGTATAATTTATTCAATGGTCATTCAAGCATAAAATAATTATCAAATATTCTTCCAATTATTATCCATAAGGTAATGAGGTAGTTGAATCGACCAAAAAAAACTTTAGATGTTATCAAGAAGTTTTTGGAGACAAATCCAAGGGATTGGCATACCCAATAGAATTTTTTCTTCTAGGAAGATATAACCAAGATTAAGGCAGCCTTAAGAACTTCACCTTACCAACTGGCTTATGATCAAAACCCCATTTTTCTAGTGGATTTATAAATAATAGTCCTCAAATTCATGAAAGAATTATTTATTGATAATGATAAGATAGAGGTTATACTTATGAACCTCTTGAATCTAGAAGAGAAGAGAGATGCTACACTCCAAGATTTCTCTAAACATCAAGCAATCATCAAGCACTGGTTTGGAAAATGAGCTCAGATCAAAGAATTCATAATTTTTGATATAGTACTCGTATAGGATAAAGCTAAAGAAAATAAAGGTGACCTTCAAAATTTTATTAAACTTTGGTTGGGGCCTTATCAAATTGTAGAAATCCTTGGGGAAAATGCCTTTAGCCTTAGTACTTTGACTGGGGAACCTATCCCATTGCCAGTTAATCAAAAGTTCTTTAAATATTATTTTAGCCAATAGGACTTGGAATTTCCTATGTATTTTAGTTTATTAGGTGGTTTTCTATTTTCGGTTTTTGGTTCATTGTGGGTTTGTCCTTTTCTTTCTTTTCATTTGGCGGGTCATTATTTTTGTATTTTGAAGATAAGTGTTTATGAGGGTGATTCTCTAAGGTATGTTGCTCGGGACTTTGATTTAAACATTTTCAAGATATTTGGTTGGTATTTTGTTCAAGAATATTTGGTTTATATCTATTTTACACCAGTATGAAGGATTTTCAAGACATGAGGACATTTAAGGAAACCCTATAGTTAAAAAATGAATCCATGTTTAAAATCATGACATGAAAGTTTCAAGAGTTAGTTAGGTTTTGGATAAGGTTATCCTACCTCAAGTTAAAAATCCAGTGTTATACAATTATCAAGATAGTTATGGTGGTTGTAAAACCATACCCTTGGATTCAATTCCTAGAAATTGAGAATGCATAAAAGGATTACATATACATATGAAGAGGAAGAAAAATGAAAAATGAATAATGAATAATGAGATAAACTCAATTAAATTTGGATAGTCAAGTATCTCTATCAGGGATATAGATGCTTGACTAGCAATAGAGGTATGTTTGGAAAGAACCAAAGGTATCACTATCGATGCTAGAAATTCCTGACTTAAAGTGGAGCAAAGCCCAGGATATTCTTGCATGAGAATGATATAACCTACTCTATGTAGCTTGGGTAGGGGTTTTCTTATTTTGGAAGTAACAAAAATTCTTGAGAAAATGATTAATCATGTGCACACACATATGGATTTCATGGTTTCCACTGGGATCCTTTTGAGGTTTTAACTCACTCTCATACTTAAGGAACCCATTATATCCTATTAAAATGAAATAAACTAGAGATGTTGGGATAATTGAATATCTAAATATATTGAAATTGTTTAAACCATTTCCCCAATTGAGTTTCCATTTGTTAGGCCATGCATGGTCACCCCCATCTATTTTGTGCTAAAATGGGTCCCCTCTTTTTGCTTCTTTTTTTTCAAAGTTTTGTTTGGTCCCCGAAGTTTCTATTTTCTTGAGTTATTATTTTTCTTTTTTGCAGATTGGGATTCCCCAAATGGATTTGGACCTTTTGCTAAAAAATTGAGATTTGTTGTGGAACCCTGATCCTAAATTTTCCCTTTGTTATTGAGTTTCGAGTTTTCAAAAGGACTTTGATTTTTTTTCAAAAGGTCCAAATCCATTTGGGAGTCCCAATCCCATGGTTCTCTTTGTTTTTGGGTTTTGAAATCCTAAATGGATTTAATACTTTTCTTTAAAAAGTCCAAATCCATTTTTTATTTTTGATGCCATCTTGGTTTCCCCTAGTCTATTTTCTTTTCTAGAAATCGATCATAGTTCAAAACCCTAAACAAACTTTGAAATTTTTTCTAGGTCCAAAAGTTCATTTCTAACCTGAAACCCCCTCACTTTCTACATCAATGGAAAATTTATTCATACATGCACAAAGGAGTTTTTATGTGTTTTGAGCCATTAATTGAACCATAGTTGCTAATTAATCTTTGAGATGAAATAAATTTCACCAATATCAAATGTGAGAAAGGTTATCATTGTGAAAATCCATCAAAATTTGACTTCATCCTTCTTTTCAATTCTATGTTGGTTTTGTTTGTTTGGTTTGTTGGTTGTTTGTTTGCTTATTTGTTCATTTGTTCATTTTTGCTTTTTCTTGATTTTTTCATTGCTTTTGGGTTTTTGGTTTTTTCTATGTTTGTGCCCTAGGTTTTAGGGTTTCCTTCTTTCAATTCCCATGGTATCATTTAGGGGTTGAGTATATCATTCCAATATAGCAACAATCCAAAAATTATAGCTACAATTTTTGGCCCTAATTTGGATTTATCCCCCTTTGGACCATTTGTATTGTTGATCTCAACTTGCCTTGGAAATGATGAGGGCTTGAAAGATTGAGATCCTATTAGAATTTTGGTTCTTGACAGGTATCCTCCTTTTGGAAATTTCCCAACATTGATTTAATTTTTGAAGTTCGTTTAAGACCGGTCATCTCATGTCCTTTTAGGTTTCAAAGTCTCAAAAGGATATTGTAAATGTTTGATCAAATCTATCAGATTATATATTCTAAGATTAGAACTAGAAATAAGGAGGTTGACGTCAACGTTATTCTTTATGTCTCTATAAAATAATAAGTCTGAATTTTCTATGTAGATGTTCAACTTTGAAGAGTAGATTAAATTTTTTTATTTCTATTATCTGCTTTGCTGTTTTAGAACTCCCATAAATATGGAGAGGGGAGTCACATCTTATGATTTAGAGGGACACGTCATTAGGGAGGCACGTCTCATGAGGGATGCATCTCAAGAGAGATACATATCATGAGAGACATGTCTCATGAGCGGACATGTCTTTAGTTAGCATCACATGTCTTTAGTTAGCATCCCTAAGTCTCTCTTAAGACACCCACATTTAATCTCTACAAACATAAGTTTGATCTGAATTATAAATATAATTTATATCCTCAATTTGTAGATCGAAAACTACACTTGAATAAAGCAATTGGATTCAAATGATGATAATGAATAAATGTAATCATCATTTGCATATGACCGATGCTATCAGGTTTCAATACTCCCTCTTAGCTAGGGAAGATAACTCCAATCAATTATATAGTGATATCACCTTACTCGTGATATCAAAAGATATGAAATTCTTCTGAAAGTGTCAAATCACATGACATTCTTCATAAAACATCTTCATTATGGTATATGCACTGATATCAAGTCTCATGATGTCTACCATAAAATTCTTGGCATATCCACGGATACATTTATCCACCATGATTATCTCATAAGGATCATAATGATCTTCAACTGATATCAAGTCTCATGATATCTATCAAAAAATGTCCAAGAGATACTATCATGAAATATCCACAGATATCAAGTCACACGATATCTATCATGATAGTTCAACTTATCATTGTAGAGTCATCACTTTACAATGTCAAATAAAAGCGTTCATTATTAGAAAGATCACCACCTTTCAATAATGTACACAAGGGGAGAGAGGGCCCATAAAGTCATGGAGTCACACACATGACAAAATATTTTACACATTAAACATATTTTAACTACATTAGTACAAAATAAACAACTTGAATCTCAATTTCAATAAAAAAATACATTTCAACCATACCAAGTTTCTTCGTGAAGTGTTCAACTTTAACTCTAGAGAGAGACTTGGTGAGAATGTCCATTGTTTGATCATTTGTACTAATATACTCCAAATAGATCACATTCCTTTCTACCATGTCTCTTACATGGTGGTAAGGAATCTCAATATTCTTAGATCTATCATGGAATACATGATTTACTGAAAGCTTAATGCAGCTCTGATTATCACAATGGATAATAGTAGGATTCAAGGGCTCACCAAATAATCCCACAAGTAATTTTCGGAGCCATACTACTTTCTTGCCCCCATAGAGGCTACAATATATTCAACTTTTGTTGAGCTTTGTGCCACTGAAGACTGTTACCTGCTGATCCAAGAGATCATATTTGATCCTAAACTGAAGCAACATCCTGATGTTCTTTTCCGATTGGTTACACTTCCAACCCAACTTGAATTAGAGTATCCATGTAATTATAGTTGGAAATTTTTGTATTTGAGACGATATCCAATAGTACCTTGAAGGTATCTCAATATGTGTTTCAAAACAACAAGGTGAGTTTCCTTTGGTTCACACATGAATTGGCTTAGAGCATTCACTGCATAGAAAATATCAGGTCTGGTGTTAACCAAGTACTTTAATGATCCAATTATTTATCTATAAAGAGTAGGATCTGCAAATTTGATTCTGTTGCTACTTCTTTCAATTTTTGTAAGTTGGTTTCCATAGGTGTAGATGTGGGTCTACAGTCCAACATCCCAAATCTCTTCAGAATATCAATAGTGTACTTTCCTTGATTTAGGATGATGCCATCTGACTTCTTCTAGACTTCTAACCCCAAAAAGTAATGTAAAATGCCCAAGTCTTTCATGTCAAATTATGAAGTTAGGTCCTTTTTACCTTGATCAATAAGGTGATCTTCTCTTGTTATCAACAGGTCATCAACATATAAAATTATTATTAGCATATCACCTTTAATTACCTTAAAATAGAGATTTGAATCAGCATCATTCTTGGAAAATCCTAGTCCCAAGAGATAGCTGTCAATTCTTTCATACCAGGCCCTAGGAGCCTGTTTAAGTCCATATACAACTTTCTTCAATCTACATACATGTGAGTCAGTTTTATGTATCAAAAAACCTTCAGGTTGCTCTAGATGGAATTCTTCTTCAATGGTCCCATTCAGGAAAGCAATTTTCACATCCATTTGATGGATCTTCCAGCCTTTAGCTGCTGCAATAGCTATTACTGCTCTCACAAAGGTGTACCGAGCAACATGTGCAAATGTATCTTCATAATCAATACCTTCCTTTTGTGAGAAACCTCTGGCCACAAAACATGCCTTGTGTTTTTCTATACTGCCATCAACAACATGTTTGATTTTGAAGATCCATTTGGAAGAGACAACATATTTCTCTTTTGGCCTAGGTACTATATCCCATACATCATTTTTCAAAATGGACTGATACTCTTTTGTCATTGCATCTTTCCACATTTGATGTTTGAAATCTTCCACAATAGTAGTAGGTTCTGAATTAATGATCTCATTCATTAAGGCAACATAGCTTGAGAATCTTTTGGGTCTCTTACTTTCTCTGAAAGTTCCTTTGGGTGTTTTATGATTCTCAACTTCTATAATCAGCTTCCTAGCCCAAAGCGGTCTCTTCTTTCTATTTTCATTTGGATCCTCTTCTGGAGTAGTTTGATTTTTAGTAATGATTTCTTTAGGACACTCCCTATGAATCTAAGGAGTAGGTTCCTCTTCTAAGACTTTAGGAGAATCTTGAATTTCTATCTCACTTGAACTCTTTGCCTTTTTGAAGGCAATGCCTTCCTCAAATATGACATCTCTACTTAGTTAAATTTGTTTATGCCCGGATATGTATATTCTGTAGGCTTTTGAGGTTTCACTATATCCCATAAATACCCCTTTCTTTCCAGAAGGTTCTAGTTTGGATCTCTTTTCTTTAGGTATATGGATGTAGACAGGGCAACCAAATATCCTTAAGTGACTTATGTCAGGTTTTATACTAGTAAATGCTTCTTTAGGAGTCTTGTTATCTAGATGTGAGTGGGGACATCTATTTTGGATGTAGATATCTGTCCTAGAGGCTTATGCCCAAAATGAGGTTTCAATGTTTTGGTCAAACAACATTTCTCTAGTAGCTTCTACAATTGTTCTATTTTTCCTCTCAGCAACAACATTTTGCATAGGGTTGTAGGCTACAGTAAACTCCCTCTTAATCCCAGCATTTACTCAAAATTCCTCAAAGATTTGTGAGGTGTATTCCTTCCCATTATCTGTTCTTAGGATTTTGATTTTCTTCTCAGAGAAGTTTTCTATAAGTTCTTTGAACTCCTTAAACCTTTTAAGGATTTCTATTGACTCTTTACACTTAAGAAAATATATCCAGGTGTTCCTAGAGAAGTCATCTACAAATATTACATAATATAAGAATCCCGCCATGGAGGGTACAAACATGGGTCCACATAAATTAGAATACACTAATTATAATACAATTTTGGTTTTACTCAAACTATTTTGGAAAGTTCCCTTTGTATTCTTTCCTAGGGCACACCCTCTGCATGTTCCTTCATGGATTTATTTTAGTTTGGGCAATCTTGTTACTAATTTTTCTACATAAGGTAGGGTGTGGAAGTGAAGATGTCCTAATCTTCGATGCCAAATTTCATTTGAATCAAAGGTCTCATGAATAAGAGCTTGTTTAGGATCCATGCATAATTTGTAGAGATATCCTTGTCTTACTCCTATAGTTTGTGCTTTCTTCATATTGGAGTTCTTTGGCCATGCCAAAAATTTTCCATGCATAAAGGTAACCCTATATCCATTGTCTTCAAGAGAAGAAATGGATATTAGGTTCCTTTTTATTCCTGGTACAAACAATACTCCGATGAGTTGTAAAGAGAGGTGAAATTTCAAATTTATGGTGTAGGTTCCAACCCCTCTTACTAGATGTGTAGAATCATCCCCAATAGTCACTTTTTTGTCAAATTCTTCTTTCATAGTATCTAGATGTTCTCTGAATCCTATGATGTGCCTAGATGAACCACTATCAATTATCCAGTTGTTGTCTTGGTTTGAAACTTGACTTGATAGTGCTAAGTAGGAGACAAATTTATCAGAGTCGTATTCTGTATTTGTTTTTCGAACTTTAGCAAAGGATGCTTGTTGTTTTATTCTATTAGGGCACTTCATTGCATAGTGTCCATATTGATCACATCTGAAACATTGTACTTGAGAGATGTCTTTCCTCTTCTTGGATGATCCTTTTCCATAAGAGTTCCTCTTTCTTTTGAATGACCCTTTCCCATAAGAATTCTTCTTACCCATTTTATGATAATTTGTGTTTAGCACATGAATATCCTCATCTATGGGTTTCTGATTGTTTCCTTTAGTTGAGAGTCTTGTTTCTTCTTGTAAGCAGTCAGTTCTTAGCCTATCAAATTTAGGGAGTTTATATCTCGCACTTATTCCTTGAACAAATGACTCCCATGAGTTTGGTAGGCTTCCTAGAGCTATTAGTGTTAACTCCTTGCTATTAATTTGATATTCAATTATTGACAATTGATCTCTTAGCTCAGTGATTCTCATGAAGTATGCATTGATAAAATCTCCTTTGTTTATTTGATCATGATTAAGTTGCCTCTTTAAAGCAAGGGTCCTACTGGTGTTGTTTATTTCAAAGGTTCTCTCAAGGGATTTGAACATTAGGTATGTGGTCTCATATTTTGACATAATAGGTACTATGTGGTTCCTAACTGAATCTACTAAAATTTTCATGGCTTTCTCATTGTTCTCAATCCATTGAGTTTTCTCTGGATCATCCTCAAGTTGTCTTTTGTTTTCTTTCACAAATGAGTAACTTATTTTCTTTTAGAATCATCATGATTTTGAATTTCCATGATGTAAAGTTGTTTGCACCTTCAAGACAATCCTCAAATCTGATCACACTTGACATTATGAAGAATGTAATGTGCCTTATTATTTCAAGAAAATTCGATTTTAAATAATCTGATATTTTAATCAGATCTTCCTAACGTGGCTCTGATACCATGTAAATGTTTGATCAAATCTATCAGTATATATCTTCTAAGATCTGAACCATAAATAAGGAGGTTGATGTCAATGTTATTCTTTATGTCTCTATAAAATAATAAGTCTGAATTTTCTATGTAGATGTTCGACTTTGAAGAGCAGATTAAATTTTCGATTTCTATTATCTTCTTTGCTATTTTGGAACTCCCATAAATATGGAGAGGGGAGTTGCATCTTATGATTTAGAGGGACACGTCATTAGGGAGGCACATCTCATGAGAGACGCATTTCATGAGGGATGCGTCTCAAGAGAGACACGTATCATGAGAGACATGTCTCATGAGCAGATGTGTCTTTAGTTAGCATTTCTAAGTCTCTCTTAAGACACCTGCATTTAGTATGAATAAATAGAAGTTTGATCTGAATTATAAATATAATCTATATCCTCAATTTGTAGATCGAAAACCATACTTGAATAAAGCAATTGGATTCAAATGATGATAATGAATAAATGCAATCATCATTTGCATTTGACCGATGCTATCAGGTTTCAAGAGATGTAACCATAAAATATCCCTCGTTTGTAAT
Source organism: Sequoiadendron giganteum (assembly GCA_007115665.2). Lineage (NCBI taxonomy): Eukaryota > Viridiplantae > Streptophyta > Pinopsida > Cupressales > Cupressaceae > Sequoiadendron > Sequoiadendron giganteum. Next base: position 276,278,290 of record CM021105.1, read on the forward strand.
ACATTCGAGACCCGATCACCATGTAGAAGTTTCTATTTGAGACTTTTAGTCTCGACTGAACCATTATTAAAAATCCAATCGTAATGTTTTTTTGGGTTTTCAAAACCTGATCAAACATTTTGACTAAGAGTCCAATACCCCTTTTAATTTTGATCCTTGATTGATTAATGGTTCATGTGGAGTTTTCATCCATGATAAGATATTTTGTAAAAGGTCCCAAAGAACCCTTGTTCCTTCACTATAGACACCTAAAATTGACCACTTGCATTTGTTATGATATTGCTATCAGGATTCAATCGTGTAGTTTTTGGGTCAAACTCATTGACCCATGATTCATGAGTAGTGGTTCACAAGAACCCATCTCTCATGATAATGAATGATCCACTTAGCACTCATTGCATCTAGGTGATGCTCACAAAGGCGAAGCATTGGTCTGTCCCGGGAGGTCACTCATCCTAGTACTGCTCCAGCTCAAGTGCACTTAACCACAGAGTTTCCCCCAAGGTTAAGCCCACTTAGCTTGCTACCCCATTTGCTACCCCATTTGCGTTTGGTTAATTTCTCCTTCCATTCTATCTAGTCGCCTTCTATCTGCATTAATTAAACAATATCTCAATTATTTAATTAATATTGTAAATTTAACCCTGAAATTTGCTAAGGTCCCAAGGTAATTAATTTATTAATTATTTACCTTACCTTTTATCCCCTTATTTGAATAAAATAAATACCTTTATTTATTTAATTTAATCACTTTATTCCCTCACAAGAATTAAATAAATTATTTAATTACTTCACTTTCTATGTCCCCTTGTCATATCCTCCATCGTTCCTTATTACCCCCTAATCCTAATTCTAATTCATCTACTAATCATGTTCATGCACTTAATCATGGATTAAGAGGTGTCACATCCTCAAAATTTTCCCTCTTGCACCTTAATCATTCCTCATTAAGCCTAATCCTCACCTAACCCATCCCCTAATCACTTGCACATTCCTAATTCCTTAAATAGGAAAGGGATAACCCCCTTTACATTTATTGCTACCCACTTTGTAATCCAAGCCTTAAAGGCTTTCCCTTTTTGGATAAGCAACCCCACATGGGTCCTTTCTCCAAAGTACACTGAAGGAATTTAAAATTCATTTATTAATTTTGATCCCATACCTTGGGAATGTTGGATAAGAAATGCCTTTATAAGGAAGATCTTCCCCATCTCTCAAGGTACTTTTCAAGTACCAATCTCCATCTCAAGCCTTCACATGATGAAACTTGTCACCATCCTTGACCTTGAGAGATCATCCATCCCCCATTTCCTCTCATGAGCCACTTGAAATCATCTCATGAGTTGTGATGTCTCAACCTCTCCTAGAAAATGATCTCCCATCATGCAATCCTAGCCCTCCATTCATCTCTCCTCTCATGAAATGTAAAAACACAACCATTTTTCACAACCTTGGAATCTTTGAGGAAATTAGTAATGTAATGTTGTTGAAATTCCTTTGAGAACACATTGGATCCAATTGCATTGGGGAAATCCACACATTAATAGATGTGACATACTAGGTCTACATTGAATTCCTAGTAGGTTTGAGATTTTTATGCCCTAATCTTGATTTTTGTTTTGATTTTGTGTGTTGGGTTTTTATAGTAAATTATCTTCATTTAAAAAACAAAATTAGTGTACACATTTTGGCATGCTCGATGGTACCCACATCTTGGGTCTACTAATATCTTTTTCATAGTTTTTTATAAAGTTTTTGTTTGTAGGTTTTTACATAGGATCAATTCCACTACATATGGTTGGATCTTCTCTATAAACAAGTGAATTCATCCCTATAGAGATGGCTCTACTTTGGAATTCTAGCACCTAGACAACTCTATTGGAGAATAGGTAGATCCCTGTGTATAAAGGTGAATCTACTCTACATAGGTAATTACACTTGCACATAGCCAACTCCACTCATAGGTGAAATTGCACCTATAGAGGTAGATACACTGTAGATAGGTGACTTTTCTTGCACAAGGGAAACTTCACCCACAACTAAATCCATCTCTAGATAGGAAGGTCCGTTCCAAAGGAGCAACGATGCTTTACACTTGGGTGAATCTATAGGTAACTGAAATATGTTGATTTTATTTCATCCTTTTTAGCTTTTGTGCATTCAATATTGACCAACTAAATTTTCCTTGTGCTTGTGATATTACTTACAATTTCTTACAACCTCATATTATCCAAGACCTACAAAAATACTAAAAAATTCTTGTAGGACGTTTGTTGAAGACCTTGTGTTTTTACCACTAATATAGGTACATTTGGATTTTCTTTAAGGGTTGATTAATCTTGTTTGTTGTGTTTGGGGTCTCTTGTGAATGCATGATCTTCCCTTGTACCATTTGGCAAGCTTGGGGATCAAAAACCACAAGCCCACCTAGGTCTTGTTGTGTTAGCTAGGGGTGTTAGTTTTGATGTATGCTATCTCCTTATGCTACATGAAATCCTAGAGATTATAAATGCCTAGAATTTACTTTCCTTTAGGAGGCCTTCTTGGGTATTTCATCACTCCCAAGGTAAAACCTCAACCATGTGAACTCACGAGAGAATGAAAGTTGTACCCCAATCTAGTTGCATCATGTTTAGCAAAGCTCTGATACTTGGGCGATTCTAAGATAGGAGTGCATGGTTAGTATAAATGACTTGAATTATGTTTTTGAACCAAAATTTTGATGGACTAGTGTTCACATACTTGCCTCATGTACCTTCCTGGTATTTAGAGAACACACTAGAGAGCTTGTTTTAGCCCAACTTAAGAATTTTTGGTTGTTGCTTATTGTAGTGTAGGGTATTGTTGGATGTTGTGGCTGTGTTGCTGATATGTGATTTTAATTAATGTCAACACTATTAGAATTGATGATTTTGAAGGTTGTATATGTCGAGGATACTGAAAAAATTAGAATAAATATGTTGTAGGAAGTTTGTGAAGCTGTGTTGATCAAAATGGTTGAAAGTTTTGTAAGTTGGTAATAAGAAGTCGCACATTAAAGGGTTTGTTGCTGAACCTATCTAGTATGTTGTCCGAAAGTTTCATAGGTGCGCATCAAGATTGGAGTGAGTTATGATTTTATGAGTTCCTATAAATATTCTGTTACTATAGCAAGTGGTTTTGGAAGAAGAGAGTGCAATTTTGGTAAATTAAATTGTTGTGTATGCTCCTGTGATGTTCAGTGAGGTTTCTAGATTGTACTCTATCATTGTGGTACATTTGTGTTGATCAGTGTGCTCATGATCAAAGATTTTTCCTTGGTGTGTTCAAGTTTTCATGTTCTTGGCTGACATGATGGTGGTAGTGTGTTCCAGATCCTTATGGATGAATTTTTGAATACTTGGCATGTTTGAGGATGTTGATTTAGGTGTCCCTTATGATGTGACCAACTTAGGTTGGTGCATATTGATATTTGTTCATGAATTGGGTTGACCTTTTGCAATTCTTTTATTATTTATTTGTGGTCGACATAGTTGTTGATGTAATTTCATGTAGTAGATATATAAGAACGTTTGTTTCTTCATTTTGGAGTGTGTGAAGTGTGTGCAAGATATGTGCGAATAAAGATCAAATCATTTGCTTTCAGAGCAGAGTGTGAAGAATATTGAGCGAAGTGTGAAGAAGTGTTTCTATGCTTAACCAAAACTATCATCAGGCTGTTGTAGAAGCTAATTTCTTAGTTCAACCTCATCAAATGGATTTAATTTGATTGTTTTATCTAAGAAAATGAGCCTTCCCTTTGAGAAGTGAACTCTAGGCAGTGTGCTTGAATGCATGTGCATTCCTCATTCATTTTTCATTATACTTCTAATAAGGTATAATCTTGTGGACTAACATACACCGTGGTTTTTCCCCTAACAGGGTTTCCACGTATAAAATATTGGTTTTCATGTGTTTATGATGTGCTTTTAACTCATGCTTTCACTATTAATTATTAGATATGAGTTAAAGGTTGATAAAGGTTAAATAAGTTTAAATTCTATAACAACTGATTCAACCCCCTCTTAGTTGTCTATCCTTGTTTTTCCAACAGGTATAATATCATTCCTAAAGCTACTCACCATGTATCTTCATGAGTAGAGGTAAGAGCTCTTTAGGAATGTTCTTAAGACCTCTAAATAAAGAGAAAAGGTGAGACATTATTCCACTAGATATATATCTACAAACTCTTGATTGAGAGGTGTCTCATGCCGATCTTGAGATATTAGCCTCTAGGTTGGTGGGCCTATGGTATGTTAACACTCCCACTTGATTAATTTAGGTGTGCAAAAATTGGAGCATCTTTATATGATTGAAAACGAGTGTCTTTTTGTCCAACCTATCTATTGGCAAGAGACACTGTGAATATCATTTGGTGTTATCATTGATGGCAACCCCAGTCAGTGATTGGATTGATGCATCATCATTTTATCACAGTGGCAGTCAAATTGCAAATAGTTAAGGAAGAACAAAGCATCTGACAGTTTTGGGTTCATCAATTCACATATAGATTTTTAGTTAATATTTTGTGCTGCGTATCTCAGTGAAGGTTGCTCGATGTATGCTTAGTGTTATCTGTAAATCTCAGTGCCTCGTTTTGATCCATGTGTGAGTTAGAAGATCCGGTTGGTTAATTCTTTGCTTTATCAGTACTGAAGCTGAATTCTTGAATGCATCATTTCACAAATGTATGCGAAGTAATTAGTTAAGTATTTTTGTGTTCGTGCATCTTTATTTGGGTCCTAGCCAAGTTGTGGCCGACCGTTGTGGATGGGCATCAAGGTTTACTCATGATTTGAGCTGACAATTGTAAATATTGTTTTGTTCTATTGAAGCTGACATATTGCGATTGAATTCTTAGCTGCAGATATATAAGAGATTGTTCAAATCATTTTGAAGTGTGTATGAGGTGTGTTGATGCAAATAGAAAATAAGAGCATAAAAAAAGAGCGATAATGCATAGTTTCACTTGTGCATGAAGGATTGGTGTTGCGAGTGTGACTAGAATAGAGCAAAAGTACAAAATCAGTCTGTAGGACAAAAGATTGAATATTGAGCCTAACCAAAACTGTAATCAAGCATATGTAGATTCTATTTTTCTTAGTTCAAACTCTTAGATGGTTTTAATCCGATTCTCTTTGTAAGGCAGCGAGCCTTCCCTTTAAGCAATGAGCTCTAGGCAGTGCGCTTGAATGCAAGTGCATTCCCCATATTGTAAACTTTATTTGAGTATACTCAGATCATATTATGGATTGGCTATCCACCATGGTTTTTCTCCTAATAGGGTTTCCACGTAAAAATTCTTGTCTTATGGTGTTGTGATTGTTTTCTTCTTGTTCATGCATTTTGGCTGAATGTTACAAGTGATTTGAAGATAAAGGTTAATAAAGTTAATTTTTGCACAAAACTGATTCACCCCCCCTCTTAGTGTAGTTTGTTTCCAACACTTGGTATCAGAGCTAGTTCCTCAGAAGAAGTCTAAAAAGTTGGGGAGATCTTGGAAAGTGTTTCAATGGATTCAAGTAGTCTTCAAAAATAGCTTTTGGTGGCCCTAGATGATCTTGATCAGTCAAAGTTTGAAGTTCAAAAATTGCAAGAAAACCTCATGGATGCTGAGAAATTCATTGAGTATTTAAAATAAAAAATCAATAAGTCTAGAGAGAAGAGAAAGGAACTCTATGATCAGATTAAGCAGAATGATAGTAAGAGCATTGAAAATGAACAACTCAATCAAGCCCTAAAAGAAAAGACAAAAGAATGTGAAAAGCTTAGTAGAGATAATGCTGCCCTAAAGAATGAGATGGAATCTATCATGATGAGGATGACCAAGGAGCTTGAAGACAAAAAGAAGAATGAAGAGAACCCAACACAATCTCTGAAAGAAAAATCTGAAGTACGCAGCCGATTGGATAATGAATTGGAACAATCTAAAAACAATGAGGAAGTGCTTGAAAAGAAGGTTGATGATCTCAAAGATGAACTTGCTATTGCAAATGAGTACAAGGAGAAGTTTAAAGTTAGCCAGCCAAGCTTGATGAAATAATTAGTAGTTAGAGGACAAATGGTGACAAGTGAGGTCTTGGATATGAAGAAGGAGAAAGTTCCATATCTGTTCAAAGGAGATTTAGGCAAGGAAATCAAATGAAAAAATATGGAAGGTATCTGGTAAGGCAACCTAATGCTCATAAATTTAATGGATACTATTTCAATTGCAATAAATTTGGACACATGTCTTCTCAATGTAGAATTAGGATGAATCAAAGTGGTCCATCATTCTCAGGTTAGTGTTTTAATTTTCACAAGTTTGGTCATAAGTCAAATGAATGCATAAATGTGATGAAAAAATTCTATACAAATATCAGATGTTATACATGCAATAGATTTGGGCATACTGCTAACTAGTGTAGATTAAAAGAAAATCAGTGGAACAACTGGTCCATACATAAAAATGTTGTGTTCTAAAATTGCAAAAAATTTGGTCACATTGGTACATTCTGTTGGAACAAAAGAGGTATGGTAAATCAAAGGAGAAACATGCAGAAGGATGTTAAGGGAAAAGGAAAAGTCACTACAGATGTGGTCAGGAAGCAAATGTAGAAGAAATGGGTGAAGAAGAGTCCCTCTAATGAAGAAAATGCACCAGCACTAGAACCCATTTCTGGTAGTTCATCCAGGAATTAGTCTTAGGCCTTTGGCCTAGGGGGAGTTGTCAAGAAAATATTTTAACCTCCTACTGGCAACTGACACCAGAATGTGGATAAGTTCAGTAAATGCATAGATGTTCTACAAATGCTGTTGAACTCATTGGAAATATTCTTATTTAATGTTGGAGGTCTGCATAAGATTTATCTATCACAGTGCATGAAAACAATGTAACCAGATGAGTCAGGGTAAAAAAATTTATTGCAAGAAAAGGAGTTAAGTATGCGAGATAAAAATTCAATTCTATCTTTCATTTTTCGCTTTGCATTCTGAAGAAAAAGAAGTTTGGAGAGCTCTAAGGTGAACCTTGGTGAGTTGAGGCGAAATTCAAGTGTAAAGGCAATTCCAGTAGAAGAAAGAGACACTGCAAAGATAGTGAAGAAGTTCTTGGTAGAACAAAAAGAAGAGTTTGATCCTAAATTGATTGAAAGTCCGATCGACCTATCTACTTTGAGTCCTATTCATAAAATGAAAGTAGCATCATTTATCCAAGAAAAATCTAGAGAAGAGCTGTTGAAGTCCCACATTGAGGACAATGAACTTCTAAATCTTGCATCTGGAGTCCTAGAAAAGATAATGCCCTCTCATGTTAAAAATCCAACCAATTCCTCCTCTGGTGAACTAAAAAGGCTCATCAACTCAATAAGTGCTCACTTTGAGTCACTTGATAAATCATTTATGATTAAAGTGCAGAAAGAATTTGATGTTAAAAGATTAAATGGGCTGAAGGAAATGATAATAAAGGATTAAAAATTTCTAGCCTGTGTGCTAAATTTCCAAAATGCTCTATCCAAAGGTGGGAAGATTTACAAGTCTTGTTTGTCTTTGACAAAATTTACTGATGACAATGAGAAGAAGGTCAAGGACTTGGAAAAACAAATAGCTACTATCTCTGATGCTTTTGATCAGTTAACTGGTAGTGTTGGAAAGTTAGAAGGTGAAGTGATATCTTTGTTTGACAAAATAAAGAGCTTAAAGCATGAAAATGAAAAATTTGTTGCAAGAGCATGTGAACTTAGAGGTCTAATTGGCCGAAAGATGAAATTATGTCAAGTGCATTGAAAGAAGCAGGATATGCTAAAGCACTAGGTGATCCAAAAAAATTGAGGTCTATAGAGACACAATCCTATTTGGTTTGTGGACACATAACAATCTTGGAGAGTCTCAAAAGAGCTTGGGACATGAATTTGGCTCTTCTGAAGAAATATTTTTCAGACATTTGCAAGTTTTTGCAAGTTTTTTTGTACATAAGCAACTTGTTCATAACAATTTTGTTTGATTTTTGGCACACAGATTTTTGCCTTTTCCATTGATGTCAAAGGAGGAGAGAGAAAAGTGAAAAATACATAATCATCTTGGGGGGATAATTGTATTTTGGAGAATATTTTGGTTTTTGAAATTTTGGTAGTGTATTTAATGTTGGTACGGATCCAATACTTAGTCATTTTTCACTAAGTGTTGCCATCAATGCCAAAGGGGGAGATTGTTGGCAAGAGACACTGCAAATATCATATGATGTTGTCATTGATGGAAACCCCAGTCAGTGATTGGATATGTGCATCATCATTTTATCACATCGACAGTTAGATTGCAAACAATTAAGGAAGAACAAAGTATCCGACAGTTTTGGGTTCATCGATTCACATACAAATTTTCAGTTAATATTTTGTGCTACATATCTTAGTGAAGGTTGATTGATGTATTCTTAGTGTGATCCATAAATCTCAGTGCCTCGTATTGATCCATGTGCAAGTTAGAAGATCTAGTTGGATAATTCTCAACTTTATCAGTACTGTAGCTGACTTATTGAATGTATCATGTCCCAGATGTATGGGAAGTAATTAGTTAAGTATTTTTGTGTTTTTGCATCTTTGTTTGGGTCCTAGCCTAGTTGTGGCTGATTTTTGTGGATGCGCATCAAGGTTTACTCATGATTTGAGCCAATAGTTGTGAATATTGTTTTGTTCTATTGAAGTTGACATATTGTGATTGAATTATTAGTTGAGGATATATAAGAGATTGTTCACATCATTTTGAAGTGTATAAGAGGTGTGTTGATGTGAATAGTGAATAAGAGTAGAGCAGAAGAGCGATAATGCACAGTTTCACTTGTGCATGAAGGATTTGTGTTGTGAGTGTGAGTAGAACAGAGTAAAAGTACAAAATCAGTTTGTAGGACAAAAGATTGAATATTGAGCCTAACCGAAACTGTAGTCAAGCATATGTAGATGCTATTTTTTTCAGTTCAAACTCTCAAATGTTTTTAATCTGATTCTCTTTGCAAGACAATTGGCCTTGCCTTTGAGTAGTGAGCTCTATGCAGTGCACCTGAATGCAAGTGCATTCCCCATATTGAAAAATTTATTTGAGTATACTCAGATCATATTGTGGATTGGCCATCCACCATGGTTTTTCACCTAATAGGGTTTCCATGTAAAAAATCTTGTGTTATGGTGTTGTGATTGTTTTCTTCTTGTTCATGCATTTTGGTTGAATGTTACAAGTGCTTTGAAGATAAAGGTTAATAAAGTTATTTTTTTCACAACACTGATTCATCCCCCCCTCTTAGTGTAGCTTGTTTCCATCACTATCCATGTCTATCTATTTTGATTCCATCCTTTTCCATCTAGTCATCATTATTAGATATGTGGTCCCTGTTTGTCCTTGAGAATATACATTCCTACATGGGTAGATCTACTCTATTCATGGATAATTACACTCTCTAAGTTATTTAGTCATCCTTAGGAAAATCTACCCCGCCCTTAGGCGGATCCATTCTACATAGGAAAATATATTGATAACACATATCATATTGGTTAGGTGGATGCAATATGTTAATAGGTGAATCGATTTTCCTTAGGTATACCCTTTTTCACATGAGCAATTTTTTCGATAGGGGACCTTGTCCTAGATAGGTGAGTCCAATTTGTCAATGGGTTATTCTGTTTGGTCAAATAAATCATCCATCCTTCTTAGGTGGCTCCATCCTATGGATAGGAAGACACTCTTTTGGGTGGATACATCATACCCTTGGGTGGCCTTATAGATACACGATTCCATTTAGGAGTTTCTTCTTTATTGATAGACAATTGTGTTCTTGAGCATATACATTTATAAAAGGGTGAATCCACATTTTTATTGGGTAGATATGTTATCCATACAAAATATAGAGAGAAAACCCTCTTAAATAGAGATATTACTTGTTTTTCCCAGTCTAATCCTATAATCAAAAGATTTTTTGCATCATTACATCGCTCATATCATCTAGATTCATCATATCACCCCTATTGATAATCATCAAATATTCATTCTATTGGTACAATGAAATCCCTAAACATACATCAATTGATATACTTATCACCTTACATCAATATCTAGCCTCTTAATACTTGCTTGAGAACATTAGAATCCTAATCCAATCAATCAATTATCATCCTCATCACACTTTATTAGGAACATTTCCTATGCTTAGTTAGTAATCCTCCTTGACCAAATAAACTTAGCTCGAGTGAGAGGTTTAGCTTGTGTAAAAATCACTTGTGCTTGATAATAAGGCATATCTCAATTAAAATATTGTCATCATCATCCTATGTGCTTGAGAATGTAGCTCACCTCAAGTACTAATCGACCAATCATGATCAAATTGAATTCTCAAATCTAATTGGAGTGATAAATCAATCATCCAATCAACCATCTATCATTATTTTTTTGTCCTATCCTCAGAACTATAATCATCATCAACCTCCAATCCAATCATCCTGCATTATTTCATGCCTGTCACAACATGGTTGTAACTCAAGAAACTCATGGAACAATATCAACAACAATTCCACCAATCACCTTATTACACTCACCTCCCTAGTGGTGGAGAACAACAACCAATTAACATACAAGGGGGATCTTCAAATCCTCGCTATCCTCATGACCTTATGTCTATCAAAGATGAGATGGTTTTTCAACCAGAACTAACTCCTAGTCTTTAGGAGCATTACAATAATCCCATTAACGCCTGCATGAATGATTGTCTTATAAATGTGCATTTTGAAGCCATCCTTACAAAAATCATCATGCAAGGCACTAAGCCTCCATTCGAGTTCAACATGAAATAATATCTAGGAAAAAATAGAACACCAACCCCTCAAGATCCTCTTGGGAATACTTAGAACATACTCAAATTTGGAAATGATGTAGTGATATAGGTTCCTCCTTCCCCTAGTCAAATCCCTATATGGGGATACCGATCAGGCCTTAGTCTTGTACATGGTCTCAAACCTACATCATCCACACAATTCCATGGTCTAATCCCTTAATATGTGCAAAATCATCCATCAAAAATATCGATCCATCGTCTACCTTAAGGGAGTATGATGGGTATTGTGGCCAACCCACCTATCTCTTCATCCTACCACGTTCCTCATAAATTGGTTCTAATGGTATATCATACCTCTCATGCTCCCATTGAAACTTATTCACAGGTTTCACCTCCTACAAATCGACCACCTAAATCCCATTATAATCAATCATCACAACCTTATCCTACCCATCCAACATAGTCATACAAAAATCCTTCCTCACAATCATATCCTAATCAACCACCTGAATCTTATCCTTATCCTCCACCATCATATTTCTCTCCATGGTGCCATCAGTATGCCAAATCAATTCCTCTTGTGGATTCTCCCATCTAGCAAGACCCATATCATTATCAACCTCTCATTACTGCATGCCATACTCAACCCACTTATGCCTTGCACAAGCCTATGCCTCAATCATATCCACCTCAACCACTTCAAAAATCATTATATCAACCTTAACAACCACCGAACACCTGTCACCAATCCTCAACCTCACCAAATCAATCCACTCCAACATCCATCCAAAGTCAACCTACAAATCAACTTTAAATTTCTAGAGATACCACTTTTATTTCATCGATTTCATATTAAATTATATAACATTTTCATATTTTTGATTATCTAGGTTGCACGAGATGCATGATAAGAGCATACGTCTAATTTTCCAAATCTTATAGACTATATGGAATCTATGCCAAAACCATACCAAGACTTCCAACTTCAATCTAAAAGATGATGCTCAAGGCGACCCTCTTTTGTGTATAATTATAGGGAGTGTGGGTAATGCAACCTTATCATTTTATAATAATTATTTGGAATATGGCCATAAATTTTTTCCATGCATTCGAAAACCTACCGTACTAAGGAGTAGATAACTGTTAGATAGTCTATCGTGAACACTAACTTATTGAAAGACAAGCCACGTAAATTTTTGGATACCCATGAGTGAGAAGGGTCCAATTAACACCTTTAAGTGGCTACATGGATCTTTATTTTTATGATAGGGTTGCATCCTATTGTCAGGTCATAATGTGGCTGACATCATGACACTGAAAAAACCTATGTGCTAGTTTTTGGCTATAACATGTGACATTGGTTGAAGTAAAGATTCTAGAAGAGGTTTGAGCACATCATTCCAGTCAGACAGGTTGGCATAGAAATAATAAACTACTCTTTATTGCTCGTGACCTCAGACCGTGTCTATGTCTATTCATACAACTAATTTTGTAGGAAATAATGTTGGAGTTATTTCATCAATAACAAACTTAGGGAACCATGGATAACATAAAGGATAAAATTCAATTCTAGGAATTCCATATGCATAAGGTTGTACAAGATAATCACAAATTCCTTCAAATATTGCATGAAATAAATCTTCCTTGATATGATTGAAAAATTATCTCATGTTAGGAGGGAAAGCAGAGTAAAGAATCAACATAATCTTCAAACTCTTTTTGTCGAAATGTGATACTATTGAAAAATACAAACTTACAACATTTCAAGAAATTCATCTTTGTTTTGACACACCAACACATAGATTGAAACCTTGTGATCTAAATATCTATTGCACAATGGTTGTGGAAAATTTAGGTGATGGGAGCATCCTGTAATCTAAAGAGTTGGAGAAATATTTATTCTTCCTCTATAGAATATATTTGTGCCTCATAGTGAAGAATGGTTTCTCTTCTTAAACTCCTTATCCACCTATCAAGAAAATACACTTCACAAAACAAGTTAATAAATGGTAAAGGAAGATTAGGGTATTATTTGATTATGCCTATTTCATCTTTGTAATATCTGACATCCCTTTGTTTAATACTGATTATTGCTGCAAATTATCTAGTTAAATAATCTATAAGAGGATTGTTTTCCCCTTTAATAGATTCATTATCAAATTCATAACTTAAAAATTTGAAATACCAATGAGCAATTCTTCCTTGAGCTATATCCTTGTTTGGTTTCTTTTTAAGTAAGTTTCTCATTGCTTGACTATCAGTTTTGACTGTGAAATTTTACAGTTTCAGGAAAATCTTGAATTTCTCTATCCCTTTCTTTATAACAAGAATTTATTTCTCATATATATGATATCTCATTTATGTATTGGAGAACATCCCTGATTTTTAACCATAGCTCTCCTTATTTCCTTTTGGTGTTTCCTATATCAAGACAACTGGCCAAACATTGTCAAAAGTATTTGTATATAAAAACAATGGATAATATTTCTTTGGAATTTGTAGAGATGGAAAATTCTTGCATTTATATTTAATATTCCTTATGACCTTCATTACATCCTCATTCCATTCAAAACTTTTTTCTTTTAGTAAATCTTGGATGATTTTCCTATCTTTTACCAATCCATTATAAAATGATGAAACATAATTCAAACATCCAAGAAATATTTGTATTTTCTTCTTATCTGCAAGAATATCAAGAAATTATTGGATTCTTTGGAGTATATGAGGTTGAATCTTAATCTTACTTGATCTAGATGTAATCCAAGAAAATCAATTTATGACTTTGTGACCTCCACCTTTTTTTTAGATAAACAAATTCCATCTTGCTTAATTGATGCAAACAATCTTTCTAATTGAACCAAATGATCAGTTTCATTATTAGAAAAGACAGTTATGTCATCTATATAAACAACACAAAATTATTTTAAATTAATTGTGCCTAATACATTCTTCTCTAGAAATAGGTAGGTGCAGTGTAGAAACCAAATGGAATTACATTCAATTCATAGATTCCTTGAGGGACATAAAATGTTGCTTTATACTTGTTAGGTCTCAAAAGCGTAGGTTGCAGACCTTAAGAGGATGCTAAGCTCTTTGGTAATGTTTTTGGCTAATGAACGAGGTAAATTGATATGGTTGAGAACCCCCCACACTTTAGGCTCTACTAGACCTAGGAAGGTGTACCTAAATGATTGAGCAACTTCAAAAGTTATGTGTGTAATATCTAACTTGGGCAATCTATTCATAGTGGCATGTAGAAGTGAAACAAATTTGAGGATAACAACTAATCTATTGGATTTTTTGGTTGTGCTGCTGATATGTGGCTGTCATTGATGCCAACACTATTAGCATTGATGATTCTGAAGGATGTATATGTTGAGGATATTGAGAAAATTATAATAAATATGTTGCAAGTAGTCTATGAAGTTGTGATGATCAGAGTAGTGGAAAGTTCTATATGTTGGTATTAAGAAGTCATGCATTAAAGGGTTTGTTTTTGAGCCTATCTAGTATGTTCTTTGGAAGTTTAAGTGGTGTGCATCAAGATTGGAACGAGTTATGATTTTTTGAGTTCCTACAGTTATTTTTTTACTATAGTAGGTGGTTCTAGAAGAAGAGAATGCAATTCTGGTAAATTAAGTTGTTGCACATGATCTTGTGATGTTAAGTGATGGTTCTAGATCATAATCTATCATTTTTGTACGTATGTGTTGATCGGTGTGCTCGTGATCAAATATTTTTCCTTTGTGTGTTTGAGTTTTCATGTTCTTGGCCGACATGATGGTGGTAGCGTGTTGCGGATCCTTATGGATTAATTTTTGAATACTTGGCATGTTCGAGGATGTTGATTTAGGTCTTCATTATGTTATGACTGATTAGGTTGGTACACATTGAGATTTGTTCATGAATTGGGCCAATTATTTTTAATTCATTTATTCTTTATTTGTGGTTGATAGAGTTGTTGATGTAATTCCATGTAGCAGATATATAAGAGCGATTGTTTCCTCATTTTGGAGTGTGCTCAGTGAATGTATATGAAGTGTGAATGCGAAATGTGTGAATAAAGATCAGATCATTCGATTTCAAAGTAGAGTGTGAAGGAGTTTGAGCGAAGTGTGAAGAAGTATTTCTATGCCAAACCGAAATTGTCATCAGGCTTTTGAAGAAGCTAATTTCTTAAATCAACCTCATTAGATGGATTTAATCTAATTGTTTTATGTAAGAAAGTGAGCCTTCCTTTCTGAGCAATGAGCTCTAGGAAGTGTGCTTGAATGCATGTGCATTCCTTATTAATTTCTTTTATACTTTTAATAGGGTATAAATTATGGATTAACCTCCACCGTGGTTTTTCCCCTAACAGGGTTTCCACGCAAAAATATTGGTGTTATGTGTTTTTGATGTGTTGTTGATTCATTTTATTACTATTAGTTATCAGATATGAGATTAAAGTTTGATAAAGGTCAAATAAGTTTGAATTCTGTAATAATTGATTCACCCCCCTCTTAGCTGTCTATCATTATTTTGCCAACAATTGGTATTAGAGCAGGTTCCTCTAAAGAAGTTTAATAGCTTGAGGTGATCTAAGATGACATTATATAAGAAGGATAGTCCCAAATTTAATGGTACAAATTACTCTTTGTGGAAGGTCAGAATGGAGTGTCATTTGAAGTGCATTGGTGAACCCTTCTGGAAGATTACAAAGAACAAATATAATATTCTTCATAATGGTCCCTCTACTCCTGATGAGATCAAAAAATCTGAAACTAATACTAGGGCTATAGAAGCATTGCTGAGTGCTTTGACAAATTCAAAGATGACAAATGTGATAGGTCTAAAAAACAACACATGAGATCTGGAAGAAGCTAGAGACATTGTATGAAGGAGATGCACAATTGAAAATTTCTAAGCTACAAAGTCTAAAAGGCAAATGGGAAAACATGAAGATGAGTGAATATGAAAACATTATTGCTTTCATGTAGAAGGTAAATGAACTAGTTATGGGTATTAGATGTGCTGGTGGAATTATGGAAGAAGATGAGATTGTGGCTAAAGTGCTCAGATCAGTGCGTACTTCTTACAAGATGAAAGCTCATACTATTGAAGAGCTTAGGATAGTAACAAATGTGACAAGAGATATGTTGATTAGTAAATTGGCTACCTTTGAGTCGAGTGAATTTGGTGTCTACTCCTAAAACAAAACTTGAATTTAAAGCTACTATATCCAGAAAAGCTAACAAAGATATGATTTGGGAGAAAGTTCCAGAAAGACATTCAAATATGAAGATGAGATGAAATAGATTGAGATGAAGAAAGAGATATAGAAGAGCCAGAAGCACTGATTGTGAAAAGAGAAGCCAAAGGACATGGTAAGTATAAAGGAAAGTTTCCTATTAAATGTTTCTCTTGCAGTAAGATAGCTCATTTTGCATCAAGGTGTCGTGAAAGAGTTTCTATGTACAAATCTGACAAGTCTAGATTTCAAAAGAAATGTTATTATGCTGAAGAAGGTGTTATTGATGATGAATCTAATAAAGAATTTGGAAATGAAGATGGATGGGTATTCATTGCTACCAAGGAAAATGGTACGGTGTCCACCGAATCTGCTAGTGATAAGAATATTGAGAAAGCTCTTGCAGCCAAAATTGATGAAAAGGATGAGTGGGTGATTGATAGTGGATGCTCACATCATATGACTGGTGAAAAAATAAAGTTTCAAAGCCTGAAAAAATATGACGGTGTTGTTGTAAGATTTGGAGATAACAATGTTGGTGTGATTTGTGGCAGAGACACTATTTCTCTTGTGGTAAATATAATATTGATGATGTCCTTTATGTTGAAGGATTGAAGCATAGTTTTTTGAGTGTTGGATAGATGGTAGACAAGGGATACAATATTTAGTTCAAGGATGGTAAGTGCAGGATACTAGGAAGTTCCAAAAATGTAATTGCTTTAGGTACAAAGACAAGAGGTAATATTTTTCACCTAAGTGCTGCTACTGAAATTTGTTTAATTGCTCAAGTTCATGTAAGATGGTTATGCCATATGAGGTTGTTTCATGTGAATTTTGATAACATTATGAAAGTAAGCTCCACTCAAGCAGTCAAAGATCTACCTAAGTTAGTGAAGCCTACTAACACTATATGCAAGGAATGTCAAATGGGAAAGCAGACAAGAATTTATTTTTGGAGAAAACAACATAATTCTAATGGAATACTAGAGCTGGTTCATACTGATCTATGTGGTCCATCTAGAATTAGAAGTCTACAAGGAGAAAGGTACTTTATGTTTCTTATTGATGATTACTCTAAGATGATATGGGTTGCTTTCTTGAGAGAAAAACATGAACCACTAGAAAAGTTCAAATGTTTCAAAGCTATGGCAGAAAATGAGACAAGTTTGAAGGTTAAATTATTAAGATCAAACAGAGGTGGCCAGTTCACTTCCTAAGAGTTCAATTCATTTTGTGAAGAGCATGGAATCAAAAGACAGTTATTTTCTCCCCGAACCCCTCAACAAAACAATTCTAGATGCTGCTAGAACTATGATGTTGGAAGGTAATGTTCCTCATATCTATTGGAGAGAAGCTATAAGCACTGCTATATATACTATGAACTGAGTAAATATTAATGGTAATTATGGTAAGACTCCTTTTGAGCCATGGTTTGGTTATAAGCCTACTGTTAAATATTTCAATATCTTTGGAAGTAGATGTTATATCAAGAGATGAAGATATTGGAAAGTTTGATGCTAGAAGTGATGAAGGAATCTTTCTAAGTTACTCTACTAAGAGAAAGGCCTACCGGTGCTACAATAAAATATTGAAGAAAATGGTTGAAAGTGAAAATGTTAGAGTTGACGAGGATACTGAAAGATCATCCAAATACTATGGATATGATTCAAATGACCAACATGATAGTAATAATAATGGAAAGAATGCGTAGACACAAAATCAAGTTCAAATTGTTCTGGTGAATCAAGAGAATCATGAAGGAGAAGCTAGTGCAAGTGCAGAAGAGAGAACAGAAGAACCAGAAGTTAGAGAGAATTGCAAAGTCCCAAGGTATGTAAAGCTAAATCATTCTAGAAGTCAGATTATAGGAGACAAGAAAAAAGGTGTGTAGACTAGAAGAAGAATTGCATAAGAGTATTGCCTGATTTAAAAAACTGAGCCTAGCAATATCAAGTAAGCATGTAAAGATGAATATTGGATGGAAGAAATGAAGGAAGAACTGATTAGAGAAAAATGATACATGGATTCTTGTTCCTAGACCTCAAGATAAAAATGTGACTGGAACCAAATGGGTCTTTCAGAATAAGTTGAATGAACAAGGTGAAGTAGTGAAAAATAAAGCAAGACTGGTTTGTAAAGGGTATTCATAGATGGAAGGTATTGATTTTGAAGAAACCTTTGCCCTTGTTGCTAGAATTGAAGCTGTAAGGCTGTTTCTTGCTTATGCTACTTTCAAGAATTACAAAGTCTATCAAATGGATGTGAAGTCAACATTTTTGAATGGTGAATTAGAAGAAGTTTATGTTGAGCAACTAAATGGATTTCAACTAATTGATGAAAAAGACATGGTTTACCGATTGAAGAAAGCAAAATATGGACTCAAACAAGCCCCTAGAGCTTGGTATGCTAGACTGGATAAATACCTTCTTGAAGCTTGGATTCAATAAAGGTACTATTGACAACAATCTATATTTCAAGGTGGATCAGGGTAAAGAGTTGATTATTGAAGTCTTTATTGATATTATTTTTGAAGGTGATGATGACTTATGTATGAAGTTTACTAATGAAATGAAAAGTAAGTTTGAGATGTGAATGATTGGAGAGCTGAAATTCTTCTTAGGATTGCAAATTACTCAATTAGATGATGGAATCTTTATATCTCAATCCAAATATGTAACAGAGTTACTGAAAAAGTTTGGCATGGAGAACTCAAAGCTTGTAGGTACACCCATGGTAATTAAATGCAAGTTAACAACAAATGATGATTCTCCTAAGGCTAATAAAATAAGGTATAGGTCAATGATCGGTGGATTACTCTATTTGACTCAGACTAGACCAAACATTATGAATGTTGTATGTATGGTTGCTGGATATCAAGCTGATCCGAAGGAATCACATGTGTTTGCAATAAAGAGAATTTTCAGATACTTGAAAGGGACAATTGATTTATCAAGCATCACATTTTGAGAGACAAAGTGAGTGATAAAGAAGTCAGATTGGAGTATGTGCCCACTAAGGAACAAATTGTAGATATATTCACGAAACGGTTGCCTAAGGATATTTTTGAGTATCTCAGAGGCAAATTATGGGTGATTTCCCCTCCTAATCTGAAATAAGATGCAAGTCTTTGCATCAATCCATGCACTCATAGTCATGTCTTGTTTCAGATTGATGTTGTGGTGGCTGCTACTCAGGGGGAGTAGTAAGATGATTCAAATATGTGGTTCAAATCTTGTGTACCTTTGCCATTGATGTGAAGGCAGAGAAGAGTAATGTGAAAAAAATTTGTAGAAGAAAGGGGAAAAGATTGATAAGAACTGAGGGAGAAGATGGAAGAGTCTAATGTAAGGAGGAAAATAATAGTTTGAGAAGAGTTAGTTGTGTTGATGGTAATTTTCACATCATGTGTTTCCATCAATGCCAAAGGGGGAGATTGTTGGATGTTGTGGTTGTATAGGGTTGTATAGGGTCCTGCCTCAGTCAAACCCCCATATTGGTGTTCCCACCTCCATAGACAACCAAGTTTGGTAGAGAGTGTAAAGGAAATAACAAAGTAGGTGGTGAAAACAAAACCCGCTTCGGAGTAGAGCCCACACCACAAAGTAGTAAATGAACTAGTAGGAAGGAGTGATAAGGATAGAGAGCATTACCCACAAGTCAAGACCCTCTTCTAGAGCACATGGGCACACTGCAAAGTGCTTTCCTAAGAGCTGGTAGCTGCTAGGAGACCTTAGTCCAGCATGGCTTCACCAGTGAAAGTGCTGCTACTCAAGGATAAAACTTACCCAAGACTAGGGAAAGTGGTGACAATGCTTGAATTGATAGCTTCCAACCTCGATATGAGGGCCAAAAGGAGTTTTTAATGCATGCAAGGGTGGCACAAAACCATTTCACTCGAGACCTAACCGTCGGGATACGCGTTGCAAGGGTTAGGGTTCTAGATTCATCATTTAAAACTTGAAAAACCGCTAGGATGCTAGCGCGCTGCGTGGATGTTCGCACACCGTACAGGCGTCCAAGGCCTAGATTTTTGGGAAATGCCTTGTCAGGGTTCTGTCATTTTTCCATGTGTCCACATGAAGTCATAATCACAAAAAATTATGTCATGGGATTTTGTGATTAATGCTCCAAAGGTGTCATAAATGCTAGGCAAGATGCAAAAATGTGGAATTGCCCTTAGGTGCAATTTTGCGACATTACATTTTTCCCCCACTTTAGTGGGCTTGATTTTGGAAAAAATTAGCCTCACTAAAGTAGAGAAGAAAAAATTCACCCAAATTCTAAATTTTACAAAAATGCGTGCCAAGAAGCAGGATCGTAGAGGTCATTGAGGTCAAGCTAACTAGTATTGAGGATTCCCCGAACTCCTGAGCTCAATGATCAACAACACAATGATTATGAAAACTGTTCAACATTGTATCCTGCAAAACTAAAATTTTGAGCCAGTTTCGGAAAATCAAAAGAAACTACCATGGATAGAAGAATGATCAAGAAAAAATCATTGCTTCAGAGGAGAAAAAATGATGAAAGAGGTGACTATATTATCCCTCCTGAGTTTTCCCCTAGCATGGTGGGGTAAAGTTAGAAGAAACCGAGTGGCCACAAATGTTAGGAAAAATGGGTCCCAGGGGGGGGGGGTATATATACTTAGGTGGGCCCCTAGAAGGGTCATTTTCACTATTCAGTGTGAGCAGATTGTTGAATTTTGTGAGAGAAAAGTTAGAAAAATGTTGAGCAGGAGAGAGTATGAGGCACTGAGGTTAGAGCAGCTATGTGATGACATCGCGTGGGTCGTGTTGACTAGGTAGGCTTCTTAGTCTCAATCTTTGTGCCTTTTTGCTCATTTTTTTGGATTTTTTCATGCTTCGAGGTGCGTAGGCGTCCAAAATGTGCACTTGCATCCTCTTTTCACGCTGTCGTGTGGGATGTGCACTGGGGTCCTGAATCCGTGCTATTGTCCTAAGGATGTGCTAGTGTCCTCCGGGCGGCCATGGTAGTCTAGGATGTAGGTGCATCGCGCATATGTCCTTTCGCATGCTTTCTTACCCTGATCAAGTTTCTGACTTATAAATTTTTAAATTTTTTGTAGGATTATCCTGAGATCCAAGAGCATCCCAGAGGGTGAGCATTTCACGTCGTCCATGAGCAGAGAGATATCTTATCACCAATGAGGTCACACATTTGGAGTAGGTCCGTCTTTGGCATGTATTCACTATGCCAGAGATGTGATACCGTGATAGGATGCTCACCGCTCTGGTGGAGTGATGGGATGCTACCACATCATCTTTCCATCTACCTTGTAGAGAGATGACCATCACCCTCAAGGATTTCTATCATATCCTTGAGCTCCCCATCTACAGATGATGGGTGGCCTTGGACGACACCCGATCGACATGAGAGCATAGTGAGGGTGTTCGGTACTGCATAGGGCGAACTGACAGTGGTGATGACACTGGTCACATATACACACATTGGTATGACTAGGCGAGGATTTCAATGCTGCCGCTATGCCAGGCTATGGTGGTGACAGTTTCTTTTTGGATCGCTATAGATGGGCGAGGCTCACATCTACATGGGGGCCTCATCCCAATTATCAAGAACATGGTCAAGCACATGACTATTTTTTCCTCGAGGCATAGCATGCTAACTCAACTTTATGAGCAACTTGGATGGTATGTTCACTATGAGTGTCATAGTCTTACAATGTGCACACTTTTGCAGGTGTGAGCATTTTCCCATATCATATGCACCCGCCCAATCAATTTTCCCCAACAACAATCATATGAAGTCTCGATGGCCCATTGGTACGACATGACATGCTAGTGGCATTTCGAGGATATATAGTTTTGGAGGTTACAGTTTGATACTGTCACCATAGGAGAGGTTTTTTGGAGACCCCACCGCTATTTTAGGTGGGTCGATGACAACAAGTTCCTTAGGAACCTACAACGGGAGTGTTTTCTAGTGGGTCACCATGGCTACATTATTGTACCCTATTATTGGAGTCGGGTCATGTGGTAGCATGGCCATGTATAGACCATACCACTCGATGTGTTCACATTCACTAGGGGACACCGTAGTGCAACAAGGGTAGGTGATTGCCCTCGCCCCTCTATTAGAGACATCATATTTTTAGATGATGATGAGCCTGATCATGATTTGTTAGCCATGGCAATGGAAAATAATGTCAGAGTAGTGGTGGACTACATGCGGTGGTGGGAGAGGCATCATCTTGCTCTAGTTTTCGGTGAGGGTGCTCCGTGAGGGGACCCAAGCCCACAGGAGGATGAGCCCCACCAGTCTCCACAGAGCAAGAGGAGAGGTCACCAATAGGGTGGTGTAGAGGAGGAGGATGAGCTGGTATAGGTGGAGGAGAAGGTGGTGCCCATGAGGCTGCAATGACGGAGGAGATCAATTCCCCCCTAGCTACCCCTATTTCATCAGCACTACCAGCCTCCACTATCCTAGTAGCATCAACACTAGCATCTCCTGAGGTGGCCATCGATACTGGCGGCGTAGGCCCTAGTGTTGATCCACACCCTGTTCCCACATGGCAGCTAGGGGATCCAGATATACATAGTGCATTATTGTTACTTTCATTCTTTTCGTACCTTTATATATATATATATACATATGCCATGTGATATTGATCCCCTTCTTTCTCTTTGTGATTGTAGAGGATGCATAGGGATGGACTGAGCTTATAGATTAGTGTATTTTAGAGGTGGCCCCTGTTGTTCTGATCCAGGGGATGGTCTTAGAGGCGTACCGACCTATTTTAGTGGGGAGGCATGCCCCAAATTTTGAGCTGGTAGAACGTCTATGGACCACATATGAGGAGCGGGGTGCAGAGGTGGTGTAGCTGACAACCACCAAGCATCAGTGAGGTTAGCTGTTGGGGGAGCTACGAATGACGCTCGTCGAGTGAGATGTGGCAGTGAGGAGAGATGATGCCACCAAGTCAGCGTGTGATGCTCTTTAGAGCCGCATTGATGATCTTGACACACAACCGATAGCCATGATCCCAACAGATG
This sequence comes from Sequoiadendron giganteum, assembly GCA_007115665.2. Lineage (NCBI taxonomy): Eukaryota > Viridiplantae > Streptophyta > Pinopsida > Cupressales > Cupressaceae > Sequoiadendron > Sequoiadendron giganteum. The sequence goes on from CM021105.1 coordinate 276,301,364, forward strand.
TCTAGCGACTACAACAAGAGCTTATTCGGGTGAAGATGGATATCTGTTCGCTGCAGGGGGATCTCAAAGGGATACAGGTGGATCTATGTGCATCACGTTCACACCAGTTTTGATCAAAGACCACTGTACAACCTCCTCCCAGAGCACCAGAGCGGCCACTAGAGCTAGAGGGCTCAGGGAGCCACATGCCTCGGGGATAGGACCCCTATTTTGTATATCACTTTTGCAGCCAAACATACATATACATACATATTTTTAGATCTTTTGTATAGACATATATTCAACAATCACTCATTTTTTATAGTAGTGGCATGATATATGTACATGAAACTTGATTCATACATTGGACATATATGTATATACATCCATTTCAGCATCATGGATTTTTTTGTGTATGTGCTCTCCATTTTCATGTATGCTCATGCTATGGATGGTATTTGTTTATATGGATGCATGTTTTCATTAGATGCTAACCATGATTTAATTCAGCATGTTCACTTACATGTTAATTAAATGCTATGATGATCTAATAATGCGGTGTGATGTATGGATATTTAGCATAGTCGGAAACACGTATGTATGTTTTTGTTACATGCACACACATGGTCACGTCACAAACACAAATTTTTTCATGATTTTAAAGTGAGTGAATATTAACATATGTAGTATTACTACCTTTTTGGGGAGAACACCACATACATGGCACATTAGGATGCTATGCATAGTATCAACGTAGATGCATTAAATTGACATGCTCTTTTAAATGTGTTCCGTCCATAGACAATAATCCAAAATCACCTGAAACATATACAAAAACCACGACATAAGGACCCAGCCAGTAAGGACTAAATTTCCCTTTCTGATCAAGTGGCTTGTTCACATTCTGCAGATTTTTGTATAGAACTAGGTCCCCTAGCTTAAAAGTCATAAGTAGTACACCTTGATTATATTGTCTAGATAGCGATCACTGATAATCCTTAAGATGATTGAGGGATTGTAAACGGTGTTCATTGAGCTTCTCAATCTGATGTAAATGGTTAAACCGATAGGTTTAATCATCAATCACCCCCCTAAGGGAAACCCGCAAAGATGGGATTTACAACTCTAAAGGCATGACAACTTCGGTGCCATACACGAGGTTATAGGGTGTCATTCCCATCACCACACAAACACACATGTGATAAACCCACAAAGCATATGTTAACTGAATGTGCCAATCCTTATCATGTTTATTAACTGTCTTACAAAGAATTAGCTCAAGCATTTTGTTAGAAGCTTCTGCTTGGCCATTAGATTGCAGATAATATGGTGTAGAATACCTATGTTGAATGTGAAATTTCTCCAGGAACTACTTTAATTCCTTGTTTTTAAATGGTGTACCATTGTTAGAAACAAGTGTAGCAGGCAGTCCAAAATGAGAAATGATGTTGTTCAATAGGAAGTTACAGATAGTTTCAACACTTGTGGATTGGAGAAGAATAGCCTCAACCCATTTTGTGAAGTAATCTGTAGTGGTGATAATAAAGGTATGTCCTTTGGAAGAAGAGGTGATATTTTCCCAATAATGTCCAAGCCCCATTTTGCGAATGACTAAGGAGAAGTTTGATTTTGCAACTCCTGAGTAGGAGCATGGATAAGGTGGCTATGCTGTTGACATTGAAGGCACTTCTTGATGAAACCGAAGGAATATTGTTCCATCATTTGCCAATAATATCCCATGTGTATCAGTTTCCTCACTAGGGATCGACCACCAAAATGTCCACCCCCAGAGCCCGCATGGGATTCTTTAAGGGAAAGGGGTATTTTTGATTTAGTGAGGAATCTTAGCAACAAGCCATTATACACTTTTTGATAAAGAACATTAGATAAGATGACATAACGGGCTGAAAGATTTTATATACGAGTGCAATAATTTTTCATCGCAGCATCAGGAAAGATTCTAGTCTTTAAGTAATTGTATATACTAGAGCACCACTCTCCTGTGTTTGCATGAAGAAAAACCAAAGACTCGGGCATGGGTTGATTGGGAACTGCTGGGGTTCATGCGACCTGAACCATGAAGTGATATTCCTTCGTATCCTCTTTTGAAGGTATTAAGGAAGAAACACTTGCCATGGCATCCACATGTCTATTTTCTCACCTAGGAATGTTGTTTATTGTGAAAGAGGAAAGCTGATTAAGAAAGGAAAAAATGAGGTTTCAATATCGAGACAACTTACTTTGCTTAGCTTGATAAGTTCCCATGATCTGGTTCACAATAAGTTTAGAGTCACCTAGTATATGAAGATGCTTAATTTTCAGCACAATCGTGACACACAAACCCACAATAAGATCTTCGTACTCGGCGATATTATTAGTGCAAGGAAACTCTAACAAAAAAGATAGGGGGAGCAGTTTACCTTTGGGGGATATCAGGACCACACCAGCTCCAGAACTGATCTGACACCTTGATCCATCAAAGTACATTTTCCATTCGAGGTCATAGTTGATTGTGAAGATATCCTCATTAGGGAATAGGTCCAACTCGGGGAAGGAGCGGGGTGAGGGAGCATCTGCCAATTGGTTGGCAACCACTTGTCCTTTCACCAATTTTTGAGTGACAAATTTTATATCAAACTCAGAAAGCAACATAATCCACTTCGCTAATCTCCCAGCAAGGTCAGCACTAGAGAATTTTTTTTCAAAAGATCTATTTTTACTATGACGTGAGTTTCAACATGGAGGAGAGAGTGCCTCAGCTTTTGTGTAGCGAATAAAATAGTAAGGCCTTGCTTCTCCATGGATGAATAACGGGTTTCATAATCGACAAGGACATGACTAATGTAGTAAACCACTCTTTCTCTTCCTATGTCATCATATTGAGCCAGTAGGGCTGCCAAAGTGTATGGTGAAGCAACAAGGTAAAGCAGGAAATGTTTATCTTGCATAGCTAACATCAATATAGGAGGATTGGTCAAATAAGCTTTGATGGATTCAAAATCTCTCTGACACTGTTCATCCCATATAAAGCAAACATCCTTCTTCAAAAGACGAGTGAAAGGAAGGGTACAATCAACCAACTGAGATATAAATATGTGAATTGCCTGAATCTTCCCCCATAAAATTTGCAATTCAGTGATGTTCCTTGGTGGAGACATGTTAACAATAGCATCAATCTTATTCGTGTCAACTTTGATTCCATGATAAGAGACTATAAACCTAAGAAGCTTTCCAGCATCAATGTCAAAGACACACTTCTGGAGATTGAATCTCATCTTGTAAAGTTGAAGCCTTTTGAAAATAAGATGAAGGTTCTTCACATGATCTTGAAGATTTACAAACTTCGTCAAGATGTCATCAACATAGTCTTCTAATAGCTTATGAATGAAATCATGAAATATCAAGGTCATCGCTCATTGATAAGTCACTCCCGTGTTCTTTAACCCAAAGGGCATGATCACATAGCAGAAAGTCCCCCAAGGGGTAGTAAAGGCTATCTTGTACTGATCATCTGGATTAATATGGATCTGTTTATAACCCGAGAATCCATCCATAAAACATAATAATGCATGGCCTGCGGTCGAGTCCACAATCATATCTATATTAGGTAATAGAAAATCATCCTTAAGAGAAGCCTTGTTAAGTACCGAAATTCAATGCATATACGAATACGACCATCAGGTTTTCTAACAACAAGTATATTCAAAATCTAGGGAGAATAGTCAATGGGATGGATAAAATGTGCCTTCAATAGCTTCTCTATCTCATTCTTGACCATTAAAGCTACCCTAGGATTGATCTTTCAATTTTTTTTCTTAACAATCTTGGCATCAGGACATAGAACGATATTATGGACCACTATGGATTCATCAATATCGAGCATATCTTTATATGTCCAAGGAAAGATATCAGGGTAAGCATGCAAGAGAGTGGAGTGTTCACCTGCTTCCTCAGAAGAGAGGCATTTCTCGATCTTGATTATTCTTTATGAAGATTTAGTATCTACAGGGACTTTGATAGTATCCCCTTTAAGGAGGGAACTACGGTCCTCAAGATGAGATATTGGAAAATCATCGCTGACGTTAGATAGAGGGTCTTCCTCGTCAATGCTCATAATGGATTTTCCAAAGTATGTTTGTTTGTGTAAGTGATATGAGAATCATTTCTTGTGATGATAAGGAGGTAACAAAGAATAATCACCTATAAATTCTCCTAATGCTTCTTCTGAAGAGAAGACATCTACATGAACCTTTTTGGCTTGTCCTCTTTCTTCTATCGGCTCAGGATGGGTCAAACTCAACTGTTCGGCCGAAATCATATTAACACTCCACCAAGGTTTTTGTCTAGACTATTCCAGAGGGCATCCCAAACCCAGATAGCATTGTCACTACTTAAACTAGATAGGGACTTGTATTCCTTGCTTGATACGTCCTAGTCCTTTCTACCCATAGCCATACCGAGAATCAAGTTTTTAACCAAACCTAGAGTGAGTTTTTAGAGTTTTGGGAGGGGGAAGCTCTATGTAGAATGTCTCATTCCACCAATGGACATCAAAAGTTTCTACGGGAATGGTCCCACTTCCCTTGCTCAGTTCATAGATGTCAACCTCCTTTTCAGAGACATAATCACTCTCCCAGGGAGGAGTGGTCTCTTGGATAAGATCACACCCCGCTTCTTCAATGGGAGGGTCACTCGTCCTCTTGTTAGTAAAATTAAAGAATTCTATATTGGAGGGGTCCGACTTGTACTCCGCTATGAAGAATTCAGAGAAGTTCAAGGAACCCTAGTCATCACCTAAGAGATCATTTGTTTTAGGGGATGAAGGGGAAGATGAAGGGGATTCGCATTCTTCCATTTTAGGCAGTTTATCTCAATTGATACTCGCTCGAGGAACAACTTCCATAGTAGGTATCAATGAGGAACAAGCCATAGCATCAACGATTAAGGAAGGAATGCAATTCTTGAGAGTGAAAGCGGCTGAATTACGACCAACAACGGCTAGTAAAAAAAGGTACATAGCCTTTGGATCTGCTTTAACCATAAACACTCGATTGTTAGCAATTAACTTCAAGGAATGATGTTGGGTAGAAGTTATTGCACCCATATCATAAATCCAAGGTCTTCCTAAAAGAATATTGTATGGTAAGGGGCTGGGCATTATGTAGACCAATGTAGGCAAAGTAACGGGGCCCACCTGCAAGGGTAACATTATAGTACCTAGAGCTTGGCTACCAGTGTTATCGAACCCACAAATATATAAGGAATAAGCCGCTAAGGAGGATAAATCAACCTTGATTTTAGGTAGTAGATCTATACCATAAATTTTGAGAGCTAAACTAATGTCAACGAGGGTATGTCTAATACTAATGTTGTTAACATTTAATATGATCATAAAAGGTTTCACTTGTTTTTGCACATCTGGAGGCGAGAGTTCTTGTGGATGGAATGTAATATTTGGTGAATCCACTCGAATATGTGCCATCAATGCATCAATGTCTGCACGCCTAGTAGAGGTAGGAAAAAGAATCTTCTATAAGGTTTCCTGCAACATCTCTTGATAAAATAGAGCATTTTGAAGAAAATCCCAAAGTGAGATCTTAGCCGGAGTAACACGAAGTTGCTTGACAAGATCATAATCACCTGGTGCTTTGATCGCGGGTTTAGGAGCTGGAGGAAGGTTAGGTTGAGACAGAGGTAAAGAAGTAGGAGTTTGTTCTAGTTGGGATGTAGGAATAGTAGCTTGTTGTTCTAATTTTTGTCTATTTCCCCTTGTAGGGTATGTATGTACAACAAAATTACAAGAGGTAGAGTTAGTAGCCTTCACAATTCTCCAATATAAGTCTGATGGATTGCTATGACCTAAAATCCCATAGATGGAATAGTCCTTTCTAGGGAATGGCTTAGTTGGGGTCAATGATTGGATAGTTGAAATTTTTCTTAGGATTGGAAATTACTCAGTTAGATGATGGAATCTTTGTATCTCAATCCAAATATGTAAGAGAGTTACTAAAAATGTTTAGCATGGAAGAATCAAAGAATGTAGGTACATCCATGGTAACTAGATGCAAGTTAACAAAAAATGATGATTCTCCTAAGGCTAATAAAACAAGATATAGGTCAATGACTGGTGGATTACTCTATTTGAATCATACTAGACTAGACATTACAATTTTTTTATGTATCGTTGTTAGATATCAAGCTAATCTGAAGGAATCACATGTGACTGCAATAAAGAGAATTTTTAGATACTTGAAAGGGATAGTTGATTTTGGCTATGGTATCCTAAGGATGATGATCTTAGTCTGAATGCCTTTACAGATGCAAATTGGGTAGGAGATGTGGATGACAAGAAAAGTACAAGTGGTGGTGCATTCTTCTTGGGGAAGAAGTTGGTGTCTTGGCTAAGTAAAAAGCAGAATTCCATTTCCTTATCTACTACTAAGGTAGAATATATTGCTTCCGCAAACAATTGCACTCAAGTAATATGGATGAAATAGATGCTGAGAGATATTAGAATTGAGTATGATGAGCCTATTGCTATATTTTGTGATAACTGAAGTCCCATAAATATTTCTAATAATCTGGTGTTACATTCAAAGACAAAACATATATCTATCAAGTATCACATTTTGAGAGACAAAGTGAGTGATAAAGAATTCAGACTAGAGTATGTCCCCACTAAGGAACAAATTGTAGATATATTCACTAAACCATTGCCTAAGGATACATTTGAGTATCTTAGAGGAAATTTAGGGGTGATTTACCCTCCTAATCTAAACTAAGATGCAAGTCTTTGCATCAATCTATGCACTTATAGTCATATCTTGTTTTAGATTGATGTTGTGGTGGCTACTACTCAAGGGGAGTAGTTAGATGATTTAGATATGTGGTTTAGAGATTGTGTGCCTTTGCCATTGATGTCAAAGGGGGAGAAGAGTAATGTGAAAAAAAATTGTAGAAGAAAGGGGAAAAGAGTGATAAGATGGAAGTCTCTAATGTAAGGAGGAAAATAACAGTTTAAGAAGAGTTAGTTGTGTTGATGGTATTTTTCACATCATGTGTTGCCATCAATGCCAAAGGGGGAGATTGTTGGATGTTGTGGCTGTGTTGTTGATATGTGGTTTTCATTGATGTCAACACTATTGGCATTGATGATTCTGAAGGCTGTATATGTCGAGGATATTGAGAAAATTATAATAAATATGTTAAGGGTAGTCTGTGAAGTTGTGATGATCAGAGTAGTGGAAAGTTTTGTACTTTGGTATTCAGAAGTCACACATTAAAGTGTTTGTTTTTGAGCCTATCTAGTATTTTCTTCGGAAGTTTAAGTGGTGTGCATCAAGATTGGAGCGAGTTATGAGTTTATGAGTTCCTATAGTTATTCTAGTACTATATCAGGTGGTTCTGGAAGAAGAGAATGCAATTATGGTAAATTAAGTTGTTGTGAATGATCCTATGATGTACAATGATGGTTCTAGATCGTACTCTATCATTGTTGTATGTCTGCGTTGATTGGTGTGCTCGTGATCAAATATTTTTCCTTTGTGTGTTTGAGTTTTCATGTTCTTGGTTGACATGATGGTGGTAGCATGTTGCGGATCCTTATAGGTTAATTTTTGAATACTTGGTGCATTCGAGGATGTTTATTTAGGTCTTCATTATTGTGATATAAGTGGGATTCACTACAAATGGGTCTCTTCCTTATCAAGAGATCACTAAGGAATGAGCTGCGCTTATACACCTCAAACTGAATGGACCAATAAAATCGTGAAGAGAAGTGAGGAAGTTGGTTTGAGATCTGAGAGAGCAAGACTTCCAAGTTCCAATATTCGGTTGAAGAGCTCTCGACCAAAAGAAATCAATGCAGTTCTAGGATTCCACCATGACACATTGTCGTCTACAAGATGTGCTAGCATTCTAAGTTGTAAAGAACTCGGGAGCTCAGGCAGATGGAACAAAATCTTAATTTTTGACTCAGACTAGGAGACATGAGGAATCAAGGGATCAAAAGAAAGCTAAGAACTAAGGGAGAATACAAAATAACTTGAAATAAGATCACCTTCATGTGTCTGAATCTTTAGTCCAAGCTTCCTTTCGTATTATGCACACAAAATATCAAGAGGGAAAAGCTGGGGCTTTATAGGGGCCTACCCTAGTCAGACTCTCGTATTGGTGTTCCCACCTCGACGGAAAACCAAGTTTGTTAGAGAGAGTAATGGGAATAACAAAGTAGGTGGTGAAAAGAAAACCCACTTCAGAGTATAGCCCACACCACAAAGTAGTAAATGAACTAGTAGGAAGGAGTGATAAGGAGAGAGCATTACCCACAGGTCAAGACCCTCTTTTGAAGCACATAGGTGCAACACAATGTGCTTGCCTGAGAGTTGGTAATTGTTGGAGAGATGGTGGTGTCTGGGGGACCTCAGCCCGACATGGCTTCACCAGTGAAAGTGCTGCTACTCAAGGATAAAAATTACCCAAGACTAGAGCAAGTGGCGAAAATGCTTGAATTGATAGCTTCCAACCCTAAAATGAGGACTAAAAGGACATTTTAATGCATGCAGGGGTGACACAGATCCATTTCACTCAAGACCTAACTACCAGGACATGTGTCACAAGGGTCAGGGTTCTAGATTCGCTATTTTAAACTAAAAAAGCCACCAGGATGCTAGCGCACTACGCGGACGTCCATGCACCACATAGGTGTCCAAGGCCTAGATTTTTGGGAAATGCCTTGTCAGGCTTCTGTTGTTTTTCGATGTGTCCACATGAATTTAGAATCATGAAATTTTGTCTCATGGTATTTTGTCATTAATGCTCCAAAGGTGTCATAAATGCTAGGCAAGATGCAAAAATGTGGAATTTCCCTTAGGTGCAATTTTGCGACATTACAATTATGTTATGACCGACTTAGGTTGGTACACATTGAGATTTTTCATGAATTGGGACAATTTTTTTTAATTCATTTATTCTTTATTTGTGGCCGACAGAGTTGTTGATGTAATTCCATGTAGCGGATATATAAGAGCGATTGTTTCCTCATTGTGGGGTGTGCTCAATGAATGTATATGAAGTGTGAATGAGGAATGTGTGAATAAAGATCAAATCATTCAATTTCAGAGCAGAGTGTGAAGGAGTTTGAGTGAAGTGTGAAGAAGTGTTTCTGTGCCAAATGAGAACTATCATCAAGCTTTTGAAGAAGCTAATTTCTCAGTTCAACCTCATCAGATGGATTTAATCTGATTGTTTTATGTAAGGCAGTGAGCCTTCCCTTCTGAGCAGTGAGCTCTAGGTAGTATGCCTAAATGCATGTGCATTCCTTATTCATTTATTTTATACTTTTAACAAGGTATAAATTGTAGATTAACCTCCACCATGGTTTTTCCCCTAATAGGGTTTCCACGCAAAAATATTAGTGTTGTGTTTTTATGATGTGTTGTTGATTCATGTTGTTACTATTAGTTATCACATCTAATATTAAAGGATGATAAAGGTTAAATAATTTTAAATTCTGTAACAACTGATTCAACCCTTCCTCTGAGTTGTCTATCCTTGTTTTTCCAACATTATCCTACTGTAAATGTTTTGAGAGTTGAATGTATGAAAAAGGTTTGTATAGAGTATTTCTTGAAATGAATATGACTAGTTCCTAATTCTATTGGGTAAATAGAGTCAAGATGTGGATGATATGTGGGTCCTCTTTCTTAGCTTAACTCTAACTTTTCGACACTTTTGGATGTTTATACTCTGTATAAATGTGCAAGTTTGTCAGTTATTTGGGCTCTTCTTACAAATCCTAGTGATATCTCCCTAAGTTACTACGAAGTTTGAAAGGATTTTCATTTTGATGTGAAGGAAATTAGTTAAGATAATAACTTTAAAAGGACTTTAATTCTTGGGAAAAACCTATTAAAAATGATCTCTTAAAAGGAATTTAATTCTCTTCTCATAGAAACCAATCAGGGAAATCACACAAGTACAAAAAATATGTCTTGACAATTTAAATACATATTGATATACTTAATTTGAATAACATAGAAAGGCCACTACAAAGAAATCTAAATATTATATAAGAATTAATATTAACACAACAGTTGAACACCAAAAATTGGACCATCGAATTCAAACTTTCTCCTCCATTATATTACTTCAAAAGATGGTACATTGTATGCCAAAAGTCTTTTATACTATAGAAATACCTATGATAATTTTGCTACTATTCTAATTTATGATTCTAATCTGATCTATTTCAAAACTTGGCCTTGGTTTCCCTTATATACGAGAAGCAACAAGCTTCAGGCCATTTCATCAAAAGTGGCATTATTTCACTTATGCTTTACTAAACCTTAACAACTGTATTTAGAAATAAATAAGAAATAATTAAAGAGTTCTGCAACAATCCATGATACACCATAGTCCATTAATCTTCATTACGTACTTGTGATCACCAAAGATCTAGTCAAGGTCCATACTGCATAATAATGCATCCAATGTTACGTGACTTTGATAACTTCTATCCCTCACGTTGCTTGAGAAATAAATATGTTAACTCTAGACAAGTGTTTGATATATTCTATTTTAGCATAGGTTTCAATATTACTGATGATGTCTTTCATGACAAATTCCAAAGCAAGGTTCCACTCCAACTGTATATGTGCATTTTCTATCACCTTTGCTTCATCGTTCACTTCATCAAGGGCCTTTGGTAGATACTAGGTGAGTTCATCCTTCCATAGACTTTGTTCTTTTAACACCCCTTCATCATCAATGAAATTAGGAAGAGCCATATTCAATGACTAGTTGAAATCACTAATTTTTTGTGTCAGCATAGTGTGATACTTGTTACCAAAATTTTACCTACAACTCATTTTGGTAGATCTGAAATAGTTGTTACATCTAAGGTGAAAGGTACTTCAATAAATTTATGCTAATTCTAATCATTTGCATGTGAAGTTTCAAGTGGAATTCAATTTTTATCATGCAGTGTTTCACAACAGAAAGAGATTATACAAATTGCATGATATTGTTGTATTTCATTCAAGTTGAAGTAAAAATATATAAAATGGTACTATTTCATTCATTGAGATCAAAAAAATTCTTAAATATCCCACACAAGCCATTGGGATAAAAGTACATAGAAGTAAGAAAAGTATATAAAATAAAAATGGAACCCGTCATTGCTTGAGTGACTGACGAATCCCGTTGTTCACATCAGCATCTCTAGCTGTCCTTTTACCTCCAAGAGAAGACCTCTAGGGGTAAGAATTTTTTTTGTTAGAACTCGGGGTCACATCTCTACTTCTATATGTAGTAACTTAAAACATACTTGTTATTCTACTTCTGATCAACAAAACATAAAAGATAAATAAACATCAGATTTAGTTCATACAATCAAGGAGAGACAACCACTTATTTGTTTTATCTTAACTTGTTTTTTCACTATGTAGATACAGGTTCAATTTCCATTATAGGTTTATCTTGTTTGATATCACATCATGCGGAGGGAAATGGGCTCCCACAAGGGTTGAGACCAACATGCTATAGGTAATTGTCTATTGTCAAAATGATGCCTTAATTTTGCAAGCATAACTATAGATAAAGAAAATCCAAGTATGAGAGATATAGCAGTGATCATAGAGGAGCAACAGTCAAGAGTTTTCATTGAGATTCAATGCAAAGTTAGAGGTTACATTACTATCCAAGCAAAGAAGATACAATAACACAAGAGAGGAGTCATGGACAAAGTTCAAAAAGGTCTATTCTTGGCTCATACAGCAGAAAATATCATGAAGCCTCTATTGTACATCTACTAGGAACACTCAATGCTATAGAGGATAGTAATGCAATTTACATGTTTTTCATTTCTCGCGTCAAAACAACAACAATGTATTTAGTCATATCATAAAGCAGTGCTGGAAAAGATTATAGAACATGCATTATAAAGGAGGGTGTATTGTCAGAGAATACAATGAAGACTCATCATAGAAAACAAAGTGATTGTTGTGATGATAGTCTAAAGGATAGTTTCACCTCAAATAAACAGTCAAAATGCACCAAACTGTGCGAGACAACAAAGGAGTTCTTGGTGGTGGTTGCCTTGAAATTCTCATTACAAAGAAGTTGATAACACAATTTATTCCATGCTTCCTCAAGCATTTTCTGAGTCTCAATGTTGATGCCATAAGTGCTCTTTTTTATGAAAAAAAATGAGTTAGTGTTTTAGAATCATTGAGGATTTTTGAAGAAAGGAATAAGAGGCCTAGCTATGGTTTTTATTCATTCTTACATCTATCTGGATCATGAATTGATTGTAGAACACTTGGAAAAGTTCATAGGGTTTAAAAATGGTATCATTATGATCAAAATTTATACAGATGGTGCAATTTGTTTTGCGAGGATTCATGGCTACTATTTATGAATATCTCACTCCAGATATCAATGATTATTTATCAAGTTCCCTTTCTCTATTTGATGAGAATTTAGACAAATGTAATTTACTATTTTATGCAATCTGATGGAGGACTTACACCAGAAAAAAAGTTTTTAGTCAATAAATATAATAGACAAGGGAAGTGTGAAGATAATAGTCATGAAAATGACATTCATAAAAGGCTTGAACTCCAAATTATATCTAGCAATTTTTCCACAGAGGGTTGAAAGGAGCATCTTCTTTATCATAGAGTTGAATGAAGAAACTTGCTAGAAAAGACCAAACTACCAGGTGCTTAGAAATTAGAGAGCCAACTAGTTGATTTCAAGAAGTATAGAAAAGAATAACTAATGAGGGTTACTTACAAAAACCACTACAAGATTATTTCTATGGAAGAAATTTGAAGATAACAATAGAGAAACCTAGAGGAGCCATAGGAAAAGTCGTGGCTTACTCAAACAAGGGTAAAGCCCATGAGGGTTGTCATTCTTTTTGCAAAAAATATTTCATCACAATAGAAAAGGGAATATATACCATGGATGACAACATGAAGAGAGAGAAGATAATAGAGACAGATTCATTAATACTTTTTCATCATCTTTTTACCACAACCAAAGCATAAAAATGCTTTATTTCACAAGAGAACATAAATTCCTCAAAATTTTCTTTCAAATGAATGACATACCTGTAATAGAGATTAAATCAACCTGAAGGACAAAGTAAGCATCTTCAAACTCTTGGAATTTTCTCAAATCCTAGATCCATTGGTGGCAGAATGAAGGCACAATAGTGTGTAAAATGAAAAGAATGCGTAATGTTTCAATAGGGTTAGGGCTTTTACTTTAGGGCTCTCTTTTTCCCTATTTTTGGCCAATAGAGTGATTTTATCACTTTATTTTCATCAAAGTTTTCACTTTATTAATACTTAGGCATTTAGATTTTCCTAAATGTATTGTTCACTCCTTATGTATACTCTTGCATGTTTTTTCAAACACAAGTTCGTCCCTTTCATTCTTGAAACTTTTGCATGATTTGAAGCTAAAATTGAAATGTAAACATTATTGTGGTAATAATTTATAAATTACCTCAATATATGTCATATAAGTGCAAAAAATAAAGGAAAATTTATAACACATATTAAGGCAACTCTTACTTTAATATTTGTTTAGTTTTTAACCTCAGCCCCAGACCATGCAAAAAATATGAAGGGGGAGTAAAACTAGAGACCTAACAGTGAACTAATCATTCAAAATCTAAAGGAGGTGGAACTAAAGATATTTTCATGCATTTAGAGTTGAATTGGAGAGTTTGGTCCTATTTTGGAGTTGTCTATTGCAGTTTCAAGGTCAACTTTGGTCAAACTAGTTGTGAGAGGGAGTTTTAGCCCATTTTTTCTCAAATTACTTCAGTTTTGACCCCTTTTTGTGAGGCTTTTCTTCTTTTCTCATGGATCATTTTGGAGGTGTAGATATTTTGACTTCAGTTACACTTCAGTACTTCTCATGCACTTTGGAGCCATCTTTTGTATATATTAAAAAAGACAGTCTTTTTCTCGGTTCTTGTTTTCCACATTTACATTATGCAAAAACATTATCTTGTAACTCATTTTATTGTTGATTAATATTGGCAACAATAATTTATTTTCAGTAGATTGTTTAGAGTTTTGCAGAGTTTCCTTCAGTATATTCAATAGAAACAGAGTTTACCTTCACAATTTCTGGTGTTTTGTCTCTCTTAAATGATTTGATGCAAGTTTAATGTGTTTTAAATTAAAAAACTTTAAATTTCTATCTCATTTACTGATGCATGTACTCAATATTAGTTTATCACAGGTCATTGATTGTGCTCTTAAGTTTATCTCTTTTCTTAATTTGTGAAAACCCTATTTTCCTCAGTAAGGAAAAGTTAAACAAAGCCTTTTAGTGAAATATTTTTGTGATCAAGGTGCCCAAGTTGAGTTGTGTTAACAAATTTCTAAGAATATTAGTTGTGAATAAGTATGCATAGTAGTATTTTTTGACGCATGACCTCCTAGAAGTAATTTGCCATTTGAGTTTCCTTCAATTTCATAGATTAATCTTTCTCCCTTTTCCTACCCAAGTCACTATATTCTAGGAGATCGAAGGGGAACCAACCCACAATCTGGAGATTCACCTTCAACATGAGCAATCCATAGGCTCGAAGGTGTTTCCATGTTTCACAAGATTGCTGAGCTTCAAGCTTAGCATCTAGGGTGCAATCCTCGTGACAATAGTTTTTGGCACACCTGGTGGGACTCTGAAGCTCACTTTAGAGAAAGAATTCAAGAGTTTCAAGTTGCTGTTCTAGTATATAAAATAATGTTTTTACCTTTCAAAGGTTGCAATTTATACCTAGCGACTCCACAAGTTCACATCTACTAGTTTCAACAAGATCTAGTGCTGGTATGTTTCAAATACAAGTTTTATTTCTAATTTCCAACTCTTTATATGAGTAGAAATTTCAAAATTTCATAGTCAACATGTATACCCACCCCCATACTATGAAAATGTTGTGCATAAATCCTCTTATCAGCCATACCCAAGTAGCTACAATGTTGGTTTTGAAAAAAATTCCCATATCACAATGAATAACCAACATGCTTATTATTCTTACCACCCACCCACCCTTTCTCAACCTCCATATCGGTCTACACACCCTTAGATTCAAGCTCAAGAGGTTAAGAATATGAAGAATAACATGAATGGAATCAAGGGCACATTGTTAAATGTCACAAAGCAGATAGAAGAGTTCAGGAGGCAACAAGAGCTTGATTTGCAGCAACAGGAGTTAGATTATTAGGCCTACCTTCATGAGCAAGAGTTGAAGACACAAAGGATATGGTTTGAAGAAAAGCTTGAGAGGGAGCTAGCTACGAAAGAGGAGTAGATAAAGTTTTTTCTTACCCAAAAGCATGATATCCAAACAACTTCTTTCATTTTAGATCAGCTTTAAGAGGAAGTACTTCCAAGCTATGAAATTCCAAGTTTTACAACCCTTCATCCTTTGCAAGTAGAGGAAAGTGATCAGGTACAAAATAATATAGTTACATAGTAGCCCATTGATCAAGATAGCTCACTCATCATGGAGAAGATGAGAAGTATAAATCCACTGCATTTAGCTATAGAGTATTATTGATTAGAGAAACAAAAGACAGATGTAGAGCAAGAGGTTGTTGCTGATTGTACCATCTTCTCAGCTGAATATGAGAATGATGCATGTGCAGAGAAGGTTGGTTCATTGGATAAGGCACCACATGAAGAGGAAG
Organism: Sequoiadendron giganteum; assembly: GCA_007115665.2. NCBI lineage: Eukaryota > Viridiplantae > Streptophyta > Pinopsida > Cupressales > Cupressaceae > Sequoiadendron > Sequoiadendron giganteum. Next base: position 276,317,059 of record CM021105.1, read on the forward strand.
ATTCAGTTACTTTATTTACTCAACTGCCTAATTTTGATGACAATAACAAAGAGAACATATAAATTCTCATCTTATCGGCTGATTTGGAGCAACAAGCAGACATTATGGAACAACAAAATATTGGCAATTATTTTGAGGTATCCAACTAGTAGAGTGATGAAGATCTAGAAAGTATGTAAAAGAATAGAGCCCTATTTGCAAAGAAGATCATGTTCTCCATGGATGTGACACATCTGATTTATTGGTTGAACTTCCTTTATTTTTTGCTATTGATGATGAAAATGTATGTGAGCTAACAAAATTGACAAGTTATGATCAATAAAAATATAAAAATGACATTGGCAAGGAGCTGATTTGTGAACAGATATATGAAAGTAACCCTATTTTGATTGATTAGGAGCTTGAAGAGGGTCCACTTCAACATGAAATTGAGATTTTCTACTCATGCTTGGATGTTATGCCAACACCTTTGAAGGAGAAAAATCTTGAGCATCTAAAACAACAAGCTTTCAAACAAATTGGTGATGGGACTGAAAAGGAAGAGTTGTCTCCTACTTTGGATCAACCTTTGTCTCCTTTTGACAAAGATGAATCTTCTTTTAATTGTTCCAAGGATGAAGGTTGCATCCTTCATTCAATAAAATTTGTAGAGCAAAATTCCTTACAACCTATAGAAGAGGAAAACATGAACTTATTTGATGAGCTTCCCCACTTTGTAGGGGGGAAGTTGTATTCTATCATGGATGAAGAACATAAGGAATAATAGTTTGAGGAATTTTTTTCAGTAATCCAATGAGGATATTAGCTCCTTGATTAAGAAGATCCAACCATTGAAAATATTAATGGTTTCTTTTTAGAGTGTTATAGATGATGCAAACAAAGAAGATTCCCTTTTCATTAAAGAGTTGAAAGGAAAAATGGCTGGTCCTCCAATAAACAATAATAGGAAAATATTTCAAGAAGATCAGACTGTAACAACCTACATATTATTTCCAATCAACACCTTTTCAAGGAAAGGATGAAGTCTTCAGAGATCAACAAAGGGGAAAATCAACTTCATTTAATGTTCTTGAAATTCATGAACAAAAGGATTAGAAAATAGAGCATGAGTATGAGGCCGAAAGATAAAAATTGAGTTTCATGAAAAGGGGATGTTCTATCAAAAACCTAGCATAGTTGGAGGGAAATAAAGAAGAATTACCAGTTGAATTACCTGCTTGGTAGCACAAAATTGAGAATCAAAAGGGATCAATGCAGGTTGCTCACCCTATTAAAAATAGTTGCATGCATCTCTTGTCTAAAATAGAAAGGGAGGTGGTTTTCATGATTGAAGAAGTGTTTAATTTGAGCACTCATCATCTAATTTTCCTCCATCTTTTTTGGACAACTTGCAAGCATGAAGCACATACTAAGTTGATGATAAAGGGGCAGTTTTTTCAACCAACCACTGAATGGTCATGTTTGAACACTACCATTGCTATGTAGTGTAGGGTAGGGTAGTTTTGAAGCTAATAAGTTCCCATGAAACATTTCATTTTAGTACTATTTTTTTTTTCAATAAGTGCAGATGCACTGTTTGCTGGCCCTGTCCTGAACAAAGCCATAATAGTTTATTTTCTATTTTGTTCTACTACTATATAATTCCAAAGAACCGAGTTACAATGGTTTCAAGAATTTGAGAAAAGCAGAGTTTGAATCCATGTCCAATGGATTGTTAAGGCAACTGGCCTGACATGCTTAGTAGGAAAGCATTCAACAAAAATCACCAAAAATGTTACCAAAATTTCACCCACAACTTATTTTGGTAGAGTTGAAACAACTGTTACATTTAAGGTGAAAGGTACTTCAATAAATTTCTACTAATCCTAATCATTTGCATGTGAAGTTTCAAGTGGAATTCAATTTTTATTATGCAGTATTTCACAACAGAAAGAGATTATACAAATTGCATGATATTGCTATATTTCATTCAAGTTGAAGTAAAAATGTATACAATGTTGATTTTTCATTCATTGAGATCAAAATAATGCTTAAATATCCCACACAAGCCATGGAAGTAATTGAATATGATAGAAGTACAATAAAAAGTACATAGAAGTAAGAAAAATATTTAAAAGAAAAATGGGACCCATCATTGCCTGAGTGAATGACAAATCTCGTTGTCACATCTCCAGATCTCCTTTTAGCTCCAAGAGAAGACCTATAGGGGGAAGAAAACATTTTGTTAGAGCTCGGGGTCACATCTCTACTTCTATATGCAATAACTTAAAACATACTTGTTATTCTACTTCTGATCAACAAAATATAGAAGATAAACAAACATTGAATTCAATTCATACAATCAAGGAGAGACAACCACTTATTTGTTTTATCTTAACTTGTTTGTTCACTGTGCAGATACAGGTTCAATTTCCATTACAGGTTCATATTGTTTGATATCACAACATGTGGAGGGAAATGGGCTCCCACAAGGGTTGAGTCCAACATGCTATAGGTAACTATCTATTGTCAAAATGATGCCTTAATATTATAAGAATAGCTATAGATAAAGGCAATCTGAGTATGAGAGAAATAGCAGTGATCATAGAGGAGCAACAGTCAAGAGTTTTCATTGAGATTCAATGCAAAGTTAGAGGTTGTATTTCTGCCCAAGCAAAGAAGATACAATAACATAAGAGTGGATTCATGAATAGAGTTAAAAAAGGTCTATTATTGGCTCATAGAGAAATAAATATCATGAAGCTCTATTGTACAATTACCAAGAACACTCAATGCTATAGAGGATAGTAATGCAATTTGCATATTTTTCATTTCTTGTGTCAAAACAATAACAACAATTTATTTACATTCATATCATAAAGCAGTGCTAGCAAAGATTAAAAAAAATGCATAAATAAGGGTGTATTGTCAAAGAATACAATGAAGAATCATCTTAGACATCAAAGTGATTGTTGTGATGATAGTCTAAAGGATAGTTTCACCTCAAATACACAGTGAAAATGCACCAAACTGTGCGATATGGAAAATTACTTCTTGGTGGTGGTTGTTCTGAAATGATCATTACAAAGAAGTTGATACCATAATTTATTCCATGCTTCCTCAAGAATTTTTAGAGTCTCAATGCTGATGCCATAAGTGCTCCTTTTTATTACAAAAAGATGAGTTGGTGTTTTAGAATCATTGAGTATTGTTGAAGAAAGGCATAAGAGGCCCAACTGTGGTTTTTATTCATTCTTACATCTATTTGGCTCATGAATTGACTGTAGAACACTTGGAAAAATTCACAGGGTTTAAAAAGGGTATCATTATCATCAAAATTTATACAAATGGTGCAAGTTGTTTTATGAGGATTCATGGCCACTATTTATGAATATCAATGATTATTTATCAAGCTCCCTTTCTAGATTTGATGAGAATTTGGACAAAGTTAATTTACTATTTTATGCAATCTGATGGAGGACTTACACCAAAAAACAAGTTTTTAGTCAATAAATATAATGGACAAGGGCAGTGTGAAGATAAAAGTAATGAAAATTGCAGTCATAAAAGGCTTGAACTCCCAATTATATCCATCAATTGTTCCATAGAGGGTGGAAAGGAGCCTCTTCTTTGTCATAGAGTTGAATGAAGAAACTTGCTAGAAAAGACTAACCTGCTAGGTACCTAGAAAGTAGAGAGCCATCTAGTTGACTTCAAGAAGTATAGAAGTGAATAAAAGATGAGGGTTACTTACAAACACAATTACAAGCTCAATTCTATGGAAGAAAATTGAAGATAACAATAGAGAAACCTAGAAGAGCCACAAGAAAAGTTGTATTCTGCTAAAATAAGGGTAAAGCCCACAAGGGTTTTCATTTTGCTTCACACAAAATGTTTCATCACAATAGAAAAGGGAAAATATACCATGGATGGAAGAATGAAGAGAGAGAAGATAACAAAGAGGATTCATTAATAATTTTTCATCATATTTTTACCATGACCCGAGCATAAAAATGTTTATTTCACAAGAGAACATAAATTCCTCAATGTTTTCTTTCAAATGAACGACATACCTATATCAGAGATCAAATCAACCTGGAGGAAAAAGTAAGCATCTTCAAACTCTCGAAATTTTCTTAAACCCTAGCTCCATTGGCGGTAACATGGAGGCACAATAGAGTGTAAAATGAAAAGAATGTGTAATGTTTCAACAGTGTTAGGGCTTTTACTTTAGGGCTCTCTTTTGCCCTATTTTTGGCTGATAGAGTGATTTTTATCACATTATTTTCATCAAAGTTTATGATTATTAATACTTAGGAATTTTCATTTGCCTAAATCTATTGGTCACACATTATGTATACTCTTGAATTTGTTTTCAAACACAAGGCCATCCCTTTCATTCTTGAAACTTTTGAATGATTTGACGCTAAAATTGAAATGTAAATATTATTGTGGTAATAATTTATAAATTACCTCAATATATGTCATATAAGTGTAAAAAATAAAGGTAAATGTATAACACATATTAAGGTATCTCTTACTTTAATATTTGTTTAGTTTTTAACCTCAGCCCTAGATCATGCAAAAAATCTGAAAGGGAGTAAAAATTGAGACCTAGTAGTGAAATGATCATGAAAAATATAAAGGAGGTGGAGCTGAAGATATTTTCATGCATTTCAGATCAGCTTCAAGAGGAAGTACTTTCAAGGTATGAAATTCCAATTTTTACAACCCTTCATCCTTTGCAAGTAGAGGAAAGTAATGAGGTACAACCTAATAATGTTGCAGAGCAACCCATTGATCAGGACAACTCACTCATCATGGAGAAGATGAGAAGTATAAATCCATTGTGTTTAGTTGTAGAGTATATCATTGAGAAGCTAATATTTGAAGTGGGTTGTGGTGATGAATGGCATAGTGGCATTACATTTTCTACTTTCCACCCAAAAAAAATATCACTTCTTTCTTTGAATGCTATAAGAGGTATATCCTTGGCCAAATTATCTTCATGCAAGATTAATTGGTCAACCCTTTCCATAGGGTCATGTATCTCATGATAGGGATCTATATACAATGGATTATGACTCTTCTTCCATGCCTCTTTCATCATTATCCTATTATAGGAAGCCTTCCTTTTTTCTGCCTGAAACTCATCACAATTTCTAATTACATCATCAAAGAACAATTCATGTTCATACCTTTTCAACTTCCATGTCAACTTGGCATTGTGAATAAAATGCTCAGGATCAAATTTATTTCTCATTCCATTTTGGCGGATTATAGTGTTCTAACTTGCTGCCGATAGAATCATACCCTTTCTTAGAAACAACCAAAAAATCACCAAAACACAAAGTCCCTGGTATGAGAGAATTCTTGTCATAAATCTTGAGATGCATGTAGTCTGAGTATGCCAATTGCCTTACTATTTTTTAATAAGCAAATCTATCGGGAACTGTCCTGGGTAGAAGAAATGGAGTTGCTTCAAATCCATACACCCTAATCATAGCACAATCATCATATGTGTACCAGTCTCCCTAGTTGTGGTTTACCTTTCCCCTTGGATCCTTTTCCTTGGGTCTAAGAAATTTTTGAATTTTTGGGGACAAGTTGTAATCAAAAGGATGGCCAAGAAATTTATACAAGCGTTTAACAAAGTATTCTTCAAAGTATAGGTAACGTGACTTCCCACACCTGTTATCCCAAATTGAGGTCCACATTTGTACTGGTCTTATGTTTTCATCCTCATCCAAGTACTTGATTCTTAATTCTTCACCCCAAACTCCCATTGATTGTCCTTCATATACAATCAAAAGCATAAGAAAATAATAATGCCTCAGATTGCTTGCATCATTTTTGATTTTTATAGAGGTAAGTGACCTATTCAAGGCTTCAACCATATATTTTGCATAGTCAAACAGTCTTGCATCCTAGTTTTGTATGTTTTCTGCTAATACCATGGGAGCTATAGACATTAAGGCAGAAACATCCACCCCTAAAACTTGTCCAACCGAATAGTAAGTATATTATAAATATTCTTCAAATGAATCAATAGAAAATGGAGGGCATTGATTACTAGAAAATATTTTGAGTTGATTGCCTATATCCCTAGGTCTATGCAAAGGTAGTCTCCACCTCTTATAGCTTGTATCCATAGTATGATATTCATCCAAAATATATTTAATTCTAAGTGGTAAATTCATGGTTGGATCCAATTGGAAAACAATAGAAATATAGTCTCTAGTTATGTGGACAAAATGTGAACCGTCTTGTAAATGAATTTTCCATGTTTTGGGATTATACATTTTAGCCAATACTTTGATTAGTTCTACATTGATAAACACATTTGGTATCATGAGTTTTCCTAGATTCATCCTTCATGTATACATAGTCTTATGTCTATACTTCTTCCTATAGTGGTATATGAACATATCATATCATCTTTGTGGAGTCCATACGTCACCTAGGTTTCTTTGTTTATCCTCTAGTTTCTTAGTTGCAAGATTTAATTGTGTTATTCACCCGGACCTTCATCCAGAGTCGAGCCACTATTCAATTAAGTCTTGGTATAATGGCATCATTTTTGTTTCCTATCTTCTTGCTTTAGTTTTTTCTGATGTTCCTTCCATGCTCTTGAAACCCTATCTCTTCAGTAATTTAAGTAATTTCGAGAAAATCTTCAGTTTGGGTTTTGGATACTTACTTGAACCAGTGTCATCTCCTATGAGATTCTTCACTATCAATCAATCCAACATTCTCCAATTTCATCTCTAAAGCATGTATGCTTTGATATTTTAAAAGAAAAATATGATCAAGACTCGACACATATCATTCAACTTTGGTTCATAAATGTCATCCCTGCCAACTTGCCAATCAATGGTGGCATTAATGTTAACCGTCTCTTCAAAAACGTCCCCGGTCATGTTAGCTAGGAGGGGAGTACCTTTCGCTGTATTGAAGGGACTATGATCTCACTCTCACCGATATCTATTTTTCCCTTCGATGTCCCTATGCCTTTTTTCCTCTTTTTGGAGCTTTGAAGGGACATGAAATCACTTCCCTTCGATATATTAAGGTCCCTTCAAAAAAAATTCCTTAGTGATATACTAGTTTCTTTGTATTCTAAGATCTTCCCATTTTGTTACGAGAACCATCAAAGGGACTCTCATTTTTGTACCCTCTATATAAGATTTTCTTTTCAATACCTCACTTCCAGTTGTTTCCATAGTGTCGAAGGGACTTATACATCACTCAGCTTGATAATCCAATGTCTCCAAAATTTTTGTTCTACCAATCGTGTCTTTGATTTGACAGCTATCCTTTAATCATTGTAGCACAATAATTGATTATGTCTAAGAGATATTTTTTATTTCTAAATGCCAAAATACTTTGACATAATTGAAATATTATTTCCTTTCAATGTCCTATATTTCGGCCTATTATTGAGACACAATATTGTTTCTCTTCGATAATTTTAAGTGTCTTCAATATATCTCATTTTAGGCTATCGAGGGGACATTGGGATATGTCTCTTGGATACATGGTACTCTCTTTGATATTTCATGTTAACTTGTTCCATCATCCCATTGAAGGGAGTGAGATACAACTCAATTCGAAATGACATTGTCCCATCAATATGTGGTCTTATTGGTGGGCCTAAGGGGAAGTGTGGATTTACTAAGGTGGCGATTATGGGGAGGTACATTTTTTTGGATAATGTTTTTAGTAATTTTTTTTTAAGAGGGATTATGACTATGAAAAATGAAAGTGTGATTATTTGATGAGAAATGCACATGGTGAAAAGTTAAATGGTTATGCTGAGGTGATGGGAACTAGTGGGATAATTGAGTCTGATTTTGAATCATAACAGTGGCTCTGATTGGGGATGAATGACTGTGAGTTCATTGAAAGAATCCAAAATCATCTCTAGGATGTAAACTATGGGGGAAGGTGGAAAAAAAGAAAGAAAAATGAAATTAAATCCTAAAACTATTGTGCATGGAATAATAATATTTCTTAAGAAAAGAAATGCTTCAATAATTGTCCATGCATTGGAAATTATTGACTTTCTCGTATCACATTTTGCAGATAGTATGAGTCTACCCCACACTTGTTAGTGATAACAAATGGTCCTAGCCATAAGGCTTCAAATTTCCCATGTTTTCCTTTTTCTTGACCTCTAGCATTCCACATAAGGACCATGTCACCTATTTTTAACTTCTTGTCTTTTGATTTCTTATCAAATAATTATTTTATCTGTGACTGTATTTATTGATTATTCTTTTGTGCTAGATTTTTGATCTCATCCAACTCTGCTAATTTTTCTATCCTATCTTCCACGGGCTCGGGAATGTCTAAATATTCTTGTAATATGAATTTATAGACTAGTATGAGATTTTACAAAGGTATCCTAGCTTGGGTTCCATACACTAGCTCAAAGGTGGAATTTCTAGTAGCCTTCTTTGTTGTGGTCATGTCTACCCAAACCACCAATCTTAACTTAGAATCCCATGACTTTTTATAATTATCCAACATTCATTTGATTATATTTATAATACTCTTATTGCTAGATTTTGACTGTCCATTTGCATGGGGGTGATATGGTGAGGCATATGAGATCATTATACCATATGATTCACAATTTTTTTGAATTTTAATGGTCTAAAACACATGCCATTTTCTGTTATTAGCCTTACAGGGACTCCAAATATGTGATGATAGTTTCTAATAGGAAATTTATCACAACCTTGCTAGTAGCCTAATTTTTTGGTATAGCCTCTATCCATTTTGTAAATTAATCAGTGGCTACTAAGATGCACTTATTCCCACCACTAGATTTTTCTGCAATCTAACCTATAAAGTCAATTCCCCATTGATGAAATGGGGCATTAACCTACATAGGCCTTAGTGGAAACGCCCCCTGATACTTCATCTTGCTAGAGATTTTTTTGGCATGCTTCACATTTTCTTACATAGTTGTAAACATCATCAAAGACACTATGCTAATAATAACCCACTCTTAGTATCTTGTGTGCAATATTCTTTGCTGAAAAGTGTCCTCCACATACACCCTCATGCATTTCTTTCATAACTTGTTTTTCTTGTGTTTCATCCAAGCATAATAGTAATACACAATCCCTATTTTTCTAGTACAAATATCCATCCATGAAAACATATTTTGATGCCTAAAGCTTCAAGGTTCTTTTTTGGTTATCATTTAAGCCTTCTGAGAATTTTATATGTTTGAGATAGTATGCTACTTTGGTTTACCACTATGTGTGTTCTATGCTTGACACCCAATTTTCTTCCCCTTCCATGATGCAAACCTGTGCATATTCTAGATTGGACTCAACCATAAATCTTTATAGTCCCTTCCCTCTTATTAATTTATTGATTTGAATATTAATATTAAACTCCTCGATATAGTTTATCCATCGACACCTTCTTCCAATTACCTCTATTTGTGAAAAAAACATCTTTTACTGCAATATTTGGCAAATAAGTAATAATTTATGCCCCTACTAAGTAAGGCCTGAATGCCTTAACTAATTTTACTAGGGTTTAAGATTTCTTCTCAATAATATCATACTTTAGTTCTACCCCCTAAAGAGATTTACTGAAAAATGATATAGGTTGTTCGTATCCTTCATTATTTTTCTACATCGTAGTTGCCACCATATGAAATGATGCAAATTAGAATATCTGAAAAGGTTTGTCAAAGTCTAGAGACTTCAATATAGGTGCTTCCTTGATTGATTTCTTGATTGACATAAATGCATCAATGACTTCTTCTATCCAGTCAATTTCTTTACCCTTCTTTAACATATTTGAGATTAGCTTGACAATCTTTGCAAAGTTTGAAATGAATCTCTAGACAATTTTTTTTTGAAAAAGGACTAGATTGCCTTTATAGTTTTTGGAATGGGGATCTTGTCAATAGCTTCTACCCATTTTGGATCTATTCTTACTCCATCCTTCGAGACAATATTCCCTAATAATTTACCTTCTATGATAGAAAAGTGACATTTATTTGGATTTAGAGATATGCCATACTCTAATGCTCTGATAAAAATCTTCTCTAGATGTGCAAAATGGTCTTCTTCCCTTTTGGAAAATTTTGTAAGGTCATCCTGATAAACCTCCATTATAGTGTTGATTAAATCGACAAAGGCTACATCCATAGCCCTTTGGAATGTTGCTCCAACATTAGTAGAACAAAAGGCATTATCACATAAAAATATGTACCCCAAGGTGTGGTGAAGGTGGATTTATACTATTCAGAATCCTTGAAATTCACTTGAGAATACCCTGAGAAACCATCCATCATGGATAGTAATTCATAATTGGTCACCCTTTGTAACATCGCCTCCATGTTTGGAAGAGGATAGTTGTCTTTGAGAGATGAGATGCTCAAAATTTTGAAATCTACACACAACCTTATATATCTATTTTTATTTCTTATAAGTACCAGATTTGATACCCAGAAGTAATATTTGATTGGTTTGATAATGCCTCCATCTCTTAGCTTCATAATTTCCTCTTGCATTTTGGGTGCTAATGTAAAGTTTATGGGTCGTTGCCTTTGTCTAAATGGTTTAGCATCAGGTTTTAATGGAATTTCATGCTTAAAAAGATCTTCTCTATATGCCTTGAGGTCATCATATGACCAAGGAAAAACATATTTATATTTTCTTAGCAGAGCTATAAGAATTTCCCTAACATTAGGGCTGATCCTCTTGCCAATATACACCTTTCTAGGAGCCATTTCTATTCCAAGATTAATCTCTTCAATTTCCTCATGCTTGAAAAGTGTGAGTATTAAATTGAATCTATCATGTCCATCAAACTCCCTCTCAAACACTAAAAGGCCCTTTGGAATCTTATTTTTCTTAAGTTGTACTACTTCTTGTCCAAAGACAATTTATTTTCCATATATCTCCTCAACAAATGCATTGAAGTCAATTTCTTGAGACTTATGCTGATCTATATAGTTAAAGAACTTGATTAAGTCTTCATCATCATTGAATACCTACCAATTGTAGATGTTATATGGGATTGCAAACCTTTTTTTAAATTCTACTTCTGTTAATCCTGATAGTGTAATATCATCTCTTATCAAAGCTATATTTACTAAGAAATATGGCATTATGTTCTTAGATATTCCCACCCAATCTATCAAGAATGTATCAAAGAGTTCAATGGTGTCCCAAACTGAATTCCTGTATTGTTTTAGTCTTTTGATCTTTGATGAGTACTTGGATCTGACCCAAGAAAAAATCAACTCAGAATCTCCATAGACTACTAACGAATTAATCCCATATCTTATAGAAATGTTCAAGCATAACAACAATGCTTTGTATTCAGCTATATTATTGGTACACTCGAATGTTAACATAAATGAGTACTTGAATTTTTTTCTAGAAGGTGAAACAAATACTATTCCCATAGAAGTTGAGAAATCCAACTTCACAGAACCCAAGAATCACCTGCATACAAATAACCTTTCACGAGAAAGAGATACAGAAAAAAGAAAAGGTTCTCTGCAAGCTTCAAGATTAAATGCATTAGCTGAATGAATAATTACAAAAGATCAATCCTTAAGAAAGGAGATCAAAACCTATAAAAAAGAAACCCTAGTGTGCACACTTAATAATTAATAATTAATTAATTATTAATGTGCCTAAGTTTAGCTTAAGTAAATTTAAAGTGATAAGTGACTTAATTAATTAACAATATGATTAAATTAATTAAGTGAAATGAATTATTACTCTAACACCCCCCCTTAAGATGAACTTAGGCAGTAGCAAAAAACACTAAGGAAAGGATGCATGAAAGAAAAGAAGGGTCCTAGCAACAAGGCCTGATTAGGTACTCGAATACAACCAAATATTTGTAAAGAAGAGTAATGGAGAAAACCCAACGGGAAAAAATCCTCTCCAAAAAGAGATGAAAAAACATGTTGAAAAAAAAATGAAGGAAGGAAGGTCTCACAGAGACCCCCCAAGGATAAATTCCGTCACCCCAAGCATGGAGCGCAACTAGAGATAGCACGGCGATGCCAAAGGTTTAATGAAGATGTCTACAACCTGATCCTCTATAGGAATGCACTCCAAGATGAGAGAACCATCCTGAATCAATTTCCTGATGAAGTGCATGTAGATCTCAATGTGCTTAGTCTGCTGATGCTCCACTGGTTTGTAGGAAATGTGAATGGCACTCTGATTGTCACACCAAAGAATAGTGGGATTATCAGGAGGAAACCCAAACTCTGTCATCAACTGCCGAAGCCATAGAATCTCTTGACTAGCTAACAATGCTGCTCGGTACTCAACCTCTGTAGATGATAATGCAATAGCTGATTGCTTCTTGCAAGACCATGTGATAGGACCAAAACCAAGGCAAAAAAAAATTCCAAAAGTAGACTTGAGATCATTGACATCACCAGCCCAATCTGAGTCAGTGAAGCCAACAATGTGAGGCAATCTTGAAGTGAAGTGAATTCCATAATTAGTGGTTCCTCAAATGTACCTCAAGATACATTTGGAAGATTTCCAATGACTCTCATGTGGATCATGTGAGAATCGAGAGACAAGGACAACCACAAAGGAAAGATCAAGACGAGAATGTGTCAGGTACAACAAGTTGCCAACCAACTGCTTGTATTAAGTGGCATCTATTGGAGGTGTAGAGCAAGTGGAAGACAAAACAACACCTGAATAAAATAGTATGGGGGTAGGCTTGCAATTAAGCATGCCAAATATTTGGAGCATATCAAAAGCATACTTCTGCTAAAATATGGAAATCCCATCTGAAGACTAAATAACCTACAGGCCCAGAAAAAATGCAGAAGACCGAGATCTTTCATCTCAAAATACTCCATCAAAGCTCTCTGAACACTCTGAATCATGTTGGATGAGATACCTATAATAATAAGATCATCAACATATAGCACAAGAATCAAAAGATCACCCTCCTGATGTTGAATGTACACTATGTGATTGGAATGACAATGTGTAAAGTGAGAGGAAAGCAAGAAAGAGTCCATCTTCTCATACCAAGCTCGAGGGGCTTGTTTGAGACCATACAATGAATGTCAAAGTTTTCAAACCAAAGAAGTGTCCTGCATAAATCCCTGAGGCTGCTCCATATATATCTCCTCATGAAGGTCTCCATGCAAGAAGGCAATCTTCACATCAATCTAAAAAACTGTCCATCCCTGTGAAGCTACAAGTGAAAGTACAAAGTGAATAGAATTCATCTTGGAAACAGGGGCAAAGGTCTCAGAGTAGTCAATACCATCCACCTAAGAAAACCTCTTTGCAACAAGACGTGCCTTATACTTATCAATGGAACCATCTGCAACATACTTGGTACGGTACACCCACTTGCACCGAACTAGTTTTCTTCCCTTAGGAAGAGGACAAAGATCCCAAGTATGATTCTTCATCAAAGAAGAATAATCCTCATCCATGGTCCTATCCCACTCAAGTTGACCTGTCGCCTCTAAAAACTTCTGAGGATCATCCAAAATGGCATGACTCAAAAGGCTAGTACCAATTGTCTGAGCACGAGTGTGACGAGTATCTGAAGGATCACCTACCAAATATCCAACTACCTCAATAGTAACATGGGCCCACTTGGGAAAATTTTGACTACCTGGTGGTGGTGGTGATGGTGGATCATCATCTACATCATCCTCAAGAGATGAAGAGGGAGGAGTGGGTAGTGAGGGAGAAGCTAGTGATGGATAATCCATTAGAGGAAAGCACTCATCAAATTGGAAGTCCCGCCGAAACAAGACCTCTCTAGACTGAGGATCAAACAATTTGTATAGCTTAACATCCTCACAGTAGCCAAAAAACATGAGTGGTCGGCTCTTCCTCTCCATGGATTTTCGTTGAGCATTGGGAATAAATGCCCAAGCTTCACTACTGAAAACTCAAAACTATAGAAACATCAAGCTTGACATGAGTCCAAGCCTCCTCAGGAGTCATATGTCACAATGCCTTATGAGTCATCCAATTTTGAATATAATTGGCACAATTTACTGCCTCAGCCCAAAATGAAGAACTCATAGCTCGAGACTAGATCATACAATTGGCCATCTCCCGTAAGGTTCTGTTCTTTCTCTTAGCAACACCATTCTGTTGAGGGGTGTAATGAACTGTAAACTAGTGTTGCAAACCATGCTTAGTGCAAAAATCCTTGAAATCCTGATTAACATACTCCCCCTATTATTTGTGTGTATCCTCCTAATAGAAAGTCCAGATTGCTTCTCCACAAATGTCTGAAAGATCTTGAATGAATCAAAGACATCAGACTTGTACTCAAGAAAGTACACCCATGTACGTCTAGAGAATTCATGAATAAAAGTGAGTACATATCGGGCACCTAAAAAGGAAGGAGTCAGAAAATACATCAGGTCACTATGTACCAACTCCAAAGGTGCCTTAGCACATGTGGCTCTACCCCTAGTAAAATAATCCCATTGATGTTTTCCAAGTACACAACCTTGACAAACACCATCAGTGTAGGAAATCTGAGGGAGCCCAATCACTAGTGCTTGAGTACTCATCTATTGTAGATATCTATAATTGACATGGTCCAAATGCTCATGCCAAAGCCTACTCACTGAGTTTTCATGTAATATAAGAGAGGAACCCGAACTGTCTAAACTCTCAAATCCATCAAATCTATATAAGTGAGATGCAAAATCAACACTCCCAGTAGCCACAACCAAATCAAGATCATGAAGGTCTTGAATAACCACATCATGTGGTGAGAACTCAACTGTCTTATTAAAACCAAAATGGAAAATTTGATAAACGAAAAGAAGGTTCATTGAAATATCAGGAACAACAAGTACATCTTGAAGAAAACCACCATCCAATGAAATAGTACCTGAACCCTTAACTGAAAGTTGTGCTAAGTTGCCAACTACAATGTGTGTAGTGCTAATAGGAGCAAGTGTGGTGAAAAAATATTGTGTGTGTGTCATATGGTGTGAGGCACCAAAATCTAGAATCTAAGTGGATCCTGAAGATAATGCTTGTGCAGAAAGAGAATGACCTTTCCCCATGGGTGGAGGAGCCTAAGGTGAGGTGATATGATGTTTTTGCATGGCTTCCTCTGAAGCCTCTAATAGTTTCCAACACTTGGAAATTGGATGTCCTTCCTTTCCACATAAACTACAAGGATCACCTGATTTCTTCTTAGTATTGGAGGAAGACTCGCAAGACTTAGAAGATTTTCCATATTTAGGATGGGACTATGGTTTTGAATCAGACTTTGGAGGGGGTTTGGAGTAATTCTCACTACCAGTTGAATCTATCTTTGGATATTGTTTCTACTTCTGCTTCCCCTTAGATGAATGACCTACTAATGCTTGGTTCTTAGATCTGATGAGAGCATCCAACTATGATATCTTGACCTACTCTCATGTCAACCGATTATAGAACACCTCAAAAGTAGGCATGGTAAAGTGTGCACCCAAGGCATCCATAGTAGAATAGAATGTAGAGGAAAAAATCTAAAATGAACCACGAATCTTAGAGAGAATCAGGTAAATGCACTCTTGATATATATTTTTCTTACCACAACCCTGTAACAATGATCATAGTGATTTTAACTTCATCAAAAAATACTCAATGGTAGGATACGAATAGGGTACTAAGGAAGTCAATTCAGCCTCAATCTGAAGTGCTTGAAACAGATTAATGGTGCCAAATAGAGTATGAAACTTCAACCACATAGCTCGAGGAGTTGTAAAACCCTCTAGATGGAATAAAAGACTATTTGAAACATGAAAGAATAGAAAACCCATGGCCTCATCCATTCTGTTGCTATGCTGGAAAACCTCAAATGGCCATGTCAACTGAGGTTGAATGTCATCTAAACATGACCATAACCCTTTTGACATGAGAAGTTTGGTCATTTGTGCCTTCCAGGTGTGATAATTTTGTGGGGAAAGATGCTTAATAGAAGAAGAGTCTGCCATAATGAATGAGTTTTGAAATGTGTTTTATGAAAGAGGTTTCTAGTTTTCTAATGTAAATTATAAAAATCAAGAAAAAAAAACCCCCCACAACACAAGAACCCAAACCCCAGTACAATTTTGAAAGCTGAAAAGCAAGAAAAAAAAATATATACTTCTAGATCCACTAGATCCAGCTTCAAATCAGCTTTCCAACAATATATTGTTTTTGAAAAACGAAGATCGTATGCCCAATTTATGTTCGATTTACTGAAACTGCTCAGAAAAGGCCAATGAGCCTTGCATGCAGTGCCCAAGACTTAAAAAAAATAGCTCCTAGTCACATGCACGACCAAGGGGCAATGAACTGGGGTTGGTGAAGGGGCTCTTGGTCATCGATATGACTAGGCACAGGGGCTCAGAGTCTGGTGGGGGCTGGGCACGGGGTGCTCGGTCCCCGATATGACCATGTCAATTGTAAAGGAGCTCATGGGGGCTGATGGAGGTGGGCGACCGAGTGGAGGGGCACCGCCAGTGGCCACCGGGTGGTGTGGCTTGAGTTACATAGGAGGCATTGGTGGAGGGGTAAAAACCCCTTGATTTTTATTTTTTAAAATTTTTTTAAAAAAAGATTTGCATAGAAAATCATGCCCTTGGGTCTGTATGGCCCTGGGGCAATTTTTTTTGGCCTCTCAAGCCAACTGCACCAAAAATGGGCAAGTTTTACATCAAAAAACTTGGAAACGGCCTCCTGAGCACAACCACGAGGTTGGTTTAGGCTCAAACTACACCAAATGAAAGAGGTATGCCTTGGATCAAAAAATAAAACCCCAAACCCTCGAATCTCCAAAAATCCTTCAAAACACGAACATGAAGCAGTAGGTCTGGAGCTCTGATA
The DNA here is from genome assembly GCA_007115665.2 of Sequoiadendron giganteum. Taxonomy (NCBI): domain Eukaryota; kingdom Viridiplantae; phylum Streptophyta; class Pinopsida; order Cupressales; family Cupressaceae; genus Sequoiadendron; species Sequoiadendron giganteum. Next base: position 276,333,906 of record CM021105.1, read on the forward strand.
CCATGTAGAAGTTGAGAAAGCTAACTTGATAGAACCCAAGAATCACCTACATGCAAATAACCTATCACGAGAAAGAGATACAAAAGAAATAAAAGGTGATCTACAAGCTTTAAGATTAAATGCATTAGCTGAATGAATAATTACAAAAGATCAATCCTTAAGAAAGGAGATCAAAACCTAAAAAAAAAAACCATAGTGTGCACACTTAATAATTAATTAATTATTAATGTGCCTAATTTTAGGTTAAGTAAATTTAAACTGATAAGTGACTTAATTAATTAACCAGTATGATCAAATTAATTAAGTGAAATGTGTTATTACTCTAACAATTCCTGCTCCATTTATGCCTTTGCTACATGCCCCATAAAAATACATCTACTATACACCATTATTATCAATTTGATCTTCCCTATTGATCAATTCTATGTTTTGCAATTGAGGTTGTCATTTCTCAATTCTAAAATTTCCAAGGTCCACAAAAAATAAATAATTCATTTGGTTAGGATCAAAATGCTTTACAACATGCTCCAATCAAGGCCCCCTATACAACTTGACCTCTTTCCCATTTACTGGTATGGTTGTATATGATAGGTCTAGTTGAAAATTTCCACCTATTGTAGAAGTCCACTATCTAGATAACAACATTCCATAATAAGGAGTATCCACAATAGTGATATTAGTTTTGTACATTGCCTCAGGGTATGATGCCAAATTCAACTCTACATCCCATATAACTCCAACCACTGGGACAAACCTATTGTCCATTGCATAGTATTTTTTTGTAAGTAGTGTCCACCCATAGGACTAGTTCTTTCATGATAGGCATTGACATGATGTTTATTGTGGCTCTTGAATTGATCATGCATTTCTTCACTAATTTATTGTTTATCAACAATTTTGTGTAGAATGGGTCTATCTAAGAAGGATATTTTGTTAAGTTGTCACCAAGATAGACCTCATGTGTCTTTGTAACCTTTTGTTCAATGTTTTTTACTTTATTTCCTTTATCTTTATTCTGGTTATGTTGCTTGTTGGACATGTTAGAGATTAATTTAATAGTAGTATCCCTGTACTCATCAACTCTCATCATCTCCAGTAATAGTACATACATCCTGAGATAGTGCTTATGTTATGTCAAATTAAGGAGTGATCATTGATTGTTTAATTTTCTCTATCTTAGTGACATTCTTCTCTTCACTTTGTATCTTACCATTGTCTCCTATCTTCCACTGTTCTACCTTTGATATTTCTTTTGGCATAAATTTATGAGCCTTTTCTTTCTCACATTTCTTTTGGTTATCTGGGGTCTTTTCCTTATGCTTTTGATCTTTTATGAACATTCTCCTAGGGGTTCCTTGATCTACATTTGTGGTTTTGTTCCTCAAGTTGTAGCTACCTTTGGATTTTACCACAATAACTAATGTAAGGGCCCTTTTTTCTTCTTCAATTGGTGTCCTTAGTTATAACTATGGTGTTGCATTAGATGCTTATGAAATCTCTTCTTCATAATCCTCTTGATCAAATAATATTTCTTGTTGTCCCATGTTAACATTGTATTTTTGGTTACTGACATTATATTCAAACCCTTCCTCAGAAGGTGAGTATTCTTCATCAATTTGATGAGGTCCCATGCCTAACATATTTAAGGTATGATCATTCCTTTCCTAATCATAAGACCATTCATTTTACTATAAGGATTGAGCTACTATGCATATTCAGGTGCATGTGGTAGGTTGTATGCTAAACACCACAAACTAATTTCTATCACATGTGTTCCATGTTTCTTCAAAGGGTCAGGGGTATCCTTATTAATTTTTTTTCTATGATTGTTATCTACAGGTATCCCATATTTCTAGTTAGTATTATATGGAATTTCATGCAATCTAGGCCTATCATTCCTATAATAGTCTGGCTACCTAGTTTGGTGGTTGTAATTTTGTGGGGTTCCTATTATTTTAAATGTTGATAGCGGCCTTTTGTGCTTCTGCAAGGGTGTTAGGAATTCTATTCCCGAGTTCATACCTAGTCTTGGGGTCAAAATCTCTTAAGTAAATAACCAAGGCAATACCATCTATGGGTTTTGATCTAGGGGAAATTTTGTTGCATACCTTTTGAAACCTTTGGTTGAAATCAATAACTAATTCATTATAATTTTTTAAGATTCCTATTAACTCATGCACTACAAAATTAGGGCCGCAATGACTTCAATATTGTTCTTTAAATTGATTCTTGAAATTCTCCAATGAACTGATCGAAGCATCAAGCAAGTTCTTATACTAGTCCCTGGCATCCTCAATCAGGGACATCATGAATAACTTCATTGATATTTATTCATATTTCACATTGTAATCATCCATAACCACTTCAAAATTCCTTACATGCTCTTCTATTGTGATGCCATGGTTCCCAAAAAAAATTGGGATCACATTTCTTAATTCATTGGTTATTGGATCTGGACACAACGAATGTCTAGATATATCTAGTTGTCTATATCTATTTATATTTAGGGGTCCTTCCAAGTAGGGATTTTGTTTAGTTTGGTTAGGTTGGTACTACGGTCCTTACTGATATTGATGGTGGGGTACATATTGATTTGTATTCTAGTGAGGGTACATGTTACCTTGCACATTTTGTTGAGGTACATGATGTTGATGGGGTGGGAAATATTTTTGGCCAGGAAGTGGATAAGTGTTGGTCATGGGTTGGTCATGGTATTGATATTATATGATTGTGAGGTCTGTGGTGAGACATTATGCTACACATAATTGGTGTTATTTAGATTTCTTTCTATATTGTAAAGTGTTCTTGGAACTTTTGGAACACCTGTATTTTGTTGTGACCCTTGTAAGCTACTTGTGTTGGCATGCCCACCTTGCTTGTGGGGTGGTATATATTTTGAGTTACTTATTGTAATTTGAGATTATATCTCTTGCAATTCATGTTTTGGTCATTTTTCTTCTACCCTGAGTCTGGCTAACCTAGTCTTTTCTTGAATTAATTGTATGTTTTGTAGTATCTCCTCAACAGTCAGTGTGTCTTCTTGTGGATTGTCATGAGTTTTTATAGATACCATTTATTCAATTGGTTCATATTGGGTTTCTTCACCATGTTGAAGAGCCATTCTATAATTATATTCCTTTTGGATTCATATCCTTTCGAGTTCCAATTATGCTTCAAACTCATTCCTCTTTTGGGGACCAATCTCAAAGTTGCGAATACTATGGCCCCTTGGTGGATATCCCCTATCATTGTGGAATTCTGATCCATACAGACGACTGAAACTGTTATGTGTGATGAGAGGCTATCCTGTTGTATCTTGTTTATGACTATGGTTATTAATTTGTGTAACCCTTGGTTGACTTGATGTTATTCCATCTCTATTGGTAGTAACCTTTGAAGGAGGTGACCCCTTTTTATCTGTCCATTTACCATCACTTTTCTTTGGAATTCCTTAATGTAGATTATTTCTACTGTCCATTTTGGGTGATATTGTAATCCTTTGGTGCCTAAGATCCAATATTTCTAATCTAATGTTTAGTTTATCGGTCATACAATTTTTTTGATAGATTTTCCACCTAATTTTTTAAAAGTAGGAAAATGAGGTGGGTTTTGATGTTAAGGTTTGAATGAAATTATTATTGGTTTATCCTTAGAGGAATATGTTATTTCAACTATATGGAGGTGTAAACCCTAAACTATTGAATTTCATGGTGTCTTACATCATTCAAGAGTTTATTTGAAGCTTCAAACAAGAAAAAACTCCTCTCTGATGGTAGCTCATATTGTGTGACAATGGGTGAATTTACTTGTGCAAATTTAACCTCCTCTTCGACAACTTCTTCACATGTCATGGGAGTGTTCACTGAGAAGCTAATATCTAGAGTGAGTTGTGGTGATGAATGGAATAGTGGAATTACATTTTTTGCTTGCCTCCTAGAACAAGTATCTCTTATTTCTTTGAATGCTATAAGAGGTATATCCTTGGTAAACTCATCTTCATGCAAAATTAATTTCTCAACCCTTTCCATGGGGTCATATATCTCATGAAAGTCCTCTTTATACAAAAAATTATGACTCTTCTTCCATGCCTCTACCATCATTATCCTATTATAGGTAGCCTTCCTTTTTTCTGTTTGAGACTCATCACAATTTCTAATTACATCTTTAATGAATAATCTATGTTCATACCTTTTCAACTTCTATGCCAAATTGGCATTGTGAATAAAATAATCAAGATCAAATTTCTTTCTCTCATTACCTTGTGGAAGATTATATCATTCTAACTTGTTGCCAATAGAATCATACCCTTTCTTAGAAATGACAGAAAAATCACCAAAACACAAAGTCCCTGACATGAGAGACTGCTTGTTGTAACTCTTGAGATGCATGTACTCTGAGTATTCCAATTGCCTTACTATTTCTAAATAAGAAACTCTATCAAGAATTGTCTTGGGTAGAAGAATTGGAGCTTCTTCAAATCCATACACCCTAATCATCGTGTAATCATCAAATGTGTCTAGTCTCCCCAGTTGTGGTTTAAATTTCCCCTTGGATCCTTTTCCTTGGGTCTAAGGAATTTTTGAATTTTTGGGGACAAGTTGTAATCACAAGGATGACTAAGAACTTATACAAACATTTCACAAAGTATTCTTCAAAGTATAGGTAATATGACCTCCCACACCTACTATCCCAAATTGAGGTCCACATTTGTACTAGTCTTATGTTTTCATCCTCATCTAGGTCCTTGATTCTTAATTCTTCACCCCAAACTCCCATAGACTGTCCTTCATATAAATCAAATCTATAAGCAAAGCATAATGATTGAGATTTATTGCATCATTATTTTTTTTATAGAGGTAAGTGACTTGTTCAAGGTTTCTACCAAATATTTTGCATAATCGAACGGTCTTGTGTCCTAGTTTTGTATGTTTTCTACTAAGACCATGGGAGCTATAGACATTAAGGCAAGAAAATCCACCCCTAAAATTTGTCCAGCCGAATAGTAACTATATTAGAAATATTCTCCAAACAACTCAATAGAAAATGGAGGGCGTTTATTACTGAAAAATATTTTGAGTTGATTGCCTATATCCCTAGGTCTATGAAAAGGTAGTATCCACATCTTATAGCTTGTATCCATAGTATGATATTCATCCAAAATATATTTAATTCTAAGTGGTAGATTCATGGTTGGATCCAACTGGAAAATAGTAGAAATATAGTCTCTGGTAATGGAGACAAAATGTGACCCGTCATGTAAATGGATTGTCTATGTTTTGGGATTATATATTTTAGCTAGTACATTGATTATTTATATATTGATAAACACATTTGGCATCATGCATTTTCCTAGATTCATCCTCCATGGATTAGACATGGGCTTATGTCTATAATTCTTCCTATAGTGGTATATGAACATATCATATCCTCTTTGTGGAGTCCATACATCACCTAGGTTTCTTTGTTTATCCTCTAGTTTCTCAGTTGTAGGATTTAATTGCATTGTTCGCCTGGACCTTGATCTAGAGCCGAGGCACTGTTCAATTAAGTGTTGGTTTAATGACCTTGTTTCTATTTTCTATCTTTTTAATTTAGTTTTTTTTGATGTTCCTTCCATTCTCTTGAAACCCTATCTCTTTAGTAATTCAAGTAATTTTGAGAAAATCTTTAGTTTGGGTTTTGGATACTTGAACTAGTGTCACCTCCTCTGAGCTTCTTCACTATTGATCAATCCCACGTTCTCCAATTTCAGCTCTAACTCATGTATTCTCTAAGATTTTACAAGGAAATATGATCAAGAATCGACACATATCATTCAACTCTAGTTCATAAATGTCATCCCCGCCAAATTTCTAATCAATGGTGGCATTAATGTTAATTGTCTCTTTGAAAATGTCACTGGTCATGTTAGCCAGATGGGGAGTAATTTTTACCATATCGAAGGGACTATGATTTCACTCTCATTGATATCTCTTTTTCCCTTCGATGTCCCTATGCCTTTGTTCCTCTTTTTGGAGATTCGAAGGGACATGCAATCAATTCCCTTTGATATCTTAAGGTCCCTTCAAAAACTATTTCCTTAGTGATATGTCACTTTCCTTGTATTCTAAGATCTTCCCATTTTGTTATTAGAACCATCAAAGGGACTCTCATTTTTGTCCCCTCAATATAATATTTTCTCTTCAGTACCTCACTTCTAGTTGTTTTCATAGTATCAAAGGGACTTATACATCACTCAACTCGATAATCTAATGTCTCTTTGAAATTGTTGTTCCACCAACCGTTTCTTGGATTTTCCAACTGACCTTTAATCATTGTAGCACAATAATTGATTATGTCTAAGAGATGTTTTTCTATTTCTTGAATGCCAAAATAATTTGGCACAATTGAAATATTATGTCCTTTTAGTGTCCTACATTTCGTCCTATCACTGAGACACTATAATATAAGACCCCAAATATTTTTTTTTTGAAATATGCTAGTCTGTTGTGATGAATTTTTTGTGTATGTTTGTTTCTTATTTTCATGTACCAATAATTATTTTGACATACCAACATAAAAGAAATTGGTTTGCAAGTAAAGGATATAAAAATTTTCCCAAAAAAAGTTAATTTCAGACTTTGATTCTCATTATCAATGACAAAAATTTACAATCAAAAGTTCTCATTTTCTAACTTAGAAAATAAAAGTTTTAGAACTGTTATAGAGCTCCAAACAACATTAGTGAGAACCCCATTTCATGTCATATGAAATCACAGATTATGACCTTTAATCCCTTGTCAAGAACTTTCCTAGATTTTACTTTAACATGAACAATAATAAGTTTGAAACACACCTTGAAATGGCCAAGCAACAACTGCCAAATACCTAGATTGGGCACCCTCAACAACACGGGCAATTTTCTCTAATAAACCATTGTATGCTAATTTTTTTTTGCATAATATCTCCTTGGAGTCACCTTAGCTGGGGAACAACTTAGAAAAAATACCCATAATGAAATATCGTGCCAAAAAGGAGTTGAATACCAAAAACTAGGTTCAGGTCTACACCAAAAAGTGCCCCAAAAACTTAAATATCTTCACCAAAATGCAACTTAACTCTCTCCAAATTGATGCAATACCTCCACAAGCCAAAACATCCTAACCCACATAAAAAATATTTAAATATCTTAATCTCTAATGACTATAATCTGCAACTTTGAAGCTCAAATGGTGACCTCTGAGTGAAACCACCCTTCTACCAGCTAGGGAAGGTCTTGCATTGCTGAAACTAGCCTTTGATATCGAGGGTTTTCCTCCTCAAATCTATTTCTCATACCTTTTGGGAAAAAACCAGTAGAATCTTTGTAAGCAAAAAAATCAACCATGAGAAAATGAGAACCAAAAAGTCACTTTATAGAAGGTGAGAGGAAAATTAGGGTAACTTTAGGTTTTGAATCATTTTCCCTCCGAAAACCTTTTAATATTTTTTCCTTATACTTTAAAACATTATCAAATAATCCTAAAAGGGGTGTCCTTCTCAAAAGAAAACTATTTGCACTTTCATAGCCTTCTAAAACAACTTAAAGTTATCACTTAGGAACCGAGGTACTTTTTTGATGAACACTTACCCCCTCACTTAAGTTATAAAGTTATTTTATAAAATAACTTAAGTAATTGATTAAAAGAAAGTATTAAATAATTCAACCTTAGGCTCTCCAACACCACCTTAGAAATAAAATTGTTAAGGACATAATGGGCCTAAGACTAGTTTATTGAAATAGATTTACTATAAATAACAACTACTAAAAATAGTAAGTACTCACCAAACATCAACTGGTACAAAATTGAAGATCACTGAGATGCCTTATGGCTTACTAAGAATAGTAAGCACTGTAAGTTGGCCACTGCTATAAATAGAAAGTCCCACTGAAATACCAAAAAAACCCCATAGAAAGGACTAGCACAAGCAATAAATCTCATCAGACAACTTCCACACATTTCCCAAATAGGAAACCCTACACTGCTCTACCTGCTGAACCAGTTACAAAATATAACACTTACTAAAAATAGTAAGTTTGTCAAAACTAGACTAATCCAAAAGAGGACATAAAAAATGGGGACATTACATACACGATATCATTTCCCTTCGATAAGTTGAAATTTCTATGATATATATTATTTCGGACTATCGAGGGGATGTTGGGATATGTCTCTTTGATACATGGTACTCTCTTTGACATTTAATGTTAACCTGCTCCTTTGACCCATCGAAGGGAGTGAGATACAACTCTATTTGAAATGACATCGCCCCATTGATATGTGTTTTTCCTATTAGCGGGCCTAAGGGGAAGTGTGGATTTACTAAAGTGTCGATTATGGGGAGGTAAAGATTGCATTTTTTTGGATAATGTTTTTATTAAAAATAAGTTTAAGAGGGATCATGACTATGACAAATGAAAGTGTGCCGATTTGAGGAGAAACTACCATGGTGCAAATTTAAATGGTTACAATGAGGTGATGGGAACTAGTGGGAAAATTGAGGTTGATTTTCAGTCCTAACAATACTTATTGTCCTCTTTTATCTTCATTTGCTAGAATCTCAATTTGCATTCAAACTTGGAAAACATATTCTTATCAGTATCTCTTCTTATCAAATATGAACTAACTGGAATGGGATAATTGAAAGGTAGAATAATATCATTTAGAGGCTTATAGTTTATACAAAATCTATTTTTTACTCTTTCCCTTTCAACTCTTTTATTGATAAGAAATGTTGGACATGAGAATGGACTTTTTCTAGGCCTTATAAAATTACCTTCAAGTAGCTCTTGCAAATTCTCATCCATTTCTTTGACTTCCATAGGGATCATTAGGTATGTCAATTCATGGGGTATCACTGGTTTTTATTTTGGCTTTATCTAAATTTCACATTCTTCTTGTTTAGGATTCTAGAACTCCAAAGGATTCATACTGCAACATTATTTTTCAAACCTTTCTTTGAATTTTTGTGAATGCTTCTTTTCCTTCAACTTGTGAGTTAGCATACTCATGATATTCTTGGATTTATTTCATTATTTATTATCTCTTCTTATTTCCTATAGGTTTATTCTCAAACCTACATGTTACCAATTTTAACACTGGTATTTCCAATTGCCCATCTTCATGTCTCAAAGAGACTTGTTTTTTCTTGAGAATAAACAGTTCATATTTTGTTAAGAATAAATAACCCAAAAAAATACCAATATCTAGGTCATTATATTATATGAAGTTAGTGAAAAATACTTTTCCCATGATTTCAATATGAATATCTTGAGCAAAACTGCCCATTTGGATCTTTTCTCCATTGATTTCATATCCATTTAGAAGGTCTAGCCTTTCTTTCTAGAATTCTCTTGGAATAACATTTGTCTTAGCAAATGATATGGTTGAAGTAAAATCCAAAAATGCATCTAGATGAAATTTCTTGTATATTGTAAAACACAAATAAATTCTTATGTAAGGAAAATTGTTGGTGAGATAAACTGCTCCTGCTTGCTCTCTTGAAAGTGAAAATATTTTTGATGAAGATTCTTCTGAAGACTTATTTTGTCTTTTTGAAATTTAAGTAGTATAACACACTCCTCCCCTATTGACTGATTGAGGTCTCAAATCTATATCTGTTGTGATTTAAGAAGCCGAGAAATATCAGTAATATCATAAGAAATAATGTCCAACTTTTAAAAAACAACTATAAAATCATTAACAAAGGAAAGGGTATCCTGAGACTCAGAATTGAAGTGGCGATGCTTTAATTCATGCCTTCACTAATATGGAGGAATGATATAGCCTAATTATTATTTTTTTGCAATATTTTTGAGCTCCTTTTGAATTTTCCTTTTTTTGATTCAAGATATTTTAACCTTTGTAAATTCTTTTTTACAAAGACTTCTTTCTTCTCTTTTTGTGGCTTCTCTATAAGGATGTTTAATCTTTTCTAGCTCAATTTTATGTTGCACATCCTTCAAAGATTGTTTTAGCATAGAAGCTATAAAATTATCATCATCATCAAAGATTTCTTCTTTAGAATGTAAAATCATTTTCCTTGTGTGTTTCATCATCTGATGTGATTTTGGCAACAAACTAACCAATTCATATAAATGCTCATTTTATGCATTGAATAGGGAATATTTTTTGGAATATAGGAACACTAAGAGGGGGGGGGGGGAGGTGAGTCAGTGTTATGCAATCTTCAACCATTATTATTTTGATATTTAACCATTTCAACATTAAACCAAAGGAAAAATTCAAACACACAAAGAAATCATCCATAACACCATAACACAAGGATTTTTATGTGGAAACCCTATAAGGGGAAAAACCACGATGGAGGTCAATCCACAATTTGAGTACTCAAATATAAGTTTTACAAAATGGGAATGCACTTGCATTCAGGCTCACTACTCAAAATAGGAAGGCTCACTACCTTATAGAATGTTTAGATTAAATCCATCTAAAGGGTTGAACTAAAGGAATAACATCTTCTAATTCTAGGTAATAGTTTTGATTAAACACATTAGTCAATTTCAGACCTTCTGTCTGATTCTGCTCTATTGCAACTCACATTTCAAATCTTTTTTGTGTAGATGAAATCACACAACTTCCCTTTTGAATTTCACATCACACAATAATATACTTCACATATAACAGACTTCGATACCAAAAGGATATAAACAATCGATCTTATATATCTACATCAAAGGATAATATTATCTTCAAGTTGACTTTAACAAAACATATAATATTTTCCAACTGTCAGCTAAATCCTTAAAAGATTATTAACGCGTACCATCCATAGTCATCCATAGCATAGTGAGGACCTAAATAAACATGTTTGAACACAAAAACACTTAAGAAATTACTCCTTAAACATCCACAATGACTATATCCACCAAGTCGGCCTTCTAGCCCTGATAAATAGAAAATTAATACATTGGATCCTCTTACACATAAACCGATTGATGTGCGAGCAAAAAACTTGAGAATAAGGTATTCTAGATACCCAAAAAACTTCCTTGAGATACACAACATGAACTGATAAGAAGATAATGCATATTGATCGACATACTCAGCTTTAACCGGATACCTTGTTCTTCACTCCGACTTCCGATATGAATAGATATTGAAGTATGTACCAGATCCATGAATTTTTTGTCAATGAAAACACTAGAAGCCATATGCCAACAATCTCCCCCTTTGGCATTGATGGAAACACTTAGTGAAAAATGACTAAGTGTCTAAACTAATATGAGTACACTGCCAAACTTCAAAACTTCAAAACATAGCTCCCCTTGAAATTGATAAGGCATTTTTCACTACTCTCTCTACCCCTTTGACATCAATGAAAGACATGTATTCAATCTCTCCCTTTGAAATATGACCAAAAACTTGTTGATTCAAAACTAATTCAAAGTTTTGAAAAAGAACAACTGCTACTAGAGTCAAAAGATTATCTTGTGTTTTTCTTTCATCTCCAGAAGAAAATTCTTCCAAGATTCTATTGCAATCCCAATGATTATGATCATGCTATTATTTTTAGATGTCTGGTTGATAATCTTGATGAGAGATTCCACAATAGTGATGGTTTCTTCTATTTTTTCTCCTTTCCTCAATATCTCAATCAACAACTCTAGTCCACATTTTGTTAAGTCCTTTACTTTCCAAAAAGTGTCCACAAGCTTATTTCTGGTGAATTGAATTTTGGTATGCTTAGACTATAACTCTTGAATTATTTTCTTGATTGCATCATCTTGATCCTAAAACATATCAAAAATTTATCCAATCCTATTCAATTATGTTTCAATTTGCTCCAAATTTTCTTTGTATTTCCCAACTGCATGAGGCCAATAGATTCAATAGTTATATATGTTGTTTGTTGTAATAATGCATTGCCTCATCTCATTCATTTTCCTTTTCAACTTGCTAAGTGATAGCCTGAACTGCTCCTTCAAGTGTAGAATTATTTCTTTTTCTTTCTTGTTCTGAGACTCAGAGTCCACGATTTCCTTGATGCATTCGATCATCTCTTCAGGTAGAAAATTTTGAAAACTCTCTAATTTGATCTGGTTGTGCACAACATGAGCACTTAGTACACTTAAAATCATATCTTGTTCATATGAAGGTTTGATAGACCATAATTTTGCAATTTTCTGCTTTCCATCTTCCTCATGAATAAGCTGTAGTAGCTTTTCCTTGGTTAAGTCATCTTTTTCTTCACTTCCTTCTAATTTTTCTTGTTCTAGTTTAGCTGATTCCAATTATTTTCCTTGACTGACCTCAGTTTCCTTATCAGATTCCTCATCTGAAATATCTACAACCACTTATTCTTTTCCTTTGCCTTCAACTCTTGGAGTCTTGCATACCGGAGGTGTACATATAGTAATTTATTTTTCTCTTTTCTTCTTTCTGTCCACCTCACCAGAGGAGGAACCAACTTCAAGTGCCTTTACCGGAAGGGAAATGAAAAATGATCCAAACATATCTAGTAAAACTCTAAAGAAACTTGCATATTCTTGATCATAATTTGACAGTTTGTTAGAGTGTTCATAAATTTGCTTACAAACTGGTTCATTTTCTTTCCATACAACATTGTTCTTCAGTGGTAAGCAATTTAGAAAATACATCACAAGACATGTAATGAAAGTGCTAAACCTAAAAGGATAACTTGTCTCCTTTGTTAATTGCACATTCTCCATTAGTTCATCCTTTAGGAATCCGCACAGGTCAAATTCTTGATCTTCCATTATCATTTTGTGAGAGATGTAAACTGCACCAGCCGAGGTTGCTCCTTCTTTGTTTCTAAAAATGATTTAATAGGATAATCCATGTGTAATGTACCTTGTTACAAAATATCTGATTGTTGAAATTATCAATGCGCTTTGGTCTCCAATAACTCTAGTTGAGGTTTTGACTTGTTTCTTGGTATATCTCAAATATTGCATAATCTAGTTAGGAATCCAATTACCTCTTTCGAAATATGATAGGGTTTGTCTAGAATTAGACTGTCATCATTCAATCTGTCCAAAATACATTTAAAAATTTCTATGTTTTCAAAATAGGGGAATTTACTCCAAATGTCCAAAATTTTGTGTTTCACACCTTCCAGCCATTTCAATTCATCAGGTGATAAATTTTTTCTTACAAATCTAATATTCTCACTACTATACTCATCCAATTTCACAATTCCTTTGATTTGTTCCATTTTGCATACCGAGCAAGTTCTTCTATTGAGCACCAAAAATGAAAATTCCACAAACGACTGAAATACCTGATGGATTTAGAGATTCACCGCCGAATTATCTACACTCCTTTAAAATTTTGTTGCAAAGCACTCTCCTTCTTCTTTTCTTTGATGCAAAGTGAAAAATGAGGGTTTCAACGTGTCTTTTATCTAACTTTTAGTTGTAGTAAATTCTTTTTCCCTAGGTGTTCCAGATACCCTGCTTTCTCAGACATCGAGAGAAAAATTCTTCTGTGTACCTTCAACTTCTCAAATTTCTATACAAGTGATCCCCAATGAATCTGTAAACTATTAGCACAACTTTTGACAATCTCTTGTATTCTGGTGCTAACTACCATCAAGGGAAGAAAGGATTTTCTTGAAAAACTCTCCCAAGGTCAATGGCCTGAAATAAATTTCTAGAGGAATTACTAGAAGTAGGTTCTGGTGTAGAACCATTTCTAGCATCAGAATCATTCTTCCTTACCCATGTATTCTTCATCTATTCTCTTATTTCATTTGTAATCACTTTCCCTTTTCCTTTATCATCTTTTTGTGAGTTTCTGCCTTTGTATACCCAACCTCTTCTACCCACATTTTTGTTTCTGTAGAATCTTGCAATGCAACCGTATGTGTTGCAATTGTAGCACACAATATTTCCTTGTCCAAACCAATCATTCCATTGATTTCTTCTTGATCTGCATTGGTTAGCAATATGCCCAAATCTTCCACAGGTATAACATTCAACATTCCTTCTACTGACAGAGTTGTTTGACATAGCTCTACATTCGATTGATTTATGACCAAACTTATTGCAATTGAAACACTGACCAGAGAATGATGAATCACTTGATTTAATTTAATTCTACATTGAGTAGCCATATGACCAAATGTTTTGCTAGCAAAATAGTATCCATTAATCTTTTGAGCATTAGGTTGTCTTACCAGATACCTTCCACCTTTGTTCATCTGATTTTCTTGCCTAAAACTTCTTTGTCCAGATCTGAAACTTTCTCCTTTCTCATATCCAAGACCTCACTTTTCTTTAGCATTATTTTGAGTTAGCTCATCAAGCTTAACTAAGCTAACTTTAAACTTATCCTTGTATTCATTTGAAGTAGCAAGTTCATCCCTGAGAATAATAATCTATCTTTCAAGTTCTTCTTCATTGTTTCTGGATTGTTGCAATTCATTTTCTAATTGAATGAATTCTCCTTTTATTCTTCTTCATTCATCAGATCTTTCTTTTAAAGACTGAGCAAGATTCTCCTCATTCTTCTTCCTTTCTTCAATTTCCTTAGTCAGCTTCATCACCATAGATTCCATTTTATGCTTTAGGGTAGCATTGTCTCTGGCAAGCTTTTCACATTCTTAAGTTATTTCCTTCAAGGTTTGATTCAGGTGAGAATCATCCATGTTTTTGCTCTCTTTCTTCTTAATATGATCATATAGATCCTTCCTCTTTTCCCTATATTTTGACTAAATGAATTTCTCAACATCCTTAAGATTTTCTTTCAATTCCTGGATTTTTGCTTTAGACTGATCAAGATCATCAAGTGCCACCACAAGCTACTGCTGAAGAATACCAGAGTCCATTACATTCCAAGATCCACCTCAAGTTTTCAAACTCTTTGTAAGGAACCTGCTCTGATACCAATTGTTGGAATCTGGGAACACTGAGGGGGGGGGGGGGGGGGAATCAATGTTTTGCAATCTTCAACAATTATTATTCTAATATTTAACCATTTCAACATTAAACCAAAGGAAAAATGCAAACACACAAAGAAATCATCCACAACACCATAACACAAGGATTTTTACGTGGAAATCCTATTAGGGGAAAAAACACAGTGGAGGTCAATCCACAATTTGAGTACTCAAATATAAGTTTTACAAAATGGGAATGCACTTGCATTCAGGCTCACTGCTCAAAATAGGAAGGCTCACTACCTTATAGAATGTTTAGATTAAATCCATCTAAAGGGTTGAACTAAAGGAATAGCATCTTCTAATGCCGGGTAATAGTTCTGATTAAGCACATTAGTCAATTTTTGACCTTCTGTCTGATTTTTCTCTTCTGCTCTACTTTTTTGCAACTTTCATTTCAAATCTTCTGTGTGTAGATAAAATCACACAACTTCCCTTCTGAATTTCACATCAAACAATAATATACTTCACATATAACATACTTTGATACCAAAAGGATATAAATAATTGATCTTATATATCCACATCAAAGGATAATATTATCTTCATATCGGCTTTAACATATAATATTTTCCAACCGTTGGCTGAATCCTTAAACGATTCTTAATGCGTACCATCCACAGTTAGCCATAGCATAGTGAGGACCTAAATAAACATGTTCAAACAAAAAAAAATTTAAGTAATTACTCCTTAAACATCCGCAATAGTTATATCCACCAAGTCGGCCTTCTAGCCCTAATAAACAAAAAATTAATACACGAAATCCTCTTACATGTACATCGATTGATGCATAGGCACAAAACTCGAGAATAAGGTAATTCCAGATACCCAATGACCTTCCCTAAGATGCACAACATGAACTAATAAGCAGATAATGCATATTGATCGACAAACTCAACTTTAACTAGATATCCTATTCTTCACTCTGAATTCAGGTATGAATAGATATTGAAGTGCGTTTTGGATCCATGACTTACGTTTCCATCAATGACAACACTAGAAGCCATATGCCAACAATATTCAACAATTTCCTAATTTTGATTTTTTATCATGAGCTTGAAACATAACATAAAATGTAGTCCCTAAATTTAATTTTTTTAGGATACTCAGTTGCATAATGAGGTCCTCTACAAATAATTTTTTTTACAGACCTTTGTACAATACCTTTTCCCTTATTTTTACGCAAAAGGTATTGTAGGCACCCATAGCCTTTTTTCCTAAATTTTTTCTTGTGGAAAGGAATAATTTTTTATTTTTCTCTTTTGAAATATTTTTCACCACCATACTGAGTGTCTCTGCTATATCCATGATATCTTTTATTGCATCTTCTACATTTACATCTTTTTCCACAAGTCTTTATTTTAAATTGTCTAATATTAGAAAATTATTTGAAACTATCTATGGGAGGATTACTATAAAATTCTCTTAGATTACATGAAGAATTATATTCCTCGACATTAACATTCAATGTTCCTAACAAACATTGTTTTTATAATTTATAACCAAGAATTCTTTATCTCAACAAAAGTGTAGTTAGGAATAGTGGTCTTCTTTTTATCAACATTATAGTCTTCGACCCAACTTACTAGACCACATGGTAGAGAATTCAAATAATATTTCTTTGAAGAGATATCATTTTGTAACTTGGTTGCTATCAAATAATTTTTAAAAACTAGATTATACTCCCAAGTTTTTGAGTTTCAATTTAAATAAAATATTTTTTACTTTTGTTGCAATGTGTTTCCTATCTCCACAAGAATGCTGACAAGCAATAATTTCAATTGACCAAAACTAGCATTCTAAATTTATTGTCTACCCATTTCTAAATATTTGACCATATAATTGTTTTCATCAATTTTGGTAGAGGGACCTTTATCTGGAACTCCATTCCACCAAGGTCTTAATTTTCCTAAAAATAGGTAGGAAGCATATAAAACCTTGGATGCATCAACCCATCCACCTCCTTTTACATCAAAAAGGTTTTACACAGTATCATTCCAAGTATAGATAACATCATATGGGTCAACAAGTTGATCTATATTTAGAATTTATCCTATCGAAGCATGAGGCGTTAATTGTTCAGGATGAGCATTCTCAGTGAGAGGCTCTTTTTTCTCATAATCAAGTTCCTCTTTTATTCTAGCAAGTTTTTCCCATTCTTTTGTTACTTCTACATCATCAAAATCAAAACTATACTCATAACTATTTATAGATGAAAAATCTAAATCCATAGAATCAACATCTAAACTTACAAAAGATAGAAAGTATGACTCCACATCAAATTCTTTTTGCATACAAGCATGTTCATCAAAAAATACTGGCTCATCAATTTCCCTAGAAATTTATATCTTAGCCATCCAATCCTTTTCTGTTACTGCATGAGTATGTTCTTTGGTTTTGGATTGGATAGATAATAGGCTCATGTTCATCATAAAACAATCCCTTTCTTCTTTGAACTATAACTTTTTTCTTTCCTTGCTGTGGGGTTATTTTTGGTTTCTATTCTTTTGAGCAATCATGCTCAGCTTGAGCCATTCATATATTCTTCACATAAGATCTAAGTTTATCTATTTTATTTCATACAAGATCTATTAATACTTTTATATCAATAGCCTCATTTTCTCTTTTCTTTTCATAATTATGTTGATTATCATATATTTGATTTATATATGATTTAGCCTTTATCTAACTATTATATAGGGCACTAATAGAAGTATTGATACACTTTATCTGATGTGAAAGTGTTGATGTGTCATTAAAAAAATTCAATAACATTTTTGCAATCATCTGTGTGCTAATACTAGTAGTGTTTCCAAAATACAAAGTATTTTTTACATCAACTGCTAAATCATCTATGTTTTCTCGTGTAGAAATTTGCCACTGGGCTATCCAATTTCTCTGAGCTTCTAAAATTTTCTATTTATTTCCTATCCTAGTATACAACCTTGATTCATATCTACCCCATAATTTACAATCTTCATTTATGACTGTAAGGGGAGAAAATGTACATGAATTAGGTCAATGGATTTAGTCAAAATAAAACCAAAACAAGGATTAGAACCAACCTACTCATGAAATGTAATTTCCATATATATGAATTCAAACAAGAAATTTAGCTCAATCAAATTGAAACACAAATGAATTCAAACTTCATAATATTACCATCCCATGGTGGAGCGTATTTGTGTTGATTTGATATGTTGGATTTCCATTCAACACAAATCCTCTATGATTGAGAAATCTCGATGATATGACCTAGAATGCAATGGTGAATGCTCAATTTGTTCAAGAATCATTTAGAAACGATCTCTTTAAAAATTCTCTAGATGAATTATGAGAGGGGTGAGGATTCTTTTATATATTTGGAGAAATTGGATCAATGGAAGAGATTGAGTTAGAAACCCCACAAATAAGGGTTGAGATTGATCAAGGACACCCACAAAGGAGAGTGAATCAAGGGAGATGGATGAAGGAAATTAGTTAGAACTCAAGCTAGCTCCACCATTTTAGGAAAATGGTTGAGATATTTAAGATCAATGGATGAGGATTGATTTCAAGATCAAGGGATAGAAATGGTTGAGACAAGTTTGTTGAGATATTTTGAAATGGAATATTCCACTAGAATATGCTTTGTGGAGGGAAAATTAGGAGAATTAAATTATTAGGAATAATTTAATTCATGTGACAAGAAGATTAAAAGGTAGGATAATTAAATAATCATGGATTATTTAATCATGGGATAGAAGAAATAGTACTAATTAAATAATTAGAAATTATCCAATTAGTGTGATAAAAGAGAATATTAGTGATGAAATAGATGAATTAATTAAAAAATTTAGGATCATTTAATTAATAGAGAGAAATAGGGTTGATTGGTGAAAATGATCTTAAAAGAGGATTATGATGAGAATAAAGTGAAATGCAAGGATGAAGATGAAAGTGATGCCAATGATGGAAAAATATGATTTAGGATCTAAGGCATTTTTACATGTATACATTTTTCCCTTCTTTGACACAATGTACTTACTGTGTTGTTTCAAATAATTCGATTCTCAGATCAAGATTAATTTTTTTTTAATGCCCCAATGGTTAGTGGAAAGATGATAAGACGCTGGACTACCCCTTCGAGAGGTCGGCCAAAAAAATTTATTTTTCAGGTTGCACTTGCGACAAGGTTTAGTAGTTCAGATGTGTAGAGGATAAAAAATTAGGCCCTAGGGGTCATGTTTAAAGTTCAAGATGATCTAGGGTGCTCAAAATATAACCTAGGAGGGTTTCCAAGGGTAAATTTGGGGGGGTAGGGGGGGCAGGGGTAAATAGTGAATTAGGGCTCATTTGCAGTACATATCGTTCTTGTTTTTTGTCTTTTCATGTTTGTGTAATTAATGTTCAAAATTAATTTAGACAATAGCAATAATTATCCAATTTTTCCGCTATTGATGTGATAATGTCACTACAGTAGTATGTAGGTTAATTTCTAGTGTAAAAGCCTAATGCTATTGTAAAATTAGTCAGTTTTCGCAGAAACCCATCGTTAGTGTTTGATCGCTATTGATAAACTTGACCACATATTAGAAGAATTAGGAAGAAGACCAATTTCACAAAACTCAACCTCTACCATGATAAAAATAGGCTCGCTATTGTCTAGGAGAGAAACTATCATCCTAAACTAGGGCTGCTATTGTAAAATAGGGCCACTATCGTCCTAGAAAAAGGTTGCTACTGTTAAAAATTACTGTTTAAGCTAGTTTGATTGAAAATTTAGGTTGCTAATTCTATTTTCTAGCAAAATTTTGATGTTGTGGGTTAAATTTTTGCAGGCCATTCTTAAAAATTTATATTCCAAAGTGTGGATATGTTGAAATTTGTTGGATGGGATAAATGGTTTTCAGGAGCTTGAAAGAGACTTCATAGATGTAGTTGGCTTGAGATATATTACATATATGATCGAGATCATAGTGCACATGATGATGATGATCACCTTAGTCAAGAGATGAAGGTTAGAGATTGTGAATTTTTATTTACATATAGGAGAGTGAATGATCACTCTAGAGGATGTGTGGAGGATCCTTCACATCCCCATCCATGGAGAGCTAGTTACAAATGACTTCAGAAGGGGTACCTAGGCTATGCAGAGGTTACTCAAGGTGCAAAAGCTAACAGCAATTGACTTCGACATTGATTTGAAACAATTCATTGATGATACATATCCTATGGTGATGGTGTTGGCAGGCTTGATCATTGGGCCTTTGATGCCTAATTAGAGAGCTATGGGATTCCCAGTTGGTTGGGGTATTGGTATAGAGCGGATGATGGAGCATGCTACATTGTTTTCTTGGGGCCCTTGTCTACTTACACACTTATATAGGGATATGCATGAGGCTATATACCATGGTGGGAGAAAAATTTCTACAAGAATGACTCTCCTTCATGTATGGGCATGGGAGAATATTGCGGTCACACAACCAGATAACATAGATCGACAATAACCAGATGATCCCTATTCTTATAGGTATTCAAATTACCCACATTATACATAACCAAGTAGATTTTAATACTAGGGATCTATATTCGATGGCATGATAGAGTTCATGTGGTACTTGTATATGGATTTTGAGGCATGGGACGATGACCAGGAGCACTTGGTATACTGTAGATAGACCTGTTGACTGATTGGTAGGGTGGATATTACACTTGAGAGATACCTTCAAGATAGGGTTTTATTGTAGTTTAGAGAGAGAAAAACTCGGCTCAATGATGATTACCATGCTTTCTATACACACACGGCCCAAGAAGTTAATGCATGGGGACATAGAGCTAATTTTGGCAAGGAATTTTTAAATTATTGAGTACTTTCTCCTTTTGGTTGGAGATGGGTAGTCGGTCCTCTTGATGCATGTATGACTAGAGACTATGATTAGTGGTGGGCCCACAAATGGACTCTGAGATTCACACATCCTGTTGGTGTTGGAGTGGTTATAGGTTAGGTATAGAGGATGGATAGAGTAGGTTGCAAAGCATATCATTAGTGATTACACATCACTCATGAGCAACACTAGAGAGTGCAAGATGAGTAGGATGATTAGGTGCCCTACAAACATGAGGATGAATAGCAAAAGTAGGTTCCATAGGAACCTCCCGCATAGGGCGATAAAGCTACTATGATTGCACAAATCATAGTGGAGAGAGATCAAACCACTTAAGATGGAGATGCTCGAGCAAAAGAGAGAGATGTCAAGATTTCTTGGTGACAGGTTGCAAATGCATAGGTTGTGATAGTGACATTAGAGCAAGATACCCTCAGAGGTGTGAGAGATTCTCTCTGACAAGAGATGGATTCATTGAGACAGGAGCTAGCTACTGAGTGATAATAGAGGATAGAAAATTTGTTTTCCTTAGATTCATCTATTCCTTGGGCAGCAAGATCAGTTCATATTTGAGACTATTTACTACATGAAATTGTATGAGTCATAGGTTCCTAGAGAGTGGAGACATCTTAGATTTGGGGTTCTGAGTAGTGTGATAGGTGAAAATTCTTCTGGAGGTCATTCAATTAGTAGGCCTCTGAAATAGGTTATAGGTCCATTTTTACATCCTCATCAGTCACTAGCACATAGATGGAGAGATCAACATGATAGGGAGCAACCCCCTCTTGTGAGAGAGGATAAATTAAGGTCACCACCATGGGATGGACAACATGGGTGATTGATATGATCTTATATTTATGTTGTTTTACATACTTTGATATAGATATGATTTTTGCATATACATTCATTGGCCAATTTTGAGGCCTTGTATATTTTTTATATGATTGGATATTGTATCACACATGATATTGATGATGTACATGAAATTTCCATTTTGATGATATATGACATACCATTTTTTGACATATGATGTGTAATGTGATTATTATGTGTTTATGACATGTTGATGTATTATGTTATGATGTTATGATCTTTTATGATATGATGGATATGATATGCTAATGAGTTGGTGGATGTAGGATGCATTCGATACTAAATGATTTTGTGATACAGGATGAAGATGTTAGTAGGATAGGGTATAGAAGAAATAGATTATTTGATCCCATTTCTCAAAATCCATAGCTTATGATTGATTGATAAGATGAATTGATGAGTAATTAATGATGTATGATAATGATGAGTTTGATTTTTCTTTCATAGAGAACTAAGTAGTGTTTTAGCAATCCTTATTAATGTAGAAAATAGACACAATGCGCCAGGGTATTAATGACCAACATGACTTTGTATCCATTGGTGGACTTTGAATATTAAAAAAAAGAGTATTCTTGCTCATACCAGACATACAAAAACACTGTTAGAGTGCATGAGTGAGAAGTTTTAGAATATTTTAGACCAGTTACATGAGAGGTATGAAGAACCTAACATTCCACCTCTACACAAAAATTCCCCAAAACTGACTTCCACACAAACAAAACAGCAAGTATTCACCATGGTAGTATTGTAAAAATATCCAACAAATGGAGAAAATGAAATCGAAGATCAATGCCTTGTGAATTTTTTGCACACACGCCCCATTAAAGGAAGGGACCTTGAAATTTTGATTCCCTTCACTTGTTGATCCTTAACACTTTATTTTCAATTTAGGTGTTTTTTATTTGTAAAATTTTGATCTTGATTGATGCTTGGAGTTGTTGATTTCATGTAAATTTTTCTTTGACATCAAATTAGTCAAGTTTGGGAGAGTTTCAAGAAATTATCTTGGTGCTAGATTCCCCAAAGGCATAGTGGTTCACTAAATCCACAGTGACCTAGATTACCCGAAAGATTAGATTCTTGCTAAATCCTTGTCAAGCTAGATTCCATGAAGTTTGCATCATTTTCTGAATCCGTCCTTAGGTGGATTCCCCAACAAAGGTTAGTTTTGCTAAATCCATTGTAACCCATAATCCATGAAATGTATTCCTTCGTGAATTTCTCCTCATGATGGATTCCTCAAATCCATGACCAACTCATTTTACCGAACTTCAAAGATGTATTTTCATTACATTTATGAATTCTACAGTTGAGGTACTTTTTTCATTAATTCTAAATTGAGTTGTGCTTTATATGCACTTGGCCTTATACTCATTACTCATTTTAAAGAGTGCATTGTGGAGAACATTTCGGCATTTCAACATGTCAAAGGAGCGGATTTGGGCATTTCACAATCGTTCAACTAGGGTTTTCGGGTGCACATTTGTATTTCTATTATTAGTCTTCTCAGTCAAAAGGTAGGGGTTTAAGCTTGTTGAGAATTCCATATTGAATTGCAAGGCAACGATTTTATGATCTAACAATATTTCAAAAGTGCAGTATTTTGGTCACGATTTGCATTGTGTTTGTCATTTGATTTTATAATTGTGATTTTGATCTCACTTTATTGGTATTTTATTTCAGCTCTACAAGGTTTGGATTGCTAATTTGAGCTCTGAATTCATTTCATGTATCAATCATTTCACATTCAGAGTTGAGTGAAACTAGGGCATTGTTTTGCATGCTATTTGAGTTAAGGTTTCAAGCTTCCGATCTTATAGTGATGCATTTAAAAATTAAAGGAGGTATGAAATTGAACATGTGTGACCCTGAATGACTAATCTTTCCATTTTATTAAATATTTTTAAGTGATAATGAAACTTTAGATAAACCCTAATTCGTGATATATTAAATTTGTCGACTTTGGGTAATTACATTTATGGATTGTGATTGGATTCATATTATAGATTGAACCCTAGTATGCAATTCAAACATTTTGATTTTGGTTGATATTTAGTTAGAGGAGTTGAACTTGGATTGTAGTGATTTCACTTAATCTTTTAGCTCTCAACTGCATGATGACATTCTTCATAGAATCCGCTTCCAAGTGAAAAACCCGAGATCTTGTTCTTCGTGAAATTTTGGATGCAGATTTCTTGAGTTCTTTGACTCTCACAAAATATGCCTTTTCCTGGAAAACCGCAACTCCTATCCTTTCACAGAATCTTTGATGCCCCAGATTCCTCGAATCCATGAGGGTTTAAAATCCTCGAGGTTGCAAAATGCATGATATATTCTTAAATTTAATTTTGGGAAGGATGAAAGGTGAGTTTCATGATCTTGGGGATGTTTGGTGATTGAAATTTGATTGAGTTTTTATGGTTCATGGAATCCACATAAGCATGGAATTCCCGAGGGTCAGATTCCTCAAAATCTATGAGTACTTAAAATCCACAAATGTGTCAAAAACCTGAAATTGGTTGATACTTGATTTTGAGGGTTTGCAACTTGGTTTAGATGATTCTGATGATGATTTGAAGTTAATTGTATGTTTCATGCGTGCTTTAATTATGAATTTAGTGATGCAATGATGTTATAATGATTAATTGTGCCTGGCATTTTAGTAATTATGAGTTTTTCTAACCAGATGTAGGCAAAATCTAGAAAAGGAAAAGGTTCTAAGGAAAAATCCATTGAACCAGTTAAAGAGGAACCTGCAACCAGAGCTAAGAGGATGAAGTGTGACTTCAGGGGAATGAGGCTAGAATCCAGGATCATTTCAACATGGGCCAAGGTTGTAGAAACTGATATGGGTCATGTAGATTATGAAGACTTCAAGCAGAGAATGTATTGCAATGCACCTACTCCTCTTGCTCAGATATTGGTATATAAAAGGTTGGCACAAGTTGTTGGATTCCCACCTTCAGTGTAGTATCCAGAGTTAATTATGGAGTTTGCAAAATACTATGACTTAGATAGGAGGGTGATTGTTGGGCCTCAAGGGAGATTATTGGAAAATCTAACTGAAGAATCTATAGTTGATGCCTTCGAAATTGGTTCACATCAAAAGTAAGTGAAAATAAACTTGAAGATAACACAACAATTCTATTATACTAATCCAAGTGAAGACATCAAGCAAAGAATGTATTGAAATGCACCTACTCCTCTAGCTTAGATATTGGTACATAAAGGGTTGGCACAAGTTGTTGGATTCCCACCATCAGTGCAATGCAAAAGTTAATCATGGAGTGTGAAAAACACTATGAATCAGATGGGAGGGTGATTTTTGGGCCTCAAGAGCGAATGATGGAAAATCCAACTAAAGAATCTATAGCTGAGGCCTTCAACATTGGATCACATCAAAATTTAGTGAAGATAAAATTGAAGATAACACAAAAATTATATGCTACTAATCTAGTTGAGGCCTTGGAGATTATGATTAGTTTTTGGATGGACAAGCCAAAGTCTCACTACTCCAAGCTTCCCAAACAATTGCATAGAAGTGACTTCAAGGTTGAATATAATGATATGATTACTCTTCTTAGGAGAGTGATGGGATTAGACAAAGCTTTTATCTTTGAAGAATGGATGTTTCATGTCATTTATCAAATTAAGAAAGGGATTCATTACCATTGGGTAGACATTATTAGTGACAATCTGGATTTTGAATTAAGGAGTGTGCAAGACACCAAGATATTCACCATGACTTCATATGTTGTGTATATGTTGGTCAGGGATTTTAAGTACAAGGGCCTGAGCTGCAAGGGGAAAATAAGCCAGGACAAAGTGTATGATGTTTATAATTAGTTGCATTTCAACACTTACAATCTTAGAAGGGTCAATGATGCTTTTACCATGTACATAACTAGAAATCTACAAGATGCTCTCCATGTAAGAATTTCAGCAGAAGAAATGGATCTAATCAAGAAATATGGATTCTGGTTCATTCAATTTCCAAATTTCACTTATATCGGAGTACATGGATCTCCAAAGGTTCCATATAGGCTTCCCAGATGTCCTGGTGACAAGATTATATTGCTAGAGTTGACTAGGAAGCTAGCTGCATTTGATACCATTTTGAAAGAGATGCATAAAACAAGGGTTGGAGATGGATTCTCCTTGAGGATTGGTAGCTTGGAAGCATGCCCTTCTATACAAAGTGCACATCATTCCAAAACTGAGATGACCCATCTACACTTGTATTCTCATTCAAATAGAGGAATTTTTAATCCCTATGGAGTGGCACAGAGTATGACCAATGAGGAGTATAGACAAAAATACCACATTGAGGATTACTAGGCAAATTGTAGAGATTATTTTGAATTGATAAAGAGAATATATTCAAGGCTCTCTTTGGAATCGATAAGACTGCATAGAGTAGAAAATGTGCTAGATCAAGTGGATGATAAAGAAGACCCCATTCAATACTATGATTACATGTAGTTTCAAGATAAGTCAGTTCCTACAATCAATTGGCTAGAAAATGAAGTTGTTGACTTGGATCAAATTACTGTTCTTGTGTTAAAATACTCAAAGCAATGGGTTAAACATAAGTTTTTGAAACTGGAAGCAATAGGTAACAAGTTTACATTTGACTTATTAGGAGACTTGGACTCTCATTTAGAGGAAGAAATTGAGAACACACAAGATCAAATTGCAACCCCTCAAGAGGAGGAGAATATAGAAGAGGCACCAATTTTAATCAAGAGGAAAACTAGAATAAAAACCAAAGGAAAAGAGCTTACACGACAACTGGTGTCCAAGCGAATTAAACCTACAAAGGAGATTACTAAAGAGGGAAGTACAGAGGCTCAACCTTCCAAGAAAAGAAGAATCATTACTAAAGGAGAAAAGATATCTAGGTCCAAGAAAAATGAGGCCAGTGAAAGTCAAGCCAAGGTAATTGAAGTGGAGAGCTCTAGAGAAAGGACCCAAGTGTATAGAAAGAATAACTCCCAAAGCAAAATGTTTCTCCTCCAAGTGCATAAAATGTTGAAAAGATAGTTGGAGAACCTGAGATAAATGTCAGTGAGTCACTTGTTGAAAAAGTTGAGGATACTGTGAGAGCCATTACAAGAAATAATAAACCTCCTCAATATCCTCCACAAAATGCATAGTTTTATGAGCCTAAACAACAAGAAGAAGAGGAGGAAGAAGAGTTTCAAACACCAAAGAGTGGAGAATTGAGTGATTTTAGAAGGAAATTAGAGAAACACGTTCTTGAAGTACAAAGTAAGGATAAAGAGCCAAAGAAAGTGGAGGAAATGCCTTTTCAATCTCCTCAAAATGAGGAAGCACATGTATCTAGAGATGAAGACAAGAATCAATAACAACAGAATCATGAGAATACTGATAAAAATCCAGAGAACTTTGAAGACAATCAATCTAAGGACTAGGAAAAGAAAATAATTTTATCACGATGACACAAACATAGAACAACCAACTACTCTTGATTGGTTGAAAGAATGATTGAAGCCCAAACCAATCATTTTAGAAGAAGAGACTCCTAATTGGGGTAAATTTTTATCAAATTTGGGAAAATTAAAGGAGAGAAAGAAGGAAAGGGTGGTGTAAAGGATGAAAATAGATTACTTCAATAATAGAATTATTCATGTTTCCACACTTGAAAATGATAAGAATAAGGATGAAGTCATCCCATCTAATTACAAGGTTGAAACCATCAATCTGGGCTCTTCTACAAAAGAACAAGAAAAGGAAGATCTCCAGGAATCAGTACAAACCATCCTAAAGAGACTAGACAATGAAACATAGGTGAAGGAGAAGCTAGAAAAACCGATGAGAGAACTACAAAAAATACATCCAAAATTTAATCAATCCTTTGCAAACACAAGCTAGTGAGGGTGTCTCATTTTTAGAAGGTTTGTTATCCAAGGAATCCATAAGTGAGATTGAAAGAATGAGAGCCTCCTTATAGGTTACTCAACAATGGATTGGTGGTGTATGCCAAAGGGGAAATGTTATGATTGAAAATATATTGCACAAACATGAAAAGGCTTCATCCTTCCTTGAAGATATAACTCATCTCACTATAGAATGCAAAATAATAGATGATACAATCATTGCTAAGTTGAAGAAAGTGATTGAAGTTCTAGAAGAAATATTAGTCAAGGAAAATTTCCTCACAAATGAGAATGTGAACAAGCCCATTGAATGGTTGGAGGCATTGAATTTCAAGGAGCTCATGATGAATGAATCAAATAAGGAATCCAAGATCCATAACAAAGTAAAGGAAATATTAGATCATTGCATTGCATTTATGGAGATTGTTACAAGAAGAAAAAAGTTTAGAATTTTTTTTTTTAAAGGTTGATCAATTACAAAAATGGTGGCATGAAGTCTATTCTCCAGTTGAAGATGGAAATGTAACAACTAATTAACTTGAGGATGCAACTATTTATATTTCCAATTTGGGTAAATATAAAGGGCTACAAGTAGATTGGGAAAAGACTTTGGATAACTATGGAGAATATTTAAAGTCTATTAAGTTAAGAATAAGGTTTATCCCAATCCTAGGTCAGGCCGACCTAGATGATGTTCTTTCAAAGGTCAAAGAACTTTCTATATGTGGAGACAAGGACAAGGGGGATGACCTAAAATTATTTCCTTGAACAAAATGCATATTACATCAAAAGTGATGGAGTTACATGTCACATGTGCATTGATTTTTGTGCCCAGGGCCTTTTATTTAATTTTAAAATTCCATTGAGGCTAACCTTTTATAATATTTTATTGTAATATTAAATTAGGATTGCTAAAGCTGCCAAGGTTGACCTATTTGGCCGACCTAATGTAAACCCTAATTTAATTTTCTCCTTAGGCCGACATGTCAAGGGATGTTCTATATATTGAGGCTCTCTCCTCATTTGCAAGGTTGTTGTTGGTGCTGCTACTGGATATGAGATACTAATTTTTTTGCAAAATTTTGGTGAAGTGATTACAATTGAAGACATAGTCCTTTGGTGCTCTTCTTTATGTTGTTTCATCCATTTATGGTTCTTGTGTTTCAAACCTATTATGAGTTTGTTTGAGTAAGTGATTTTAAGGTTAAGAATTAAAGCTACTTTTAGTTCGTTCATGTTTATGATAAAGTGTTGTTTAAGGTGTTGAATAATCTTTGGTCTATACTTTTAGCAATTTTTTGATTGTAAGTTGCCATGTAAAGTTAGCCTGGGCCTACTCTTTGTTGCATTGAAGTTCAATTGTGGACATTTATACATTTCATGTTTTTCAATGAATGTTTAAATGTTTACAATTTGAAAAATCTTTAATTCCTTAGAAGATTGCATTTTTCTTGTGATACTACAGATTTAATCTTGGTTAAGAAAAAATTGGTTTTGGAAGATTGGTCCACCTTGAAAGCTCTATTATTTTCACGAGTGATCTTAGGCTTTATATTAGAAATCTCTCAAAACCCTCATCTTTTTCTATTTCTTTGAAAATAATTTTTAGAATAGGATCCCTAAAGCATCACCATATTGCTATATTTGATGAATTTGAAGCTTTGAGCATTTGATTTGTAAGACCCCTTGTGATTACTAGCTGTGTGAGGGGGAAAATCATTATAATACAAAAAAGATATATGCACATGAAATTAGAATCTAATCTAAGATCAAACACACTAATCTAGATTTAATCCTACACTTATAAAATGAACAAATAAGATTACCAAATTCAAAAACATGTGAGTGCAATACATAAACAAATGAATTTAATAATTAAATTGTTACCCATATCGTATCAGAGTGTGTTCACCTGATGTTGAATTTTTTGAATCACTGCAAAGCCTCCATAGTTTGTGTGCAAAGTTTTGATGAATGATGCATGTTGGTTGATCAAAGAAAGGTTGAAACTCTATCAATGGTGATCTTGATAGTACTTTGTTGCATAAGGTATATTGATTCTCCGATCATTTTTGAGAGGAAATGAGGTTGTTATATAGATTTCAAGTTTTCAGATGAACGATCAAGATTAGACAATGTTGAATCAAGATTGACAGTTGAAGGTTGTTGAGAGGATTTAGATTGATCAGCCAACTGGGTTGATTGATCAGAGGACTAGATGCGAGAGAGAGTTTAACCAATTTAGATTGGTTAGTTAACTGGATAGATTGAATAGTCAATCTTAGTTCACAGAAAGAGTGTGCAAGTTAAGAGAGTTGATGAAGAGTTAAATAAATAGATTGTTTAGTAAACTAGAAGAAAGTATTTGTTACATTCAAGGAGATTGTGCATGAAGAGATAATGAGAAAATTAACTAAATAAATATTTTAGTCAACTGATTTAGAAGAGCTAGTTAAGTCTTTGAGGAAAATTAATTAATTAAATAATTAATTAATATCAAGTGGAATGTGCACATGTGAATTTGAATTTAATAAATAAACTTTATTTATTAAAGTGATGATGTTGAATGAATTAAATAATTTAATTTAATTATTTAATTTGAAAAGGAGAAAGTTGTTTAATTAAATAATTACTGATTATCATTTAATTAAATTAGAAGAATAGATGGGGTTAAAAAATTAAAATTTAATGTAGAAGTTGAAAGATGATTAAATGAAGAGTTAACTAAATAGATTGTTTAGTCAACCAAAAGAAAGTGATCATTATGTTTAAGAGAATAATACATGGAGAGATAATTGAATAGTTGACTAAATCGATTGTTTAGTTAACTAAAAGAAGAATTATTCCACGTGGAGAAGATAATTAATTAATTTTAATTAATTTAATTAATTAATTAATATTAAGAGGAACATGCATGATGAATTGTTTTTAATAAATAAAAGATTATTTATTAAAGGGATGATAATGAATGAACTATATAATTTATTTAATTATTTAATTTGGAAAAGGTGGGATTAAATAATTGAAATAATTATTTAATGTAGAAGCTAAAAGAGGATTAAATAATATTTAATATTATTTAATTTATGAGGGGGGATTGATTGATTTTTTTTAACTAATTCTTTTTGGAGTTGAATGTAGAAATCAAGTTTGACTTTTACCAACAAAGTTACATTAGTTTGATTTGATTTTTGATGATATTTTGAATAGTTTTATTCAATTTATTAAAATTTGGAGGGAAAGTGAGTTAATTAAATTATTATGATTTAATAATTTAATCAACTTAGGGGAATAAAGTTAATTAATGCTATAATTAAATAATTGGTGCTATTTAATTTATTAGGAAGAATAAAGTTAGATTATTATTGTATTAAATAAATGAAATTTATTTAATTTTTTGAATTTGATGAAAACATGAATTAATTAAATAATATTACATTATTCAATTAATAGAAAAAATTAGGTTTTTAGGATTTTATTAAATAAATGAACTTTATTTAATTGGTCGAAAATGATGAAAAATTGAATTAATTAAATAATGTTGTATTATTCAATTAATAGAGGAAATTGGGGTTTTTCCTGATGTAAATGATGAATATTAGTGTTAAAATTCCAATTCATGGGCTAGGACAATTTTAGGTGTCTACATTTTTCCCCTCTTTGAGACAAAGTATTGGTTGCTTTGTTTCAAAGAAAATTTCCTTAGTATGCCCTAGGCACAAGAGTTGCCCCAGTATGCCCCAAATGGGATATCTTGGCACCCCTCGGGAAATTTGGTAAAAATTCTAGAAAATGAACCAAATTTTTTGATAAGATGATGTGATTCGTCAAGGACTGTCAGAAGAAATGGTGACAAGAAGAAAAAGTTAATAAGAAATGAAGAATAGTTGACGTTTTTAGTCATTGATGAATTTGATTTCACTTTTCTTGGAGACTTTGCATTTTGAACAATCCTTATTGTTATAGCAAACAAATATGATGCACCAGGGTATTAATGACCAAGGTGACTTTGTTTCCCTTGCATGGAATATGACTTGACATACAAAGAATATATTTTTTTCATACCAGACATACATAAACTTTGTTTAAAATGTATGGTTGGGTTGCATTAAAAACATTTTAGTCACATAGAGAGGTATAAAACACCCAACATGTGACTACTTTATGAAATGTTTTAATACAACTTCCATACACTAAATAAAGCAAGTATTCACCATGGCAATATTACAAAAATTTCTTACAATTAATAAATTGAAAATTATGCTCAATTTCCTCATTCCATCTTCTCTAAATCCTTATGGACATCCTCAAGAGATCCTAGGAATGAGTCAATATAATAAATCATAAAAGTAAGAATACAAAAAGATAAAATAATGTTGTTATATCACTTGCCATATCTTTTTTGGGTTGGTCTATTATCCAATGTTGATCATGTCAATCATAGGAATGGATCCTTTAAGGAATATCTCAGGATGTTGTTGGTACATTGTAAAACAATATGTAGGTAATACTCTCGCATTTGTTCATGTTTGTTTGTAATCCAATCTATGCGATTTTTTGCTTGAAATTTCTCGCTTTTGATGTTCGCTTTGTTTGTTTGTTTGTTTTTTCAAAGGGTGAGTGTGATGATTTTGTTTATTATGGATGAATATTTTCCTACAGATGGTGATGATGGGATGGGTTTTTTTTATTTTTTTGAGTTTTATGATGCTATTTTTTGTTGTTTTCAGGGGACTAACCTAGGGTCTTAGGGGCTATTAAGCCTTGCCTATGTTGTACATGCAGAGACCATGTAATTCAATTGTTTGAATCAAAGCATAAATTGTTTTTGGATAAAAAACATTAATAACTTAGATTGATATTCCACTTTTGTGTGTAGAGGATATGTTGTGGGAAATCTGCTTGAACTAGCTGTGAGGTTCAAGCAAATGTTGATATCTTAGACTATTTGAGTGAAGGAATAATCCAACAATGTTGTTTTATTTTTGATGTTTTAAAATTTTTGTTGTTTTCTACATGTTTTTGGTTTTTGTTGTTTTATGACCATGATAGGACATATGGAGATCTAATCCATGACCAACTTTGGGAAGTTTCCCCCAGTTGAAGACAAAACTAATTTCCTTAATCAGTAACAAGTCATGGTTGGATATATGTTTTATTATGAAATGGATGGGTGGATGTTGTGAATAGTACAGATAGATAATGATGCAAGTCTTATTCAAACATAGTGCCTATTTGCCAAGTTTTCACTACACCTATTCTATGAGCACCACAAAGTGGTTGTCACTCAAGGAAAATTTTATTCCTCTTTACTATTTTTCTTTCTTTTTTTGTACTTTTTATCCTTTTTTCCATGTTTTTAGATTTTACCCTTTTTCCTAGTGTATTCTAATGTGCTTCATGTGTAGAACTTCTTGAGGTGGCTTCTATTCAGTAGTTCAACTAGAGTTTCTCCTTCAAGAATAGCCAACTGATAGGCCCTAGAACTATAACTTGTTGTGATGATGAACAGGCCTAACAAGTTGGGTTCAAACTTTCCTTTGCAATCCTGATTCAATTGTATCTTTTGATTCTCCTTGAGGACCAAGTCACCAACTTGAAAGTTCATGTCCTTGATATTGTTTTCATAGTTTTGTTTGAGTTGATTATGATAAACCTGTAGATGGTTTAACACACTCAAACACTTTTCATCTAGGAGCTCTAATTCATTTAGTCTGGCTACCCTATATTCTTCATTGTTGACCATGCCTTTCAATGAGACTCGCAATGAGGGGATTTCAACCTCGATAGGAAAAACAACCTCTGATCCATAGACCAAGAAAAATTGTGTGGCACCAGTAGGTTTTTGGATGCTCGCTCGATAAGCCCATAGGGCTAGATTTAGCTACAAATGGAAATCACAACCAACTTCATTAACAATATTTTTGATTATTTTCAATATGGTTTTGTTAGACACCTCAGCCTGTCTATTTCCTTGGAGGTAGTAGGGCGTGGAAAATATATGTTGGATAGAAAATTGGGAACAAAGTTCTTGGACATCTTGACTCTTGAATGGAGTTCCATTGTCTATTATTATCATTAGGGGAATTAGATACCTACAGATTAGATAATTCAAAATGAATTTGGATATCTGTTTGTTGGTGATATAGGTCAATAGAATTGCCTCTTTTTATTTAGTAAAATATAGTTGTTGTGATAATGAATTTGTGCCCATTGGATGAGGTAGGCGATATCCTGTCTACCAAGTCTACTCCCCTTTTTGAGAAAGGCCATAGAATTATGATGGCTCTCAATTCCTATTCTGGTGCATGAACAAGATCATTGTGTTGCTGACATTTTTGACACTTTTTGGAGTATTATATGCATTCTTGTTCCATGTAGGGACAATAGTATCCTATTTTGAGCAACTTTTGGATTAGGTTAGGTCTACTAGAATGGGACCCACAGACACCTTCATGTACATCTTGTAAAGATTTTTTTGTTTCTTTTGTGTAAAGGCACTAGAGTAACATACCATGTAGAATACGGTGATATAGGGTATCTCCTAGGATGGTAAATTGAGAAGTTCTATGGGTGAAGGTTTTCTTTTGAGTGGTCATTAGGTCAGGTGGTATGATATCA
The DNA here is from genome assembly GCA_007115665.2 of Sequoiadendron giganteum. Classification (NCBI taxonomy): domain Eukaryota; kingdom Viridiplantae; phylum Streptophyta; class Pinopsida; order Cupressales; family Cupressaceae; genus Sequoiadendron; species Sequoiadendron giganteum. The sequence goes on from CM021105.1 coordinate 276,368,110, forward strand.
TGTTGGATATAGTCACAAGAATCTTGGTACCATGGGGAGTTAGGACCAACAAAAACACATACCAATTCTAATTCTAGGATGTCGAATGCAGGCACATGTAGCTATTCCACAAGGAACTCATATTTAGGAACATTTTGTGGAATACCAAGAAGTGATTCTATTGTTGCTATTGTGCTGAAAAATTTATTGTTGATATGTGGAACTTGCTCAAAAGTTATTTTGACAAAGTAATAATTGAAGCTATCCACCATCATTTTATATGGAATTAGTTTATCATATTTGGTTTGGTACTCATTGTTCACTTATCTGATTACTAGTTGAGAGTCTCCAAATACATGTAGCTCTTTTATTCTCCATTCAATATCCATTTTGAGCCCTGTGATAAGAGCTTCATATTCTGAGATGTTGTTTGTGCATGGGAATGCAATCCTGTAGGCCTTGGGGATACTATCTCCCTGTGGTGTGAGAAATAGAATACCTACTCCAAAGCCATGTTGAGTATGGGACCCATCAAAATATAAAGTCCATTGGCCTTCATGTTTTATCATCAAGATACTCTCATCGGGAAAATCCACCGTAAGAGGTTTATGATCATCTATGGGTGCTTCGGCTAGTTGGTCTGCTATAATTTGTCCCTTGATAGATCTCCTATCCACATACCCTATAGCAAATTCACTCAAGATCATCACCCATTTTGCTATTCGACCTATTAGGTCTACCTTTGCTAGTAAGTATTTGAGTGGGTATAATTTTGAAATCAGCTTCACCTTTCTATTTAAGATGTAATGTCTTAGCTTTTGTGTTGAAAACACAATTGAGAGACATGCTCTTTCAATGGGAGAGTATTTTAGTTCATATCCCACCAATTTTCTAGTGATATAGTAGACTGCCCTTTGTTTATTTTTATCATCTAGCTGGGCCAAGAGAGCTCCCAATGTTGCTTGCATTGTAGACATGCAAAGTATCATTTCCTTTTCTAGGATAGGCAACATGAGTATAGGAGGAGTAAGTAGGTACTCCTTACTCCTTGAAATGCTTAGTCGCATCTCCCATCCCACTTGAAGGTGATGTCCTTGTGTAGGAGATGAGTGAAAGGGTGGCACTTGTCTTCCAATTGTGCGATAAATCGCCTAATGTATTTTAGCTTCCCTTGTAGGCTCCTTAATTATTTTAGTGTCTTTGGAGGAGGCATATCTATTATAGCTATCCCTCTTCTTGACACTATGTACCCTAATAGCTTTATGGATGTTACTCCAAACATACATTTCTTAGGGATGAGTCTCAGATTATACTATTCAAGTTGATCAAACACCTTTGCTAGGTTTCTCAAGTGGTCTTCTCCTTTGATTATTTTTGCTAAATATCGTCCACATAGTCCTCCATGATTGTGTGTAGCATATCATAGAATATGGTCATCATTGCTCTTTGATATGTCTTGTATACATTCTTTAGACCAAAGGGTATTACATTCCAACAAAATGTTCCCCAAGCACAAGTAAATGTTGTTTTATGTTGGTCATTTGGAGAGATCTTTATTTGGTTGTAGCCAGAGAAACCATCCATTAAGGATAGCATCTCATTCTCTTATGTTAGATCCAAAATCATGTCAATACTTGGAAATGGAAAGTCATCCTTTAGATAGGCCTTGTTCAGTTATTTGAAATCTATGCATATCCTTATTCCCCTAGTAGGTTTGGATATTGGTACTAGATTTGATATCCATTGTGGATAGTTGATGGATCTGATGAAACCCACATCTAGTAGCTTCTTTACCTTTACCTTTACCAGTAATGCTATCTAAGGATACATTTTTTTGAGTTTTTGCTTGATAGGATTTTCTCTAGAAACTACAGCTAAATGATGTACCACTAATGTTGGACCTAGTACAGGCATATCAACATAGGCCTAGAAAAAGTTTACCTTTCTCTCATTGATGAAATTTTTGAAATTTTCCTTTTCTTTAGGATCAAGTGATGTCACATGGTTTGTTATCTTTGGGTCCTTTGTTGTGCCAACATTTATGGACTCTGCTTCTTCTACTAGGAGTGTTGAATTTTATTCATATTCCAATATGGGGAGATTGTGTAAGGAAACTCAGGTGCGGAAACAGCTTCCTACACTAATCTCTTAAGGAAAGTATGGTGCAAATTCGTTTTAAACCCTTACAATTTCAGATTCGTTAATCTACTTAACAAAGATATTGCAGCAATATACCATACATACAGAAAATGAAGAATGACACAATGATTTACCCTGGGGAAAACCTTTCGGTAAAAAACCCCAGCACTCCAAAACCTGCACAATGTATTATCTTCAACACAACGGTTACAACACACTTGCAATGCAAGTTCTTTCAAGAGATTTCCAACTCTTGAAGACAAAATGCGGCAGCATGAAAAAATGTTCCAACAATACACTCACATCACAAATCTTCGCAACCCTAAAAAACGCTTATATCATGCGCTTCCCTTTTAGGGCAACTTCCGAAGATAACTGTATTAGGGTTTTACCATTCTCCGAGAAAATAGAATCGTGGAAGAGTGTACAGTACTCAACTTTATCAGTTGCCACATGTCTTCACCTGTCATTGAATCTTCCAGACATAGCTCTTACGTGTCATAGGAATCCGTCATAACCGTTTCAACCATGATCTCCTTACACACAATTCAAGATGCCGACACATTAAGTGGAGTGACACATCAACATGCAAACTAGACATGTACACTCACACTTAATTACATTATTTGCAAGAAATACATTTTACAAAACAAATAATAAGAATAGGAATTATCCAAGGTTGAGACACCTTATTCCTAACAGATTGAACCCTCCATCCTTGGGTGCCTCTAGGAGGTTTTCACCTTCAGATGCATCCTTTATTTTCCTCTTTTCTGGATCTGATAGAGCCACAGTGTGGTTTCCCCTAGGGGATCGTATATTTATGTTTTTTCTTTCATTTTTGCGATTGGAAGATTCAATCTCTCCACCAAAGTATGCCTCCTATTCAAGCTCCATGATGAACCCTTCTTTGTGATCTCCAACTATTATGTCTGTTTGAAGTCCCATGAACTCTACAATTGCCTCATCATTCTGGAATTGATCTAGAATAGGTGTATGTTGTTGATCCCAATCTATGAGTTGTGGGTAATAGAGTGGGAGGCTATCACCTTGGTCTTCAAATCTTATAGAAGTAGGTAAAAGGGTTAGTATGGTTCTGGTGTCTTTTTCCCTTTGGGTATCTAGGTTGTCATTACTATAAGTGGGGGAATCATATTCAATGATGAAGGAAGGAGAATCCAATTCATATTCATTAGAGTCTATTTCAGAATGGTAATAGATGTTGGGAATGGTTTGTATGTACTAGAGAAGGAACCTATCAATTCTAAAGTTTCTGAATAAGTCTTCGATGGGTAACTCATTTTCCATGATATGATAGATATTCAATGTCTTAATGCTAGTACAAGTTTCTCATTTCTTCCAAGAGGTTCATCCAATTTCTTTGAATAACCACGTCTTTTAGTTTGTAACCTAGCTCCATATTTTTCTTCCTCTATTCCAATATGATAGGATCTAATCATCCTTTTTTATGTATCCCAAGGCTACCTATTCCATTGTATCCCATCTATTTAACTAATTGATAACCTCTAGTGTTAGGATCAATTAAAATGGGTTGTGGCTTTTTTGGTTCTTCTTGGTCATCCTTGTAGATCATGAATGAGAGTTACTCCTCAAATATTTCTTCATCTTTCATGTATCCCCATCTAGTAAAGATCATGGGCTTGGCTATCATTTTCCTTATCTTGATCTCTTTTGGACGTCCATATACTCTAGGAATTGGTGGCGGCATGCCAATGCAGAATGCTTGGTTAAAATGGTAATTCCCATTACTCTTGTCAAGTACTTGAATCTTGGATTTTGTTTTATGTTGCTCACTTGATGTGTTCTTGGTTGAGGTTGACGAAAGCATGAAGGGTCAACATAAGAAAAGGAATGGAAGGCTATATCATTGCTAGGAACACATTGGATTCTATTGTACTTCTCCTCCAACTTTGCAAAAAAATGGAAAGGCTTAGGATCGACATATAGTGTTACTTATTTTCCTTCATGGGGAAACTTTAGGCATTGATGAAAGGTGGAAGGGACTACTTGTAATGAATGGATCCAAGGGCATCTTCGTAGGAGTTTGTACAAAAACTCAAGGTCTAGTACTTGACAAGTAGTTTTTGTGATGGATGGTCCTATCTACACTGACAACCTGATTGTTCCTTTATAATTTCTTTCTAGGTCATCATAGGCCCTTATGGTGATACTCTTTCCTTTGTCAATCACATCATCATAATACCCCAATTGTTTGATGAATTTTAAGGTATAGATGTTTAAACTTGCACCATTATCTATCAATACTTGTTTGAACATGGTTTTATGAACACCAACCTCTATGTATAGAGCTTGATTGTGGAATGTTCTTTGTGGTAGATCTTTCTCTGAAAATACTAAATGATTACTTGTTGTGATCTTGACAACCGTGGTTTGGAATTGACTAGGATCATATTCATTAGGGACGGGCATTTCCAATGCCTTTTCCAATATTTCCCTATGTGTGGGTGATAGTTTTAACAACTCTAGGATTGAGATTAGGGCAAGTTTCTTCTTTAAATATTCCATAATGCTGTAGTCATTTGGTGACTTGATTGTGGGTTTAGGAGGGACTCCTTGTATTGTAACTCTTCCTCAATGAGTAGTTACATTGTAGTTGTTGTCTCCTCCTTGTATTATTACTAGATTTTCCCTATTGTCATAAGCTTGTGAGAAGGTTCCTAAAACCATGTCACTGTACGTGTAATTCGCATTGTGGTACTCTTGTTCCTTTCCTTTATCATTCCTCTTAGCGTGGTTTGGGATCGGGTTTGATTATATTTGAATGTCCTTGTTTTTGGGATGATGCTCAATGGCTACTTCCCCTTTGTCTATCAATTCTTGGATGATGTATTTGAGGTGCATGCAATTTTTGGTCGTGTATCATTTGATCTTATGGAATTCACATATCTTTCTAGTTATATCATGGTGTCTTGAAGCTAGGTTCCTCATAATTTGGGAAATCATTCATTTTGATGAGGTTATGCTATACTAGTTTGCACATAACTATTTCAAGTGACTCACCTAGTATTATGAATTTCCTCCTGAGTTGATCTTATTGCCTTTGTTTTCCTCCCTAATTTGTCTATTGGTTTACAACTTGATTGTTCTTGGGATAGGTAATTTGGTTAATTTTTGTGTTTTTGGGACCATAGCTTGTTTGTGGCACCTATGGATTTTTTCATGTGTGTTCTTTGTATTCCATACTACTCTAGCATCTACCACTCCATCGTTTGTGGCATTCTTGTTTTTGGCCCAGACTTTAGGTTTCTCATTTGAGCTAGAGGGTCCATCTTTTGAGCTGTTTATTTTAAGGACTCCTCTTGCAATGAGGGATCTCTCAATATGTAATCCCTTTTCAATTTTTTCTTCAAATTCTACAAGACATAGCATAGTGAGTTGGTATTTTATTTTAGGTAGGACATTTGTGATGAAATGTCCACCAACTCCTTGTCTGGAATGGGCGATTTGCATCAACTTTCTTTGTGTCTCCATCTCTGCAGGTAGGAGGTAAAGGAATCTCCTTGGTTCTATTTTATTGTGGAAAAACTTGTGATGGTAACGTCTTTGTCTATGTTAAACGAGAAGTAGATTATGAAATTTCTAGATAGCTCATCAAAATTTCTAATTCCTAATTGTAGATAGGTGAAACAGTGCAAAGCATGACCTGTAAGGTTGCGTGGAAACAACCTCATGAGATAGGAATCATTATTTTGTACCTTCATACATGATACTGAGAAGTCTCATACATGCTCTATTGGATATCATTTTCATCTATACTTGTTGTCAAACCTGGGTATTTCAAAGTTCTTTGGAAAGGGTAGTGTCGTGATCGAACGATTGAATGGGAATGGGCAAATTTCTTAAAGATTTTAGGTCTTCTTTTGTTTTCCTACCTACATGTCTATTGTCTATTGGGTGAAAACATCTAGTTTTAGTTCCATATTTGTTTTCCGTACATTTTTTTGCAAGCCTTGCATGTAATAACCCTATTTCCCTACCAGGTTTTTGTTATATATCAAGTATTGTGAAGGTATAGGACCTTGGTAACTATTTTGGACATAGAGCGGGTTAGGTCCTTTTTGGGTGTAAGGGGGGTAAGCTCCTTGTTGCTGAGATGAAGTGTACTAAAGGTTACCATGTTGATGCATTAGCCATATAACTTGTTGGTACAATGAATTGGGATGAGTGCCCTATGACACATATTGCTACTGGTAAGGACTAAACTGAAGGTTACCTTGTTGATGTATTAGTGGGACACCTTGTTGATGGGATGACTAAAGAAAGATTCTCTATGGAACACCTTGCTACTGAGAAGGACTAAAAGTAAGGCTACCCTGTTGATGCATTAGCGAGACACCTTGTTGATAGGATGACTGAAGAAGGGTTCTGTGTGGCACACCTTGCTACTAGGAAGGAATAAAATAAAGGTTACCCTGTTGGTGCATTAGAGGGATACCTTGTTGGTGGGATGATTGGAGAAGGGTGCTTTGTAGCACACCTTTTGGTTGGTATTATTGGTTCGAAAGGGGACCCTTTGGTCCACCTTGTTGGTGGTACTGATTTTTTAGAGGGGAACCTGTGTTCCACCTTGTTGATGGTACTGATTGTTCGGAGGGGGGCCCTATGTTCCAGCCTGTTGATGGTATTGATTTTTTGAAGGGGGACCCTATGTTCCACCCTATTGATGGTATTGATTGTTCAGAGGGGGACCCTATGCAACACCTTGTTGATGGTACTAATTGTTCGAAGGGGGACCCTATGTTCCACCTTGTTGATGGTACTGATTATTTGGAGGGGGACCTTTTGTTCCACCCTATTGATGGTAATGATTGTTTTGGGAAGGGTCGACACTTGAAGTGTTCTAAGGTATATACTGTCTAGGAGTTGAATTGTTGTTTTATGGTTCATACTAGGATGGGCCTCCTTGATACAATTGTGCCACTATTGCTTGTTCGATCTAAGTTGGTTTTCTGAAAAAGGGGTTCTCTTTGGGTAAGACACTATTTTCTGAGAACACAGGTGGCATTTTTGGCATCTCTAGAGGTTGGATTATTTGTCTCGCAATTGAGTTATCCCCTAAGGAAATAGTATTGGGATCCTTGAGAGCCTCTACATTAAATTCCATTGGTAATTTAGTACTACTTTGTGCTAACTTGAAGAAATAGGAGTTTGGGTCCTTTCACAACAACATGTCCATTAGTTTGAGAACCTTGGGGTTGTTAGAATTTTCAAACAATTCCTCCTCATTCATCTCTTCCTCAATATCTACCTCCTCTACAACCACTCTATTTGGATCTTGGTTGTTTTATTCTATCACCTCCTTTTGTTTGCAGTTCAGTTATTCCTCACTGAAGGTGTCTCTATACATAGGTCTCTTCTAGGGTGTTTCAAGGTCACTTGGCCTATAGCCCCATGGGATAATTTCATCATTCATGGTATTTTATGGTGGGATGTTGGTGTTTTTATTGCTATGATATGATCTTGTAGTTTTCATAAACAACTTGGGTCCCTTGTGGGAGAGTGGTGTAATGTTTGAACTCTCTAGTTCACTCAAATCCTAAAGACCCAATGTTGTCCTAAATGAGAGGATAGATTTGGGTATGTAAGCCTGTTTAGTTCTTCCTAGCTTGAGCATAATAGTTTCTTAACAAGAGGTTGTGATTGTGATAAAGTTTTAAGGCCCACTTCCTACTAAAATTGGAACTACGATACCTACATTTGTAATGGAGAGATGTAGATCTTCCCCTATGGATTTTGATTGTGTGATAGATTATTTATGGGAGTTCAAGATCATGATTATGTGAGAAATTGGAAACATTGGAAAAGACCCAGATTTTGACAATAATAGAAGTAGTAAAAGTTTGGATTGTGCCTTTAAGCACATTTGTAGAAGTTCTATACCAACATAGTTTTGGTTTCGTGAAGCGCCCAGAGGTGTTTCTTGAGAGATTTTTAACTAATATGCCTAAGTCTGAAATGAAAACCTGTAGACCTTACTTTAGGGATCTTGACTTTGCATGAGATCATGAAGAGGACATTTATTGCCACGTGGGTGGTGATAACATGGGTCTTCTAGTTGCTATGTATTATTTTTCTTCCTCTTTGTCTAAGATGATTGATGTGGTGAGAAACTGGGGGGGTGTTTTGTTCTTCTCAAATATGAAGGTTCTCAAACTTCTTATGATGTCAATTTTTTCACCTTCAATGTGCATGACACTAGGTTGAAGGGTTGGTGCTACAAGGTTTGGTTTTTGAACAAGAGTAGTTGGTCGTCAGATGGTCATAAGGTGTAATGATGTTCTGAGATGGTTGCTATGAAGCTCAAGACCCTAAGGTTTGAGTTCTATTTTGGAATGTGGCCACTTTTTGGAAATCAAAATGTTGAAGGACTAGGGTTGATATTTCACTTCCTTGTCTAGAGGATATGTTTTGAGAAAGATTACTTGTACTATATGTGAGTCCCAAGTAACTATTGATATCATAGAAGTCTTAGTGAAGTAATGATCCTAATGGTTTGTTTGATTTTGATCCCTAACAAGTAGGACGGAAATATAAAAGTTGAGAGACCCAACCTCACAAACCCAAAGAATCACCTACATGCAAATACCTATCACATACAAAAGATATTCAAAACCAAAGAAGATATTCTGTAAACCTCAAACAGTAAAAATTCATTAAGAGAATCAAAATATACAATGAGATCAATCCTTATGAAGGAGATCAAGAAATGCTAAAATGAAACCTAAAATTAGGAAACCCTAGTTAGTACACATAATAAGTAATAAGTAATTATTAATGTGCCTAAGTTTAGCTTAAGTAAAACTAAAGGAATAAGTGACTTAACTAATTAACCAATATGATTAAATTAATTAAGTTAAATAACTTATTACTCTAACCCACCCCTTAAGATGAACTTAGGGAGTAGCTAAAAAACTAGAAAAAAGATGCATGAAAGCAAAGATGGGTCCCGACAAATAGGTCTGATCAGGTACCCATTTACAAATGCAAGAATGAGGTAGAGAGGAAAAACCCAGTGGGAAAAAACCCCCCTACAATGAGATGACGTGTTGCAAAGAAGCACTGGAAGAACACTATGGAGTAACACTGGAACCTGAATCTAGCAAGCAAGGAAAGATAATTTTGTTTACTACTAAGACCAGATGAGAGTCATTGATTGACTCAAGGAATCATGATAAAGCAAAAATAGGCTTGATGCCACAGAACACTCAAAAAATCCAAACTGGCACAACCTTAGAATCTATGAAGCAACAGTCTTATTATTGAATGATGTGATACAAAAATGAAGTGCAAAGATGCAAGTTGCAGCCTTCCAACTACCAAAACATCCAAGTAATCTCCAAGAAATCCATCGGGCCAAATCTAGACTAAGTGATCAACTTGAGACAAATATAGAAAAAGTGTATGGATAGAAACGTAGAGGTTCTCAATACCTTTCCAACGCCGCAAAGATAGTGAAAATCAGAGATCGTGGAAAAAATTTATGAGCTCGGAAGTGAAAAATGAACATCTAACTTCAAATAGAAATAAATGTGACTAAACAGAAAAATACTGAAAAATAAACTATACCACAAGATAGTGCTTAGAACCAAGTTTTTGGCTATATCTTGTTTTCCCAATTTCGATACCATATGCCCAAGTTATGCTAAAAATGAAAAAATTGCTCCTTGAAGGAAAATCAGGGCTAGGAGGGGGCACAGAGGGTCATACGGCTGCTAGCGTCAGTGGTTCATGAGCATAAATTTGACGACCATCTGGTCGTTGTTGCAAAAAATGCCGCCTACTAGAAAATATTTGACAGTCACCAAATTTTGTAAATAGAGTAAGAATATTCTGTTAGAGATGCTGAAGGTGACTGGGGGCTGGGCGCATAGCGCCCGATCCCCCATATGAGCATTGCGGTCTTAGAGGAGCCTGTGGGGGCTAGAAGGAAGACTGGCAATGCTTAGGGGAGAGTCACTGGTGGTGCTATGGTGGCTGGTGGCTGCTGAGTGGTGGGAGGGTGGCGACCTCCTTTTGAAATGCATGCACTTTTTTTCAAGCGCTTTATTATTTTTATTCAAATTTTCTACATCGTGAAGCATGCCCTAGGGCCATAAGACCTTGGGGAAAAATTTGGTTTGCCTCTCTGGTCGATTGTGTCCAAAATGGACAAATTTTATATGAAAATAGAGGTTTTTGGGCATTGTGGACTCAATGGCGAGGTTCATTTTGTCCAAAAATGCCAATAAAAATAGGCTACCCCTAGATCCACAAAAAAATAGTCTAGTTTGAAACCCTTGCACATAAAAAATCACTGTGAGTAAATATATTCAAAAGATGAACAGATAGCCACAAGTCTAGTGCTCTGATACCATGTAGAAGTTGAGAAACCCAGCCTCACAAACCCCAAGAATCACCTGCATGCAATTACCTATCACATACAAAAGATATTCAGAACGAAAGAAGATGTTCTGTAAACCTCAAACAGTAAAAATGCATTAAGAGAATCAATTATTACAAAGAGATCAATCCTTATGAAGGAGATCAATAAACCCTTAAAGTAAACCTAAAAGGGAAACCCAAGTGTGTACACTTAATAATTAATAAATAAATATTAATGTCCCTAAGTTTAGCTTAAGTAAAACTAAAGGAATAAGTGACTTAATTAACTAACCAATATGATTAAATTAATTAAGTTAAATAACTTATACTCTAATAGGAAATAATGGATGAGAGACTATGTGACCTATCTTGTTTTCCAATTGTTTTGTTTGAACAATGATCTTATAAAAAAATTTAGTTTGTTTTCCCCAAGTGTCAACAAAATGTTCAAGACTGTGAGATGGAATGACATTTGTAACTTCTATGTGTTTCATTTCCTTAGTTTTTTTATAGTATGGAAAAGCATAGAACAACATTGGAATGACTCCAAAAGCATGGACTTTGTGTGACCTGAATATCTATAGTTTAAGTTGTGAAATCACAACACCCAAGCCATAGTTCCCAAATTTTTACTTTGATCTAATGTAGCTTGAAACAAAAGCTTGAATATCTGAAAACTTTCAAGAAAATCTTCCAAGGAGTGAGAATAAGGGGCTTCTATCAAAATCATACACTAATTCTAAGGGTTTGTGATTTAACCATCATGTTTAGTGTTTGTTTGGATGTGTTATTTTTCTTTAAATCAAGCATAGAATTTTGATGTCCAGATTGATTTTGAATGTAATTGACAAGTTTAACAAAAAACATACATTTACAACCCTAATGGATAGAAACAATTCTTTTAGGTGAGCCTGCCTCATGCTCTAAATAGATGATTTTACATGCAACTTATGGCACGGGCCTGTAGTTGGACTTGGCAAGTAACTTCTTGAAAGTAAATTCCGATGCACCACTTTCAAAGAAAGTTTTTGGATTAAAAGGGTGGCTTCTAAAACAATTGTCTCTTAGTCATAATTATGAACATGAAAATTTGACACTCACCCATTGGCCACTTAAGGCATGTGATTAGGTGCAGTCTGTTGTTAGTAGTGTGATTACGATTTCACAACCTTTGATAGAGCCTGACAGTAAACGTGCTTCGCGACCTTGCAATGAGTTCTCCAATGCGGGATGTTTCTCAAAGCAAGGCCCCTCTTTAAGGTAAAATAATAAAAAAAAAATGTGAAGCTCAAAAATGTTTTTCACTCACCCAAGATTTCCAAAAGGGTGCAAGGGGAGAAGACAAAACACTTTAGATTTCCAATCATTGAATACACAAAAAATAATTCATAGCAAATTGATTCTTTTTAAACACCTTGAATGGTGTTGTCCCCAAAAATGTGTGAATAAAGCATGACAAAGTTCTTTTTATTTGCACCAATATGAAGTATTCAAGATATCAATCATTTAAGATAGCAGTGGTGCAAGACAAAAAGAAACATTTGTTCATTTTTTAAAGCTCAAATATGAGTGTTTCTAAAAAATCAGTCTTGATTCTAACTTGGTCAACAAAAGTAAAACAGGCATGCGTCAACAAAATGGAAATTATTTTAAATTATTTATATGCACCAAAATTAAACATTCCTAACTTTGGAAAGCTTGAAAATTATTCAATTTTAAGAACACCAAAACAAAGTGTGTGTTTGTCTTGTTCTTTTTAGAGCACCAAAATCAAACATTCCTAACTTAAGAAAGATTGAAAATTGTTCAATTTTAAGAACACCAAAACAAAGTGTGTGTTTGTCTTGTTCTTTTTAGAGCACCAAAATTAAACATTCCTAACTTAAGAAAGCTTGAAAATTGTTCAATTTTAAGAACACCAAAACAAAGTGTGTGTTTGTCTTGTTCTTTTTAGGGCACCAAAACTAAACATTCCTAACTTAAAAAATCTTGAAAATTATTCAATTTTAAGAAAGCCAAAACAAAGTGTGCATTTCTATTGTTCTTTTTAGAGAACCAAAATTAAACATTCCAAACTTAAGAAAGCTTGAAAATTGTTCAATTTTAAGAACATCAAAACAAAGTGTGTGTTTGTCTTGTTCTTTTTAGAGCACCAAAATTAAACATTCCTAACTTAAAAAAGCTTGAAAATTGTTCAATTTTAAGAACACCAAAACAAAGTGTGTGTTTGTCTTGTTCTTTCTAAAGCACCAAAATTAAACATTCCTAAATTAATCAAAAGATGTTTGTGGATCTGAAATCCTTCGACTGATCATCTTACCTACAAAAAAATGAGTTAAAGTCTTTCAAATTCTTCATACAAATCCATTAGTACCTGCTACACATTCAAAAACAGGCCCATGTTAGCAAAAAAAATCAATTGCAAGAGTACAGAGTCCCACTGGGTGTTCTAGAATGTGAGGGAGAAAATCATTAGAATGCAAAAAAATATATGCAAATGAAATTAGAATCTAATCTAAGATCAAATAAAACTAATCTAGATTTAATCCTACACTTATGAAATGAACAAATAAGATTAGCAAATTCAAAAACATGTGAAAGAAATACATAAACAAATGAATTCAATAAACAAACTCTTACACATCTCGTATTGGAGTGTGTTCACCTGATGTTGGATTGTTTGAATCATTGTGAAGCCTCCATAGTTTTTGTGCAAACCTTTGAGGAATGATGCATGTTGGTTGAATGAAGAAAGGTTGAAGCTCTATCAATGATGATATCAATGGTACTTCATTGCATACAATATATTGATTCTCCAATCATTTTTGAGAGGAAATGAGGTTGTTATATAGATTTCAAGTTTTCAGATGAATGATCAAGATTAAATAATGTTGAATCAAGATCAATGATTGAAGGTTGTTGAGAGGATTTAGATTGATCAGTCAACTGGGTTGATTGATCAGAGGACTAGATGTGAGAAAGAGTTTGACCAATTTAGATTGTTCAGTCAACTAGATAGATTGAATATTCAATCTCAGTTGATAGAAAGAGTGTGTGAGTTAACAGAGTTGATGGAGAGTTAACTAAATATATTGTTTAGTCAACTAGAAGAAAGTATTTGTTACATTCGAGGAGATTGTGCATGAAGAGATAATGAGATAGTTAACTAAATAGATATTTTAGTCAACTTATTTAGAAGAGCTAGTTGAGTTTTGTAGGAAAATTAATTAATTAAATAATTTATTAATATCAAGAGGAACGCACGTATGTGAATTTGAATTTAATAAATAAAGTTTATTTATTAAAGTGGTGATTTTTTTGATAAGGTAAGCATAATTTATAGGGTGTTGTACCCCTAACACAATGAGTTACAAGGGCCAAAAAGATCAAGTCCAAAAAACATAGAAACTAGCCAAAAAAAAAAAAAAAAGACTGTGGATTAACAACAGATAGCCAAAAAATAGAATAATAAACATCTAACTGGCATTATCCCAGTTCTTTGATAGGAGGTCCACAACATCATCCCCGATCCAATCTTGATCATCATCAACATTCTTCCCATACAACTCATCTTTTATTACTGTTGATGGAGTGTTGGTGACAAAGAGGACCAGCTTAATAGTGAAGTAGGTCAAGCCACAAAATATCTTATCCAATTTGTCCATTCTCTCCTTTAGCACACAATGCTCCTCCCCATCATCAACAACCTTCACATTCTCAATATGGTCCACATCTAGCGGGTGTGAGGATTGGGAAGTTGAGTTCTCTTTCTGCTCTTTACTATAATCAAGAATGGTGTGGGGCCCTTTCACATACTCCTCCTCCTCCCCAGACATCTCATCGTCTTTGTAATCTTTGTTGTCTAACCGCTCCTCCTCCGAGTCCAAATCCACCTACCTTTTTTTGTTATTCTTGGCCAATCTCCCAGACCTCTAGATGATGGTCTCACCTCCAGTCACAACCATCACCTCCACCATCGTGTCACTCTTAGAATCCTTCCCCACCACATTTTTACCTCTGCTATCTTTTTTCAGAGGCTCCATTAAAACCTTCCTGTCATCTTTTCCTTTCTTCTTCGGGGTGGGTTTGTAAGAAGTTTTGGTCGGGGTCATCTTGAGGTCACATAGATTGGCCGCAACACTCGTCTGGGAATTTCCCACATTCCCCTTGAGTTTTTTGGTGGTAGGCTTGCGCTTTGGAGTATTAGCAACACTCAGATGGGATTTCTAAATGGGACCTTTGGACTCGGCTAAGGAAATGTTTGTAACAACAAGATATTCGATTTACTCCACACAAACACTAGATATGGGCTTAGGTGGGCATAAATCATGATGGAAATGATAGAGTCTCATAATGAGACCTTGGTAAACTAGCAGAGGAGGGGTATCATTAGGGTTAAGGCTAGCAGCTTCTATGCATTTTTCCATGGAGCTTTCTAAATCCATAAGTAGGAAGAAGGGAAAGCTTAACAAAACTTCATGCCTAAGGTGATTTAAAAGAGGGAAATGGTAGAAAAAGTACATTTTGTATCTACCTTTGAGAGTCACATAATCTATGAGGGCCAAGAAGACTTGGTCCCATGGTTGCAGAAGGGCCTCTTGCTCGAAACCTGATTGGTTACGGATCGACTTCTCATTCCCCACAAAAAATGCATTCATGTTGTCATTATCATGGGTCTTGGTATGTTTCAAATACTTTTTACCATTACTCTGTAGCCTCATTGCCTATGCAATCACATATTCATTCACCTCAAAAGAAATCCTACCCAAAGTCACTCTTTAGTCCTTCCAAGAGTTGGAAAAATGCGTAGAAAAATTAGGGTCATGACCCACAAGACTCTCCATCAGGGGAGCCAATCCACCTTTGACACAAATATGCCACATCAACGGATTTTTGTGGAATTCACCATAGTTGTTGGGCTCTGTCCGTACACGATCAACACCCATAATTCCTCTCTACACAAGAAAAAACCAGATAAATTGTAAAAGAAAAAGGGTAGAAATATTGGTTAGGCAAGGGGTTTCCCACACATAATGGATATTTAGCCAAAAAATGCATCATTGGTTAATCAAGGCAATGTGGAGGACACACATGTGAACAGGAAAATCTCTTAACTCAATCTTGGTGGTATCATAAATGGGAATCTTCAAGCGATTGCAGCTAGGTAAGCAGGACATGATGTAAAAGCAAGGTTTATCAGCCACGTTGTCCATACACAAAAAGCTAGGCAGGATGGTCATGGGGCCAAATTTAGTAATAATAAGGAATTTAGGTTTGAGATGTGGAGATAAAATAGCGAAGAGTGAAAAGCCAAAAAGGAGCTTTCCCTCATAATGAGATGTCTCATCAAATTTTAAATTAACGAATTTAAAGAAGATATGATAGTTTAATGCAATCCCCAAAAGGAGATCAGGTAAGGTATGACCCTGCCAAGTCTTAATGATGAAGTACCCACCATACTTCCTTATAAAACCATCTTTATCAAACACCAGATTAGCCTCAAAATTCAAATCCCGCCACTTGTAGGCCACCTCAGCTTTAATACCCATTCACCTAGCCCAAAGTACAAGCATGTGGACTCCCCATAAGACCCCCAGAATCACATATTTGGTAATCATCATATCTATTAAGGGTTTTTTTCTTTCAAGACTTAGGTCTTGAATTCTTGGTGGCAAGTTCCCCAAATTGCGCCAACACTTAGAGAAATTCCAAAAGGTGCCAAAGTTGGCTATGGCATCAGCCACTTGATTGCCCTCCCAATAAATTTGGGTAATATTCCTTAATCTTAACTTAGACACAAAGAGCCTTATGTCCAATAGAATATCCTTCGTACTCCATCCAAGTAATCTACCAAAGTTAACAACATCAATAATGGACTTAGAGTCTCCTTCAATGTGAAGGTTCTCTATCCCCAAAGAAAAAACAATTTGTAGGCCCTTGAGCAGTGCACAGGCTTCCACAATCATAGAATATTGGAAACCAATTCCCCCAGCATAACTAGCCACAAGATCACCTCTGGAATCTCTGATCACACCTCCTATACTAGCTCTGCTCGAGTTACCTTTAGCAGCCCTATCAAAGTTGAGTTTAAACCAACCTCTATCTGGAGGCTCCTAGATAGTGTTACTCCTAGCTAGGGATTTGGAGTTGTCATAAGAGCTTCCATCCAAATTTTTATGCCAAGCCTTGGCCATTTTAATTTAACTCTCAGTGGGTCCCTTATCTGGAATTTACCCATTGAAGAGGGAGATGTTTTCCTCTATAAGCTGAGCACCTATACCAAAGACCTCCTTAGGATACCTCTCAATATTCCTGAAGATCCTATTGTTTCTCTCCTTCCAAGTGATGATGTTGAATGAGTTAAATAATTTAATTTAATTATTTAATTTGGAAAGGATAAAGTTGTTAATTAAATAATTACTGATAATCATTTAATTAAATTAGAAGAATAGGGGAGGTTAAATAATTAAAATAATTATTTAATATAGAAATTGAAAGATGATTAAATGAAGAGTTAACTAAATATATTATTTAGTCAACTCAGAGAAAGTGGTCATTATGTTTAAGGGAATAATGCATGAAGATATAATTGACTAGTTAACTAAATAGATTGTTTAGTTAACTAAAAGAAGAATTAGTTCATGTGGAGAAGATAATTAATTCAATTAAGTAATTAATATTAAGAGGAATGTGCATGATGAATTATTTTTAATAAATAAAAGATTATTTATTAAAGGGATGATGTTGAATGAACTAAATAATTTTTTTTAATTATTTAATTTATGAGGGGGGATTGATTGATTTTTTTTAATTAATTCTTTTTGGAGTTGAACGTGGAAATCAAGTTTTCCTTTTGCAAACAAAGTTGCATTAGTTTGATTTATTTTTTGATGATATTTTGAATAGTTTTATTCAATTTATTCAAATTTGGAGGGAAAATGAGTTAGTTAAATTATTATGATTTAATAATTTAATCAACTTAGGGGAATAAAGTTAATTAGTGATATAATTAAATAATTGGCGTTATTTAATTAATCAAGAAGAATAAAGTTAGATTAGGAATTTATTAAATAAATAAAATTTATTTAAATTTTTGAATTTGATGAAAACATTAATTAATTAAATAATATTGTATTATTCAATTAACAACAAAAATTAGGTTTTTTAGGATTTTATTAAATAAATGAACTTTATTGAATTGGTTGAAAATGATGAAAAAGTGAATTAATTAAATAATATCATATTATTCAATTAATAGAGGAAATTAGGGTTTTTCCTTATGTAAATGATGAATATTAGTGTTAAAATGCTAGTTTGTAGGCTAGGACAATTTTAGGTTTGTACACTAGCAAATCACATTTTCACTGAGTTGTTTGTTGCATCATCAATACCTGACATTAGAGACCTTGGGGTTGTTTCTTGAGGCTTGCTGATAGAGATTTACCTTTCAAGAGAGATAGGATACTTGTATTCTATCTGAGTTGTTACAGTGTTAAAAACACCATCAATAGATTGGCGCTAGAAGGAGGGCTGATTGAACAAAGCTAGAGCATTTTTTGTCATCAATGTATCCTCAAAGGTTCTAAAGAGAGACTAGATCTACAATAGATAAATGATACTTGCAAGAGTTAAAATCCCCTACTAGGTCAAGAAGGACTAAGAAAGGAGAGGATTCATCATCTACTCCCATTCAACGATCTCCTCCATCTTCCCATCATCTATTTCTTCATCTTCATATTCTAAACACTCCCCCACTTCTATTCAACAACCTCAGGCAGCCATAAATCAACCATTACCACCACCTCCACCACCAATGGCTTTCCTAGAAAATAACCCATCACGATTGTTCTTCAACAATTATAATCCTATGCCTAAAAATCCCAAGTATTTCTCTTCTAAATTCCATGCCAATGACCCAAATAGGACTGTTGAAGAACATATCTGGATTTTCCAAACCACTCTTCAAGATAGATGAATTGATCACAAAGATGTGGCCTATAGACTATTTCCATATTCACTGGGTGAGGAAGCATTCTACTAGTACAACCACTTACCTACTAGCTCAATTACCAATTGGAATGAAATGGAAAGTGATTTCTTGCAAAAGTTTAAAATTCCCTTTAATCCTAATGAATTCTAGAAGTAGTTTATGTTAGTTAAAAGACAACTCAATGAGCCTATAAGCTCTTTCAACAATAGATTCCATTGATCTTACACTAGATTACAACCCCGTATGATGTTAATGATGTTGCTAAAGATGTTTATTATGATGCATTAGATAGTCTTACCTCTTCTCTAGTGAAAAGGATGCATCAACCGCCTGCCACTTTACTAGCTACATATGCAGAATTAGTTAAAGCTACCACTTATTTGGGACAACACCTATCAAAACCTCTCCCATATTTGGGGTCCACTGTAGACCCTAGGAAGATTCAAGGGTTGAATTATGCTCTCACCAATCAAACACCCCTCATGAATCAGGTTCCCCAATTACCACTGATTACACACCTAGGTCCTGTTGAACATCCAAAATACTGAGAAGGGGGGTGAATCAATATTCCATAAACCATATTAATATCCATTTAAACATTATCTCAATTTTGACTGAATAAATAATAAGGAACATAAAAACAAATCAATGCAACCATATGCATGAACACCAATATTTTTATGTGGAAAATCCAATAAGGGAAAAACCATAGTGAGGGTTAACTCATAATATATTATATCCAGATACAAAATATTATGAGGTTCACTGCTAGGACTCACTATCCTTAAAAGGATCACGTCCCGAGTATAAAAGATGGCTAGCCACCAAGATACAATGATAGTGGCTCACTACCAAAAGATTGAACTGATACACCTTCAATGTGTAGGATTCAGTTCAAATGAAGCTCAAAATATGAAGTATTGTATCACACAGTAGTCACTCAAAAAAAACTACACTGATCCACAACTGATAAAGCATTTAGGCCCAGTTCTTCACTTCACATTTCACATGTATTCCATATATCCACTTTTGATCCTCATCATCATTTCTCATCTCATTCCTCAAAAAACCTTACATATACAAGCATATCTTGATAAAAAATTAGGTTGACCTAATTAGATGAACACAAAAATAATCAAAACTTTCTTTGTCAGCACCATATATGATTTAAACATTTTGTCCACATAGTGCATTATACCAAGTCAACTAACATCCATAAATCCTAACTAGTTTTCATAAAGTATTACATATGCTGAGTCGACCAAGACTAGAAAAAAATTCTCCAAAACAACAAATAATCCTCAAAGAAAACACCTTCTGGATCTGAGAACACATTAATTTCCCAGCATACTATCAACATAGAGACTAGAAACACACCCGTAGTATAAGAATGTTCACCTTAGTAGAATGCGGAGTTTCCCACACAGTATGCCACAAAAAAAAAATAGTAGAATACAAATTTGAACTCTGTCAGAGATAAATTTCTTCTCACAACAAAATATGTCTCAACTAGGATATAACTGTCTAAATGAGTCAAGAAAACATGGTTAAGAGAATAGAGTCATATCAGATCTTGCGGTAAATTCCAGACTCAAATACTAAAACATTGATCCATCACAAGAGGGTATTATCAAAAAATAACAACATCTGGTAAACCAAGTAAACCTCCTATATAGTTATCACCATGTTGACATCAATGGAAACATAGGAACAACCAACACAAACCATCCATATTTCATGATCAAGTTGCAAGGCTCCCAACAATCTCCCTCTTTGGCATTGATGGCAACATGCATGACAATTTTTTTTCCAACAATTGAATACTCTGAATACCCCCCCTATCAAAATTGTTCTTCACAAAAATAATTTTTCCTCCGTCTCTACATCTCTTCATCTCTTCATCTCTTTATCTCCCCCCCTTTGAAATCAGTGACAAAGGAAGGGGTCCAGTATATATGTATATATGCATAAAAATGCAACTAAAAAGATATGAACACACAATTGAATTAACCTAAAGAAGAACCTTTGAGACTCTCCAGGATAACCTTCCATGATTATTTTCCTTCTTCCCATGAACCTTTTGCACTTACAAGAGTCTTATAAAATATATCAATCTTAGTTAAGGACTCTACACCATCTACTAAAGTATTGGGACAAAGATTGATCTCTGATAATTCACCAATACAACCAAGAGCACTAGAAACATAAGTATGTCTGAGTTTAATCATGTCTCTGAGTGTCAAAAAATTCTTGATAACATCTATTATTTGATCCTATAGAGAAAATATTTTTTCCTAAAGCTACACAATATAGGACCACCTCTGATTATCTTTATCTTCTACTAACCTATATTTTCCTAAGTGCTCAACTGGGACTCACTCGTCCTTATTTCATTTCTTATATCCAGTGTACTACTAGAACAATCTAGGAAAAAATAAAGTAGTTCTTGTTCCTCTTCTTCACAACCTTATATACTCTCCAATTCCATCATCGATCAACTATGTGCATTCACACATTTTCCTTTGATATCTTATAAATTTCCTTCATTAGACTTGATTCCAACAGGAACTTCAAGTCCAGAGATGTAAACCTTCAAAGAATCAATCATGCCATGGAGATTCTCCACAACATAAATAGATGAATCAAAATTAGTACCAGGAATAACCTTCTACAAATATTCCAAAGCTCTCTGAATATATATCCTTTCATGCTCATGTTCAAACTCACTTCCATCTGCAGCTTCTTTCTTAACAAAACTCTTCCTTTTCTTCCTTATTTCAGTCATGCTACTAGAGGTACCTTCTACATTGAGATTCTTAGGGATTTCCAAAATAATTTTAGCATAATTATCAACTTCAACCTTTTACACTTCATAACCCAATTTATATATCCAAACTAACCTCGATTCAACTGCTTCCATGTGACAAAAAATTTGTAGACACAAAATAAATTATGCTTCTGGAGCACCTTTCAACAACACTTACTGAAATACTAGACCTTTTGTTCATCCTCATCTAAAATGATCCAAAGAATGCAACAAGGGAAGTCTCTTGTGCATCTGAGCTACCAAGATTTATCATGAAATTCCTGATTTTATAGACAATAGGAACTAAATCTGGCCATTTTATCCTTCCTATTACCGACAACTCTCTCAAAAAGTAAAAGAGAAAATAGACAACCAAATTTCCATACCGAAATATTTTCTTCTTACTCTTCTTGATTTCCTATCAAAGATGTATATGAAGTAATTCACACAAATCATGTTCCATACCTATTTTAACCATATCAATGACAATATGTACAATAGCAGTAGAAATTTTAAGTTCATTGTTAGGGATACAAAATTTATGACCGATGACCATAGTAGCATACCTTATTATCGGATCAACAATCGATCTCAAATCAATCTCTTTCCCTTCAAAATTTTCCCTGGTAACCTCAACTATATCTTTCTCATCCATATAATTTAGTTTGGGAATTGGTCTAGAGGAACATAGACTAGTTACATCTTCAATAGCTTCTCTGGTAATTAGATGAGCTTCATCAATCCATAAAGATTCATCATGAATTCTACTCAACACTATTCAAATATAATTCTTCTCAAACTCAAACAAGGGAACTTTCCTCAAAAAATCCATCTTTTTCTCAACTAATACTCTGTAGGCACCATGGATCTCTTTCAATTCACCTTCCCAAAGGATGTTGAACTGAACTGATGACATCTCTTCTACCTTACTATAAAAAAATGAATATATATCTTTTGTGGGATAAAATCTCGAAGGGATGTAGGAGAATGCACCAACATAATCTTTTGAAACATTCCTCAAATATCTCTTCAAACCGAATTGCACTTTATCCACATTACTCACAACCTTTGAATTATCCATAGCAATAAAAATGAAGATTGTGCAAACATGAATACCTCTAAAATTTCCAACAAGAAATGTATAGATATCCTACTTTTATAGCTCACTTTGAATCCACTTGATTTCTTCTTCAAAATATGAAACTATGAATTGCCTTTTAAGCTTCCTTTGCATGCTTCTCAAAAAATACATAAGCCTTTA
Organism: Sequoiadendron giganteum; assembly: GCA_007115665.2. Taxonomy (NCBI): domain Eukaryota; kingdom Viridiplantae; phylum Streptophyta; class Pinopsida; order Cupressales; family Cupressaceae; genus Sequoiadendron; species Sequoiadendron giganteum. The sequence goes on from CM021105.1 coordinate 276,390,688, forward strand.
AAATTATCTAAATTTATTCCTTCCATTCTGAATGATTTTGCAATTAATTCTTCAACTTGTAGGTAGATTACCTTAAAAATTGTGTACGCTTTCATTCTTTCAAATTTTGCATATTTCATTCTTCACACATTTGACTGATAAAATACCTTAATCTTGCTACCACATTAGATATTATACTTTTGTCATGATATGCCACAAGTACAAATGAGGGGGTTTATTATATTTTCCAATGATTTCTCCCCCTTAGCCATTGCTTTTATTTATAAATTGATGGGCGTATCTGTACCAAAGGTTGACATAGATAAGATTGATGATTCCTTTCTCTAAATCCTTTCCATTTCTTTTCTTTCCTTTCCTGGATCAGAGGTTTGATCATTCTTCTTTCTTCCATTGTTAGCAGTAGGATGTTCCAATTTTTTTGCACTTACATCAAGTAGCATTCTTCTTTCCATTTTCCCTTTTATCCAACATACTATCTTTATATCCGTTCTTCTTTCCCTTAGAGTCATTCACAATAATTTTGCAGTCCTTTGCCTTATGACCAAATTTCTTCCAGGAATGAAAAACACCATTGAAGTATAAATACCTTTTTACATCATGTCGTTTGATAGGAATTTTTTAAGAATTTCTTCTTCGCTCCTTGTTTTATCTATCTTTATACCATGTCTTCTTACAAGTGAATTTATTCACTTTAGAACTCTGACCTTTTTCAGACCCTAAACTTCTCTTATCCATTTTTTTGTCTTTGAGAGGTAATCAATTCATCAAGCATCACTGAGCTCATATTAAATTTGTCTTCAAAACTTTTTTCCCTTTCCAGATTAGATCTCAAAATTTTTTATTCTAATTCAAGCTTTGTGCATTCATCCATCTTCTTTTGAATTTCAATTTCCTGACAGTCTTCAATTCTTTTCTTCTCATCTAATTGTTCCAGCAAGCTAGTGATGATTTCTTCTCCTTCAGTCAATAGATCACATGCAAGCATACTTGTAATTTGTAGCTTTTCAATGTGCTCATTCAATGTCATCAACTTGTCCTTCAAGGCTTCCATTTCTTCTAAAAGTTTGGTAGGGACTAATTCCAAAGGAAAAAAAATCTCATGTTCAAATTTTAGGGCCTTCCTCAAGCTATTAGGCTTCTTTCGAGGAACCAAGCTCTGATACCAATTGTTGAACATCTAGAATACTGAGAGGGGGGTGAATCAATATTCCAAAAACAGATAATAAAATCCACTTAACCATTATCACAATTTTAACCGAATCAATAAGAGAGAACATAGAAACACGTCAATGCAACGATACACATGAACACCTCAATTTTTATGTGGAAAACCAAGAATGGGAAAAAATAAGATGAGGGTTAACTCAAAATATATTATATGTATATACAAAATATTATGAGGCTCACTACCATGACTCACTGTCCTTAAAAGGCTCATAGCCCGAGTACACAAGATGGATCACTGCCAAAATAATGAACTGGTGGAATACACCTTCAATGTGCAGGGTTCAATTCCACTAAAGCTCAGAATATAAGTATTGCATCACTCAAAAAATCTATACTAATGATAAAGCATTTAGGATTTGATCCTCTCCTTTGTTCACATCCACTTCTCCTTCTCACTCTCATGTGTATATGCATTTTCTATTTTTCATCTTATATATATAAAAGTATATCTTATTCATCAATTAGGTCGGCCTAATTGGATGAAAACAAAATAATAAAAACCTTTCTTTATTGGCACCATATAAGATTTGAACATTTTATCCATGTATTACATTATGCCAAGCTGGCTATTAGTCTTCATAATATATTGCATTCAATGAGTCGACCAAGACTAAACCATAATTCTCCAAACCAACAAATAATCCTTAAAGAAAACACCTTTCAGATCTGAGAACACATTAATTTCCCATCATACTACTAGTAAAGAGACTATTAGAAAAATGTAGTATAAGAGTGTTCACTTTAGTAGAATGTAGAGTCTCCCACACAGTATACCTCACATAGAATAACATTAGGATACAGAGTTAAACTTAGTTAGAGATAACTTTATGTTCATATAAAAAGACATCTCAAGGTTTATTATATAGCTATCTAAATGAGCCAATAAAAAATGGTTAAGAGATTAGAGTCATATCAGATCTTGTAGTGAGTTTGGGACTCAAACCAATACACTAATCCATCACAAAGGAGTATTACCGATAGAGAACAACTTCTCGTAAACCAATAAAACCTCCCATATAGTTATCACCATGTATTTATTACCATGCTAACATCAATTACAACATAGGAACAACCAACACAACCATCCATACTTCATTCTCATTTTGTAAAGCTTCCAACAATATCCCCCTTTGGCATTGATGACAACATGCATGACAATAACTTTTCAAGTATACCGCACTGAATCTTTTGATAACTTCCCTATCAAAACTATTCTTCACAAAAAAAAATCCTCTGACTCTTTTATCTCCCCCCCTTTGACATCAATGACAAAGGAATGGGTCCTCTATAAATGCAATTATGCATCAAAAAACAATAAAAAAGATATGAACACTAAATTAACCTAAAGAAGAACCTCTGAGACTCTCTAGGATAGCCTTCCATGATGCTTTAACTTCTTCCCATGAACCTTTTGCATGGACTAGAGTCTTGTAAAATAGCTCAAGTTTAGTTAGAGACTCTATACCATCTGTTAAAGTATTGGGACTAAGATTGATCTCTGATAATTCACCAATACAACCAAGAGCACTAGAAACATAAGTATGTCTAAGTTTAATCATGTCTCTAAGTGCCACAAAATTCTTGATAGCATATGTCCTTGGATCCTGCAGAGAGAAAAATTTGTCTTGAAGCTGCACAATGTAGGACCACCTTTGATCATCTTTATCTTTTTCTAACTTGTATGTCTCTTCTTGAGTGCTCATCCGAGAATTTCACTCAACCTTATCTCATTTCTCATATTCAATGTATTTCCAAACCAATCTAGAAAAAAGGAAAGTAGTTCTCGTGCCTCTTTTTCACAACCTTGTACACTCTCCAATCCATTCATTAATCGATCATGTGCATTCACACATTTTCCTTTGATATCATTAAACTCTTCTTCATCATACACAATTCTGACAAACATTTGAAATTCAAAGATGTAGACTTTAAAAGAATTAATCATGCCACAAAGATTCTCCACAATAGAAATAGATGAATAAAAATTAGCATTGGGAATAACCTTTTGCAAATCTTCCAAAGCTCTCTGAATATTCATTCTTCCATACTCATGTTCAGGCTTACTTTCTTCTGCACCTTCTAGCTTCACTACACTCTTCCTTCTATTCTATGTTTTGGTCACACTACCATAGGTACTTTCTTCATCGAGATGCTTAGGGATTTCCAAGAGAATTTTAGCATATTTATCAATTTCAGCCTCTAACACTTCATAATTCAATTCATATATCCAAAAAAACCTTGATTCCACTGCTTCCATGTGATATAAATTTGTAGACACAAGAAAATTTATGCTTCTAGAGTATCTTTCCACAAGACTTACTAGAATACCAAACCTTTTGTTCATCCTGATCTAAAATGTTCCATAGAATGAAACAAAGGAACATTATTGTGCATCCAAAGTACCAAGATTTATCATGAAGTTCCTAATTTGATTGGAAATAGGATCTGAATTTGACCATTCTAACCTTCCTATTACTCGTAAATATTTCAAAAATTAAAAGAGTAGACATACAACCAAATTTACATACCAAAAAGTATTCTTTTTTCTCTTCTTGATCTCCTTTAAATTATTCAAAAGATGTATGTGAAGTAGTTAACACAAGTCATATTCCATACCTCTTACTACCATATCAACAACAATATTCACTGCAACAGTAAAAACTTGAGTCATTGTTAGGGATACAAGCTTTATGACCAATGACCATAGCATCATACCTTATTTCCAAATCAAAAATCGATCTCAAACCAATCTATTTTCCTTTAGAACTCACACATGTAACCTCAATTATTTATTTCTCATCCATAGTCTTCAGTTTAGGAACCATTCTCAAGGAACATAAACCAATTACATCTCTAATTTCTTCTCTGGTAACTAGATGTGCCTCATCAATCCACAAAGATTCATCATGAATTTTTCTCAATACCATTCAAATATAATTCTTCTCAAATTAAAACAAAGGAAATTTCCTCCAAACATTCAAATTCTTCCCAACTAATATTTTGTAGGCATCATGATTCTCTTTCAATTCGTTTTCCCAAAACACATTCAATTGGACTGACGATGTTTCTTCAATATTACTATAAAAAATAACATAGATATCTTCTATAGGAAACACTCTCAAAGGGATGCAAGAGAATGCACCAACATATTATTCTTACACATTCCTCATATATCTCGTCAACCTAGCTTTATCTGCACAATTTACAATCTTTAAATTATCCATCAATAAAAGTGAAAGATTGTGCAAAAAGAAATACCTCTGAAAATGTCAACCAAGAAATGTATAAACGTCCTATTCCGAAGCTCACTTCAAATTTGTCTATTATTTTCTTCAAATTTTGAAACTCTTAATTCCCTTCTAAAATTCCTTTGCACGCTTCTCTGAAAATACATAGGCCTTTAATTTTATTTGAACTTATTCCTTTCATTCTGAATGATTTTGCAATAAATGTTTCAACTTTTAGGTAGATTTCCTCAAAAAATGTGTATGCCTCCATTATTTCAAATTCTATAGACCTCATTCTTCACACATGCGACTGATAAAATACCTTAATCTTGTTACCACATTAAATATACTATTGTCATGATATGACACAAGTACCAATGAGGGGGTTTATTATATTTTATGATGATTTCCCCCCTTAGTTGTTTCTTTTATTTAGAAATTGACAGGCGTATCTGTATCAGAGGTTGGCATAGATAATATTGATGATTCCTTTCTCTAAATCCTTTCCATTTCTTTTCTTTCCTTTCCCAGATCAAAGGTTTGATCATTCTTCTTCATCAGATAGATGTTCTTCTTTCTTCCATTGTTACTACTAGGATATTCCAATTTTCTACACCTACATCAAGTAGCATTCTTCTTTCCATTTTCCCTTTTATCCAACAAACTATCTTTATATATGTTCTTCTTTCCCTTAGAGTCATTCACAATAATTTTTTAGTCCATTGCCTTATGACCAAATTTCTTGCAAGAATGATAAACACCATTGAAGTATAAATACCTTTTTGCATCATGTCATTTGACAAGATTTTTTTTTAAATTTCTTCTTCACTCCTTGTTTTTTCTATCTTTGTACTATCTTCTTACCAATGAATTGCTTCACTTTAGAAGTTTGACCTTTTTCAAACCCTAAACCACTGTTATCAATTTTTGGTCTTTGAGAGGTAATCAATTCATCAAGCATCATTGAGCTTATCTTAAATTTTTCTTCAAAAATATTTTCCCTTTCCAGATTAGATCTCAAGATTTCTGCTTCTAATTCAAGCTTTGCACATTCATCCATCTTCTTTTGAATTTCAGTTTCTTGACATTCTTCAATTATTTTCTTCTCATCTAATTGTTCCAACAAGCTAGTGATGGTTTCTTCTTCTTCAGTCAATAGATCACATGCAACCATACTTGTACTTTTTAGCTTTTCAATATGCTCATTCATTTTTATCAACGTGTCCTTCAAGGCTTCCCTTTCTTCTAAAAATTCGTAGGGACTAATTCCAAAAGAAATAAATCTCATGTTCAAATTTTGGGGCCTTCCTCAAGCTATTAGGCTTCTTCCGAGGAACCAAAATTTGATACCATTTTTTTAAATCTAGAATACTAAGAGAGGGGTGAATTAGTATTCCACAAACCGATAATAAAATCCACTTAACCATTATCACAATTTTAATTGAATCAACAAGAGAGAACATAGAAACATGTCAATGCAACCATACACATGAACACCAAGATTTTTATGTGGAAAACCCAGAATGGGAAAAACCACAATGAGTGTTAACTCACAATATATTATATTCGAACACAAATATTATGGGGCTCACTGCCAAGACTCGCTATCTTTAAAAGGCTCACAACCTTAGTACACAAGATGGCTCATTGCCAAGATACAATGATAGTGGCTCACTGCCAAAATAGTGAATTGATGGAATACACCTTCAGTGTGCAAGGTTCAGTTCCAATGAAGCTTAGAATATAAGTACTAGATCGCTCAAAAAATTATATACTAATAATAAAACATTTAGGCTTTGATCCTCTCCTTTGTTCACACCCACTTCTCCTTCTTGCTCTCATGTGCATATGCATATTCTATCTTTCATCTTATATATACAAGTATATCTTATTCATCAATTAGTTCGGCCTAATTAGATGAAAAAAACATAATCAAAACCTTTCTTCATTGGTGCCATATAATATTTGAAAAATTTATCCATGTAGTGCATTATGCCAAGTCAACTATTAGTCTTCATAATATATTGCATTTGATAAGTCGACCAAGACCTAACCACAATTCTGCAAACCAACAAATAATTCTCAAAGAAAACACCTTCCGGATCTGAGAACTCATTAATTTCCCATCATACTACTAGTAAAGAGACTATTAGTAAAATTGTAATATAAGAATGTTCACTTTAGTAGAATGTGGAGTCTCCTAGATAGTATACCTCACATAGAACAATAGTAGGATACAGAGTTAAACTCCGACAAAGATAAATTTTTGTTCATAGAAAAAGAAATCTCAAGATCCAGGATATAGCTATTTGAATGAGTCAATAAAACATGGTTAAGATATTAGAGTCATATCAAATCTTGTGGTGAGTTTTTGACTCAAATATCAACACAGTGATCCATCACAAAGGAGTATTATTGACATAGATTTTTTTTTTATAAACCAAGAAAAATTCCCATATAGTTATCACCATGTAGTTATTACCATGTTGACATCAATGAAAACATAGGAACAACCAACACAACCATCCATACTTCATGCTCATGTTGCAAAGCTTCCAACAATTACAACCAGTCATTTAGGTAAGGCCATTCACACAATGGGTATTGGACTTCATTGGTTCGATGAATCCACCATCTTCTGTCGGGCACAAATATTTTCTTACTGCTACTGATTATTTTACTAGATGGACTAAGGCCATTTCTTGTAGATAATTCACCGTTGAGGTAGTGAACAATTTCCTTGAAGCAGGTATCAATAATCATTTTGGATGTCCATTTTCACTAGTTTGTGATAATGTTTCAGCCTTTTCTTCATTAAAATTTTGGGGTGGGCATTTGACCATAGGATTATCATTAATTTTGCCTCAAATTATTATCCTCAAGGAAATGGCTTAGTTGAATCTACCAACAAGAACCTTTTGACTATTATTCGTAAGCTAATTGATAAAAATTGAAAGGATTGGCAATACCCAATTAAGATTTTCTCTTTGGGAAGATCACACATGTTAGAAGGCCTCATTTGGGACATCTCCATATCACTTGGTTTACGGTTTTGAGCCTATTTTTCATATTCAATTGAGAATTCCTACCCTCCAATTCATTAATGAGTATTATGAGGAAGGGGAACATTTAGAAGTCGGTCTAGCTGAATTGTTGTAGTTAGAGGAAAAGAGAGATGAGGCATTATAAAAAATTTCCAAACACCAGGGTATAGTCAAGCGATGGTTCAATCACAAAGCTAAGGTTAAAGCCTTCAAATTTTTTGATCTAGTTCTATGTTGGGATAAGGCACATGAAAATGAAAGGGGAGCATGGAAAGTTTGACAAAGTCTGGCTTGGCCCCTTTCAAAATATCTAAAATCTTGGGAGATAATTCTTTCTGGTTAAAAAGTATCACTGGAGAGGATTTCCCATTGCCAATCATTGGGAATATCTAAAGAATTAATTCCTTGTTTGAGTTGTTTTAGCTCAACCTATAAATAGTTAGCTTGGGTATCTACTTTCTTTAGGTTAGGTTTTCTTTTATTTTTTTTGCTTTGTTTTGTTTTGGTTTGCTTTGTTTGGTTAGTATAGGTGGTTTTCTTTTTCTTTTTTTCTTTTGGTTTTGTGGGGTCTCCCTATTGTCTAGTTGGGTGTGTTTTGGTTGTACAACAATCATTTTATTTATCTGGGACTACTTTAAGTATTTATTTGACAAACTCTAATCATTTTTTAGAAGGGATGGTATAAGTCCCCCATTTAGTGTCACATGAACTAAATGTATAAAGAGGATAAGTCATTGAATTGAGTTAGTTCTAGAATGTGTTCAAATCTTATATTTTATACACATCTTAAGAATCATGAGGTTGCTATTAGGTTCCTTGTGAAGTCTTTTTAAGTAAAAAATCCTAGATTTATGCTTTAGCACCAGTGTGATTCTCAGCGCTGAGTGAGAGTTTCATTTCTTATAGGTTGAAATGAAAAGAGTGAAAAGGAAAGAAGAGGAAAAGAAAAGATTGAAAATAAAAAAGAAAGAATTCAACTTCTCAAGAGGATCCAAATATCTCCATTGGGGCTATGGACGTCTGACTGGCAGCAGAGTTATGTTCGAGGGAATCACAGTGATAACCTCATCGAGGCTATTGATGCCTGACTGAAAATGAGGCTCTATCTAGGTTGTTTTTGGAGTTAGAATCATTCATGTAGCTTAACTTGACTAAAATCAATTTTTGCAATAGCTTAAGGAGGGAAATTAATACATCTACACAAACTTGGATTTTCAGCACATGAAGGGCTAGCTTGTTCATTGGTTTTTGAGCCTTTAGATTATCGGTTGATCTCATGTGAGGATCAAACTAGAGATTTTGGGTTCTTGATTCCAGTTTGTCATCAAAATTCTCTAGAGAATTATCTCAACAGAGTCACCATTTTTTGTGCAATTTTTGCACACACGCCCCACCGGAGCTAGGGACCCTCTTTATTGATTTTTTTTTTTTGGGTTTTTTCTTTAGGTTCCACCTTTCCCCCTTAAGGGATAGGTTCCTTCAAATTTTTATTCACCTCACTTGTTGAGCCTTAACACTTTATTTGCACTTTAGGTGTTTTTATTTGCAACATTTTGATCTTGATTGATGCCTCACTAGTAGAATTTGGCAAATATATGACTACGTGACTAAAAATTTTAGTCACAACAACTAAAAATGACTAAATTCTACTCTTTTTTTGCAACTTAGCTATAAATGAGTAAATAAATGACTAATCTGGTCATTGACTAAAAAATTATTTAGTCACAAAAATAAAAATGACTAAATAGTTAGTCATCAAATCCAAAGTGGACAATTTTTTTAAAAAATTATTTGGCCAATTATTGGCGCGATGTATTCATGTGCACAATGTATTGGTGTGATTATTCACGTTCATTGCAGACCTCACTTCATTCATTCATTACAGACCTCGCTTCATTTGTTAGCATGGCATGAGTCATTTTGATCAGTTATACTAGCTACTTGCATGGGTGATAAGGATTTTGAGAGGACCTAGACACTTCTAAAAAGGCAGGTAAGGGCAAGGAATTCAGAGTTTTTTGCAACAAATTTGAATTCACCGAGGCCCTCTGTAGTGAAATCAGATTTGGGGATGCCCTCTGTAGTGAATTCAGAGGTAATTCGAAACCCTCATTACATTAAACACAAATTCAAAATTCTCATTACAATCTATTGCTCTTAATAATTTTCTACTGCTCTTAATAATGTTCTTTTACAATCTTTCCATCTTTCTACATCATAATGTGCTCGAGCTAAATATAATAAAATTTGGGTGTTAGTGCCAAATTAGAATTTCCCCAAACATTTTTGATACATTTTCACTGCAAGCACAAAATTTCCTTGTGCAAAGTAAACAAATGCTAGATTTACCCACACATCAGGGATCTGATCAAAGATGTTTCTTGTTGTAGCTTCTTGTAGCTATGTAAATATTTCCTTTGCAATATCAAATTGACCCCTTTTAGCTAGCACAATGGCTGCCACATTTGTAACATAAACATTTCCTGGTCTTTGTGCTAACACTTTACAATACAGTTCTCTATCCTTCTCAAGATGTTGTGCCTCTACCTTTGGATCCCTCCTCTCATTGTGAAAAGATGCAACATAATTTTAATTTCCAAGTGAAATGTCAACATAAGAATCCTTTGCATCTGATTCACTTTGTGCAGCTATTGTTTCTTTGCTTTAAGCTAGTCATTTGTTTTCAGTTTCATTTTGCCATAGATAAAAGTATTTGATGAGTTTTTATCCACCTTAAGTGCATCCCCAATCAATTATAGGATTAGTTGGATCTCATTCTGAGCCTGAGCCATGGTTGCAAGACATAGATATGTATCCACATAATCAAGAAACTTGAACAATATTAGCTTTTATAAAAGATTTTATTTTTTAGTATCATGTAGCTTTTCAAACAACCTAGCAAGATTAAATAGTGTTTTTACTTTATCCCATGGTAACTCAAGTGAAACACCACCTTCTTCTAGTTGATGGAAGAATTTCATATCCTTAAAGAGCACAGGAAAAACTACAAAATTAGCATTGGGTATTTTATTTATGAATTCAACCCAAATGGCATTTCCTAATGCCTCCATAAATTTTTTTTGAGCCAAATCTAGTTCATCACACTCAAAATGAAGAACCCCAATGTTGTTTAACAATTGAACAGGTACTATGCACAAAAATGACTAGAAAGATTTATGTAGAGGAAAAACATCATTTCCTAATGGCTCCATAAAATTTTGTTGAGCCAACTCTAGTTTATCACACTCAAAATGAAGAACCCCAATTTTTTTTAATAATTGAATGGGTACTTCTTCTCTGCTCTTCTTCTGAAGAGAATTTGGCATCTTCAGAGAATCTAAGGATGCGCTGGGATCTAAAGATATTAATAATTCACCCATCTTGATAAATGCATTGGCATCATGTGGATCTATACGAGTTTCCTTTCTTAAAATTTCCAAACCCTTCTCTTCCTGCCCTTGCTAAGCATATATATGGCCTACAAATTTTAAGCTCTTACAATTCTCAGGCTAGACCTCCAAAACCTTTTCAAAATTTGAGAGAGAACTCTTAATATCTCTCAACTTCAATTGAACCTATCCACAAAATCCTATGGCCTCTGGATTTCCTTGAATGATGTCATGTAGTAGTGGCCAATGGTGTCATAATCACCTTTACTTTGATAAGATTGTGCAAGATTATAATATGAATGAGATTTCATGAGAGAGTGGTCAGTTGAAACAATAGCTATCTCAATCAACCATTTCCACAAGAAAATGCTGCCCTGCAGTGAAGAAAAAATGGTTTGTTAAATGATTCAATACCATTGCAGAGTACGGGTATAATTCAAAGTCTTTATAAATTTTTCCATTCCTTCATGAACACTACCTTTTTTGCTAACTATGAGAATCCTACAAGTAAAAAATGCATAAAACTAACCACAAATATTTATGTAGAGGCAGAACATCATTTCTTAATGCCTTCATAAAATTTTGTTGATCCAACTCTAGTTGATCACTCTCAAAATGAAGAACACCAATGTTGTTTAACAATTGAATGGTTACTTCTTCTCTTCTCTTCTTCAGAAGAGACTTTGGCATCTTAAGAGAATCTAAGGCTGCACTAGGGTCCGACGATATTAATAACTCACCCATCTTAAAATTTCCAAAGCATTCTTTGCCAGCCCTTGCTGAGCATATATATGTCCTACAACTTTTAAGCTCTCATAGTTCTTAAGGTGGACCTCCAAAACCTTTTCAAATTTTGAGAGAGAACTCTTAAGATCTCCCAGATTCAATTGAACCTATCCACAAAATATCATGGCCTCTGGCTTTCCTTGAATGATGTCATGTAGTAGCATGTGGTGTCATAATCACCTTTACTTTGATAAGATCATGCAAGATTATAATATGAATGATATTTCATGAGAGGGTGGTCAGTTGAAACAAGAGTTGTCTAAGTCAATTGTTCCACAAGAAAATGGTTCCCTGCAATGAAGAAAAAATGGTTTGCTAAATGATTCAATGCCATTATAGAGTACAAGTATAATTCAAAGGCTTTATGAATCTTTTCCATTCCTTCATTAACACTACCTTTTTCACTAACTATGAGAATCCTACAAGTTAAAAATACACAAAACTAACCACAAAGATTTATGTAGAGATAGAACATCATTTCCTAATGCCTCCATAAAATTTTGTTGATCCAACTCTAGTTCATCATGCTCAAAGTGAAGAATCCCAATGTTGTTTAACAATTGAATGTGTAATTCTTATCTACTCTTCTTCAAAAGAGACTTTGGTGTCTTAAGAGAATATAAGGCTACATTTGGGTCTAACAATATTAATAACTCACCCATCTTGATAAATGCATGGGCATCAGGTGGATCTATGTGATTTTCCTTTCTTAAAATTTCCAAAGCCTTATCTGCTAGCCCTTGTTGATCATATATATGACCTAAAAATTTTAAGCTCTCATAGTTTTTAGGGTGGACCTCCAATACCTTTTCAAAATTTGAGAGAGAAATCTTAATATCTCCCAACTTCAATTGAACATATCCATAAAAACTGTGGTCTCTGGCTTTCCTTGACTGATGTCTTGTAGTAGCATCCAATGGTGTCATAATGACCTTTACTATGATAATATCATTCAATATTTTAGTATGAATGATTTTTCATGAGAGGGTGGTTAGTTGAAACAAGAGCTATCTCAATCAACTGCTCCACAAGAAAATGCTTCCCTGCAATGAAGAAAAAATGGTTTGCTAAATTATTCAATGCCACTACATAGTATGGGTATAATTGAAAGGATCTACACATCTTTTCCATTCCTTCATTAACACTACCTTTTTTACTAACTGTGAGAATCATACAATTAAAAATTGCACAAAACTGACCACAAAGAGTTTTCTCCATTTCAAACAACAAAATTGCCAAAAAATGTTAATAAAATTATGTTGATTTTCATGCCAAAAAAAAACCATGAGACCATAGCTTGTTGCTTACTATTATGCTTTGATATATTTTTTCCAAGCATCCATAGCTTTTTTGAAATCACTTGTTTTAGGCTTTTAGCCATAGCAGCAAGGTAGTGAACTATTTGATAAAATGCTTTGGTAGACATTGTATGAAAAATGTGGTAGCACAGACAAGGTAGTGAAATTTTTGAAAAAATTCCTCAAAGAAATGCGGTCTCATGAAATGCTATGAGAAGCAAATGCAATTGGCAGCTGCTCCTAGTTATTAGTTATGCAATGTGAATTAATTGCATAACTACTTAGGTTGACTTTGTAAAAACTATATTGTAATTGAAATTTTGTCATCTATCAACATCTAGTTATTATTTATGCAATGTGAAGTAATGATTTGAGTTTGAAATATGTGCAATGCAATGTAATTAGAAATTTGAATATAAACTACAAAAATCTATTTTCACAATTCATTAGTTAAACTCCCTATTTTATTTTCTCTCTATAACTCTATTGCTATGGAAATTCCTTTCAATTAAAAATAATAATTTGTGTCTCTTAGTCTACAATATTTTGATGCTATGTGTAGAAAATTAAAGATGGATCAACATCAAAGGTTGAAATACCATGCATTTGATGAGAGAATAGCTGATGAGAGTGACATGGATAAATATCCATGTCCATGTAATGACTGTCTTGGTGGAAAGGTGAAAAAATAAGTTAGATTTATCGACATATGATAAGATATGGGCATATTAGTATAGGCCCTTGTAATGTCAATTATTATGAAGATATGATAGAATGGTAGTGTGAGAGATGAAGAGGCAAAAATGTTAGATAAAGGGTTTGAAGTTTATAGAATGTTGAATGGGGGTCTAAATGATGATTGGGCCAAGTTGATGGAGGATGCTTCAAAGCCTTTGTATGCTAATTACAGGTTAAGTTGTTTGAAAACAATCCTTCAAATTCTTAACTTGCAA
>CM021105.1:276404711-276432072 GCA_007115665.2 Sequoiadendron giganteum
GTAAGTTCACAAAAACCCTCTGTAACAAGTGTATAAGAACTAAATTTGCTTCTACAAGTAGACACTTAAAAAATTAAGTAGGAGTAAATTCTTCATCATGCCACCCAAAAGAAGTAAAATTGCGAGTAAAAAGGAAGAGTCCACAGTTTCTAAATCAATGAAGAGGTCCTTGCAATAATTTGTTTTAGATGTGTTACCTAATTCTATACACAAAGGATCCAAAAAGGTGTTTAAAGATATAGCCCAAGGATATAGAGACCCAATTATCCCTATCTCAGGGTGGGATCTATTTTGGTACTTCTATGAAAAAAGGGTTGAGAAGATACAAGTTTTGAATCCTTGGACCTTAGATTTGGCCAAATTGATAGTCCTAAATGTCTTCATAGATGTTGAATTTATTAAAGTATTGGCACAATATTATCACTTGGCTACCAGGGCTATAAGAATTCCAAATGGTTCAACTATCACTAAGATCGACTTCGATAGAAGTGAGGAGGATTATAGGAGATTGAGAAAAACCTATAGGAGTGATTAAATTACTTTACACATGAAAAAGGGTGCAAACAGTAGGAGGATACCTATCTCCCCCTCCCAAAATGAGCCATTTTCCATAGAAGACTTCCAAGTATATTTCAAAATAACTTATTTTTCTTTGTGCCAAATTCTTGGAATAGATGTTGAATAGAGGATGCCAACATATCTCATGATGATTTCAATGAGGATACACAATCCTGAAGTCAACATTGAGTATGACTTTGCTACTAAAATTGAGAAAGGGTGACATAAGGGATTTTTGCAAGAGAGAACTTAGCTCCCATCACTTTCAAGAAATAATCTCTGCTATGCCATTTAATATTGTACCAAAATAGAAATAGATGGACTAAAAGAATGTTTTTGGGAATGATTTATGATGAAGGGAACGGGTTTCCTATACAAAACTAGTGTTACATCTAGGATAGTAGATGTAAAAATAGTGATTATGTAATATTTCATGATGATTTCATAGTAAAGGTCATGACTGATCTTGGTCATATTTCACCAAGATTTCCTAATTAAATCATGCAAGTATTAAAACCTTTAGCATTGAAGCCAGAGAAGGGACACACTAACAATTTTGGTGTTTGTTTCTTCTGTGTAGACCAAATAGTAATAAGGGTCTATGGGTGTCCTCAAGCCCCACATGTTTTACCTAAATTTATTTCTATTTGAATTGCATTTTTATAATTTATGTGGAAAAATATTATGGATGGAGCACAATGTTATGAAAAGATAGAAAAGGGGACATTCCTCCTTGACCTAATTTAATGTGAGGAGCTATCTCTAGGGTTTGACACTCTTGAAGAACTGCAAAACTATTTGAACATGCAGTATTCATTAAGGTCATGAGGAGAAAGGATCTTTGATCTTGAAGGGCATATTAATTTTATAAAGAAGAAAATTCTCACTAAAGTTGGGATTACACATGTAATGGATTATGAAGAAGATGTAATAAGAAAATTTTATACACTTGATGAAGTTTTTCAGAGGAAGAGGAAGTGGGAAATCATAAAGAGGATTGAGGAGGAGAAGAAGAAAAGGGACACTGGATTCCAAGGATTCTATGTTGAACCAGAAAAGAAACCTGAGGGTCACTCTTCAAGACCCTCCAAGATGCCCATCAAATCAAGAGGTATTGTAATCACAAATCCCCTACCAAACACTACCACAATAGAATCAAGAGTATCCCCTGAGTAACCAAGTCCTAAAAGGCAGAAGACACATGGAGTGGCCTATGAAATAAGTGAAGGAGTAGGGGATATTGAAGAGGTAGCCGATGCACTTTTGAATTTCAAAGATGGTGAAGTTGATCAACCACCACCTAAGCTTGCAATTGATGCTCACAAACTAGAAGAAAGAGTGGATGTTCATGGGCATAATGATCAAGAAGTGCATAATGATGGAAGGGTGAATGTTGCCCTTAGATTTATTGAAGATGATGAATTTATTCAAATACCTAAGTTTAAGTATTTTTGGTTTAAGATAAAAATGAAAGAATTTGAGGAGAGAATCCAAATTAATAAGATGGGCACTGAGGAGTCACAACATGAGCAGATTTTTTCCCAAAATCTTGAAGAAATCAGGATTATTGAAATTACTGTTAGCCCCTGAGAAGAAATAAAATTGGTCTTAGAAAGAAATATACTAATTATTCATGGGATGGAGTTAAAAAAGATATTCTTACTAGATCAATTAAGAAACCAATAAGATCCCATGTTGGCTTCTAAATTCAATTTAGATGAGGGAATGAGTGGCATAGGTTACAATCCAAGACTTGAAACCTTAGCCTTTTGAACAAATCAAAAAATAATAATAAAACCAAGATTTCTTGATGTGGTAAAAGAAATGAGAGGGACTGCCATGGTAAAGACACTTCAAGATACATCATCATTGGAGGTAGCTACTATGACAATGCACTTAAAAATGTTTACTAGGGATGCAGTTAAAGCTATGGAGCTTAGATTGGTAGACTTTGAGAAAGCACAAATTGATTTGAATGATGAAGTGAATAGGTTATTCATAGAAAATATGAAATTGAAACAAAAATTGAAGGGAGAAGGTCCTTCCCAAAGCACATAATTAATAGTATACCAAGCCCCTTCCATCCAGACTGATACAAGTGAAATCACTGTTGAACAAGTTAATGTGCTAAAACGAGAAATTAAGAAGTTGAAAAAGAGTAATGAAGAAACAAAGGAAAGAGCAAAGAGAGAAACCCTCAAGGTATTGGAACAAATATTGGAGCATAGGGTTAAACTAATTATGGAAAAATTGTAAAATGTGTATGAATGTTATGTTTCCTTGTCACAAGCAGTTGATAAGATAAATGCCCATGTATCTATATTGGAGCCATTATTCAAGAAATGGCAACCTGTACATCACATCTTAACAACTTTGTGTAGAATTTTACAAAGGAGTGTTGAGGCCCCCATAAATTTAAATCCTATTGAGAAAATGCTCTAAATGGTCACAGATGAATTTCAATATACACGTTTGTAGAAGACCAAAAGATCAAGGAAAGAATGGATTCATTTCACATGCTAAAGCAGTGGTTCGTGCCTAAGATACTAAGGGATGATGATCAACTAAAAGACTCAAAGGATTGGACATATGAGTTTTGAATTTTGTTTCCCAATTGTGTTAATAATATACAAAAGGATGATGACATAAATATTCACCA
The DNA here is from genome assembly GCA_007115665.2 of Sequoiadendron giganteum. Taxonomy (NCBI): domain Eukaryota; kingdom Viridiplantae; phylum Streptophyta; class Pinopsida; order Cupressales; family Cupressaceae; genus Sequoiadendron; species Sequoiadendron giganteum. The sequence goes on from CM021105.1 coordinate 276,407,929, forward strand.
CCTCAATTTAGCCTTGGATGGAATAATTGCACTGGATGTTGGGTGCTCAAAATTAATCATGAATACCAAAGGGTTATTGGACATCAGATGGAAGATTCACTTGGCCAACACACAAAAAATCTAGGAGTACAAATGGCCTCATGATTACATAGTGTACCAATGGGAGTAGACATATCTAGCTCCCCCAGAATAATAGGCCTTGCAGTGAAGTGCCAAGCCTTGCAGATACTATGATGGAGAGAGGACCTTGCTAGATCTGAATGATCACGAGTACCTTATGATGAGTAATGGACTTTTGTATCTTGTGAGTATTGTGGACTTCAACATCTGATAAATTCTCTTCACTTCTCATCTTTCAATACTTTTAAAGTTTTATGTAATCCTATGTAAACAATGATAATTAATAATTTTTTATTTATGTTAAAAGTGGGTAACTGATAAGACACTTTTTGACATGTTAGTCAAGACAAAATTTTGAAACGTATTGTAAAATATTTTTGAAGATCAATAGAATGAAGTTATAATTGGTGGCCGAATTCTAGTTTCAATTGTTTGTTGAAGTGAATTAATGAATGTTATCTTGTTGTCTCCAGTTTGATCTTTCCTTATTATTTATCAATATATCAAGGGTATATCTGGTTTATCAAAACACATTTGTTGTCAAACAATTCATTTTTTACTACATTTTGGTGCCAGATCTTTGGTAATTATGGTTGCTTTCATTACATTCAAATTCTGAATTCTAGGAAATTATATACAGTAAATAGATTGATGGTTGTTTGGATAGTGAAATTATATCTCTTAGAAATTAACTAAAATATCTTGTCTTGAAATATCTATAAGAATTATTTTAACTAAAGAGGATTCTATGGTTATTTTTCTAACAATTCTTTTATAGTGCAGCTAGCTTGCTATTTTCATTCAAGACACAAGTCATGATCAAAGTCAAGCACATACAAAGAAGATGGTACTCTACTTCAAACCCTCAACCTCACTTAGTTTAGTATACTTACATGGGGATATTAAGGAAGTTGCTAAAAAATTAATATATATCATTTGTTGTTTGTGAAGGAGAATATTGTGAGATCCAATATGGCAGTGGATCAATATTTGATTTCTTTTTTTCTAATACTAATTTTTTTTAGGGTACTACAGCAACCAAGACGTTATACTTTAGAAAATCAGATTTTATAGTTATGGCGATTGATACAGATCCTCCTACCATTCTTGATCCTTTGATTTCATTGGCCAAAGCTAAGGTATTGATTTTTTCTCTCTCCTTGTACCATTTTGAATTTTGACATTATTGCAACCTTTTAAGATGTCAGATGGGCATTGCAAATTTTCTAGGTTAACTCCATGTGCCATGCAATACCTGAATCATTCCTTAATTTTTGAGAGATTTCCTTCAATCATCTCTGATATGTTTCAACCATTCCCTGGCAATCTTTACATCATGTAGATGTTGCAAAGGTGGATTGAAGGGATAAAAACCAATAAAATGAACACAATTTGATTCTTATTGTATAGGACGGTAATCACATGGGTAAAATGGAAAGATTGAAACTAATGAAATGATGTTTTACATAGTACAAAACCCTTTTAACTGTGAAGTTTCCCCATGATCAAATCCCCTGACTTGCTACCCTTTTTTTCTAATTTTGATGAATTGTAAGAGAATAAACCTAAATAACTTGCACAGGAACATCAAATTTTTGGACATACTGATGATGAGTTTTCAACCATTTGGTGATGCTTCTATGTATTTGTTCAAGTAGTTATTTTCTTGCAAGTTTAATGAATGCCTTAATTTTTGTTATTAATCATTAGTTTGAAAATTGCCATTGCAGAAAGTACCTTATGTGTTTGTGCCTTCAAAATTTGAATTGGGCGGTGCTTGTAAAGTGAATGGGGAAGATGATGTGACAGTTGGGAAACTTGTTATGAAACATTAGGTTAGTAATTTTTGGATGTTAAGGCTTCCTAGTTGGATATCAAAGATCTTTAATCATCAACTTAATTTGAAATTTATGTATAAATGGATTCTTTAATGGTGCAAGTCTTTACTGAGACAACACATGAACCAAGGTTGACATTTTTGTTGTCCAAGTCTGGTGGAATTATTGGGCTTGGTTTCTAGGAAATTAATGTTGATAATGTTGTTCCAGTTTGGTTAGTGTTGATATCCTTCATTCTATAATATGTCAACTTCATTATATAATCTGAGCGTATCACCTTTCTTTAATTTTGAGCAAGGTTCTGAAATCAAGGGTTCAATATGCATATTTTAGGCCTATGTTGAACACTCTATTTAAGGCATTTGTTGACAAAGCTACATTTTTTTAATTGATTTATCTTTCTATTTTGTTTGGACTTTCTTTTTTAAACTTGCAATATACAATACACTTTTATTCTTTTTGAATTAAGACTAATATTAATTTTCTTGGTAGGATTGAGGAAAAATTCATTCATGGAAGAAAAAGAAACACCCTATTTCTCATATTAGATGACACATCACATATAAAGGAGGAAATGTTCTACCTGGGTTATTGTTGACTGCATTGAAGGAGAGAGCTTCATATATGGGACATGATCAACACTCTCCTTGAATTCTACATGTTACAACTTTCTCCAGGAAGATTACCCACATTGAAAAAATTTTAAGAGATGAAAGGGGAATGTGCTCACATTTAAGGGATTCAAGCATGTGTTTCCATCATTGCAAAAGTTTTTTGGAGAAGTTTCTTTATTGTAGTCATTTCTCTACAATATTGTAACTCAGATTTTAAGTCTTGTGACTGAAAATAACAATTGTAATACTCTATTTCTAAGTTGTAATAACTAGAGCACCTTTCATTTATTAATAAAGTTCACCAATTTTTACTTCTCAATGGTTGTCTTATTGTGTGCAATTCATGATTTATGTGTATTTTTGTGTTTTATGCTCAAATCCTCAAATCAGTCAATTAAAATGATTAAATATACTACTAATTGACATCAATTACTAATTAAATTGACTAAATATACTACCAATTCACAAAAATAATTGAACATTGAATAAAAATGAATAAATAAGTGACCATATTAAAACAATTAATGACTAAATCAACAACTAAATAAGGGACCAGTTAAATATATGAATGAAGAAAAAATGACTAAATAAGTGACTAGATTATAACAATCAATGACTAAATCAACGACTAAATATATTAGTAGAAAAAAGTGACTAAATAAGTGACCAAATCACACCAATGAATGACTAAATCAACGAATAAATATACTACCAAATCGATCAATCAAAACAACCAATAAATGACTAAAAATGGTTTAGTCATCAATTTTCTTGTGTTATATATGACTGGAAATAAACTACTAGTCATCACATGACCAACTATAGTAATTTATAACCAGATTTTAGTAGTTTTTTAGGTAGTTTATTGCAATTTCTATACTAGTGCTTGGAGTTGTTGGTTTCATGTAAAATTTCCTTTAGCATCAAATTAGTCAAGTTTGGGAGAGTTTCAAGAAATTCACATGGTGTCGGATTCCCTGAAGGCCTAGTGGTTCGCTAAATCCACGGTGATCTAGATTATCGAAAGTTCAGATTCTCACTAAATTCTTGTAGAGATAGATTCTACAAAGTTTGCATAATTCACTAAATCTATCCTTAGGCGGATTCCCCGACGGAGGTCAGTTTTAGTAAATCCATTGTAACCCGGAATCTGCGAAATGTATTCCTTCACAAATTTCTCCTCATGACAAATTTCGTGAATCTGTGACTAGTTCATTTTCTCGAACTCCAAAGATGTCTTGTCATTACATTTATGACTTCTGTAGTCGAGGTAGTTTTTTCATTAATTCTAAATTGAGGTGCGAGTGATATGCAGTTAGCCTTATACTCATTACTCATTTTAAGGAGTGCATTGTGGAGAACATTTGGGCATTTTAGCATGTCAAAGGAGAAAATTTGGGCATTTCACAGTTGTTCAGCTAGGGTTTTTGGGTGTTCCTTCATATTTTTATTATGTGTCTTCTCAGTTAAAAGGTAGGGGTTTAAGCTTGTTGAGAATTCCATATTGAATCATAAGGCAAAGATTTTATGATCTAACGGTATTTCAACATTGTGGGTTTTTGGTGATGATTTGTATTGTGTTTGTCATTTGATTTTATAATTGTGAATTTGATATCGCTTTATTGGTATTTTATTTTGGCTCTACAAGGTTTTCATTCTTAATTTTAGCTCTGAATTCATTTCATGTACTTCTCATTTTGCATTAAGAGTTGAGTGAAACTAGGGCATCATCTTGCATGCTATTTGAGTTAGGGTTTCAAGCTTTCGGTCTTATAGTGATGCATTTCAAATTAAAGGAGGTATGAAATTGAATATGTGTGACCCTAAATGATCAATCTGTCCATGTTCTTAAAGATTTGAAAGTGATAATGAAACTTAAGATAAACCCTAATTTGTGATATATTAAATCAATCAACTTTGGGTAATTAAATTTATGGATTGTGATTCGATTCAGATTATAGATTGAATCCTAGTATGTAATTCAAGCATTTTGATTTAGTTGATCTTTAGTTTGAGGAGTTGAAGTTGGATTGTAGCGATTTCACTTAATCTTTTAGCTCCTGAATGTGTGAAGTCCTTCTTCATGAAATCTACTTCCATGCAGAAAACCCAAAAATCTTATTCTTCATAAAATTCTCTTGGATGTTGATTTCCTGAGTTCTTTGACTCTTGAAGAATGCACCTTTTCCTAGAAAACTTGAAATCCTATCCTTTTCCCAGAATCTGCGATGCCTTAGATTCCTCGAATTCGTGAGGGCTTAAATTCCCCAAGGTTGCAAAATGCACTATATATTCTTAAATTTGATCTTGGGAAGGATTCAAGGTGAGTCTCATGATCTTAGGGATGTTTGGTGATTGAAATTTGATTGAGTTTTCATTGTTCACAAAATCCACCTAGGCATGGAATTCCATAGGGTCAATTCCTTTTGTGGAATTTGTGATGGGCCAGATTCCTCGAAACACATGAGTACTTAAAATCCATGAATGTGTCAAAAACGTGAAACTTCTTGATACTTGATTTTGAGGGTTTGCAACTTGGTTTAGATGATTCTAATGATGATGTTAAGTCAATTGTATGTTGCATGTGTTCTTTAAGGATGTATTCAATGATGCAATGATGTTATAATGATTAATTATGCATGAAATTTTACTAATTATGAGTTTTTCTAACCAGATGTAGGCATAATCTAGAAAAGGAAAAGGTTCGAAGGAAAAATCCATTAAACCAGTTAAAGAGGAACCTATAACCAAAGTTGAAAGGATGAAGTATGAATTCAAGGGTATGAGGCCAGATCCAAGATAAATTCAACATGGTCCAAGGTTGTAGACACTAATATGGGTCATGTAGATTATGAAGACTTCAAGCAGAGAATGTAATGCAATGCACCTACTCCTCTGGCTCAGGTATTGGTATATACAAGGTTGGCACAAGCTGTTGGATTCCCACCTTTAGTGTAGTATCCAAAGTTAATCATGGAGTGTGCAAAACACTATGACTCAGATAGGAGGGTGATTCTTGGGCCTCAAGGGAGAGTATTGAAAAATCTAACTAAAGAATCTATAGTTGATGCCTTCAACATTGGTTCAGATCAAAAGTAAGTGAAGATAAAATTGAAGATAACACAATAATTATATGATGTTAATCCAGCTGAGGCCTTTGAGATTATGAATAGTTCGTGGGTGGACAAGCCAAAGTATTGCTACTCCAAGCTTCCCAAAAAATTGCATAGAAGTGACTTCAAGGTTGAATATAATGATATGATTACTCGTATTAGCAGAGTGATGGGATTAGACAAAGGTTTTATCTTTAAAGAATGGATGTTTCATGTCATTTCTCAGATTAAGAAAGGGAGTCATTACCATTAGGCATAAATTATTAGTGATTAATTAAGGAGTGTGCAAGACACCAAGACATTCACCATGACTTCATATGTTGTGTATATGTTGGCCAGGGCTTTTAAGTACAAGGGTCTAAGCTACAAGAGTATAATAGGCTAGGACAGAGTGTATGGTGTTACTTATTTTAATTTCAACACTTCCAATTTTAAAAGGGCCAATGATTCTTTTACCATGTATATAACTAGAACTCTACAAGAGTCTCTCCATATAAGAATTTCAGCAGAAGCAATGGACCTAATCAAGAAATATGGATTTTGGTTCATTCAATTTCTAAATTTTACTTATATCAGAGTACATGGATCCCCAAAGGTTCCATACAGACTTCCCATATATCCTACTGACAAGCTTATATTACTGGAGTTGACTAGACAGTTAGCTAATTTTGATGCCATTTTGCAAGAGATGCATAAAATAGGGGTTGGAGATGACTTCCCCTTGAGGATTGATAGCTTGGAAGCATTCCCTTCTTTAAAAAGTGCACATCATTTAGAAATTGAGATGGCCCATCTGCACTTGTATTATCATTCAAATAGAGGAATTTTTGATCCCTATGGAGTGGCACAAAGGAGGGAAAACATGGAGTATATACACAAAGACCATATTGAGGATTGTTGGGTTAATTATAGAGATGAGTTTGAAGTGATGAAGAGAAGATGTTCAAGGCTCTCTTTGAAATTGATAAGACCACATAGAGTGGAAAATGTGCTAGATCAAGTGGATGATGAAGAAGACCCAATTTAGTACCATGATTATATGTAGTTTCAAGATAAGCCAGTTCCTACAATCAATTCATCAAAAGATTAAGTTGTTGACTTGGATCAAATTACTGCTCCTGTGTTAAGGTACTCAAAGAAATGGGTTAAACATAAGGTTTTGGAACTAGAAGCAATAGATACCAATTTCACATTTGACTTAATAGGAGATGACACTACAACCCTTCAAGAGGAGGAGAATACCAAAGATGTACCAATTGTATTCAAGAGAAAAACTAGAAGCCAAACCAAAGGAAAAGAGCTTAAGAGACAACCAATGTCTAGGAGAAGAAAACCTACAAAGGAAATTATTGAAGAGGGAAATACAAAGGCTCAACCTTCCAAGAAAATGAATTATTATTGAAGGAGAAAAGATACCCCGGTCCAAGAAAAATGAGGTCGGTGAAAGTCAAGCCAAGATAATTGAAGTGGAGATCTCTAGAGAAAGGACGCAAGTTTATACAAGGAAGAACTCTCCAAAGCAAAAGGTTTATCCTCCATGTGCAAAAAATATTAAAAAGATAGTTGAAGAACTTGAGATAAATGTCATTGAGTCACTTGTTGATAAAGTTGAGGATACTAGGAGAGTGATTATAGGAAATAATACCCCTCAATCTCATCCACAAAATGCACAATTTGATGAGCCTAAGCAACAAGAAGAAGAAGATGAAGAAGAGGTTCAAACACTAAAGAGTGGAGAATTGAGTGATTTAAGAAGGAAATTAGAGAAATAGGTTCCTGAAGTACAATGTAAGGATAAAGAGCCAGAGAAAGTGGAGGAAATTCCATCTCAATCTCCTCAAAAGGACTAAGTGTTGGCATTTTTCACTGCAACCCACATGTACTTCCTAGAAGCTCCTATGAACTTGCCACATTCAATAATAAAAGACTAGGAAAGTATGGCCAACTTAATGAGAATAGCCATAAGGCTAATTCTCTTACACTTCAGACTCTATAAGATCCAGGAGGGTATTCCCTAACATGTGCTCTTAACATACGACTTTTAGATCATTCATTTTACACATAGGTAAGCAACAAATAGATTCCCTATTATTGTTAATGGATAAAAACCTTCAAGAAATTGGCTATTCCTTAAAAGGCTTCAGATCCAATTAACAGAGAATCAACTCAAAGTAAAGTAACTTGGTAGAAAATGTTTGAGTAAAATATCCTGAGGCCATAACACAAAAAATACAAGAATAAAACATGATCATAATTCCAATTCCATATCTTAAAGCACAGAGTCAAAAGAGAAAACTCAACTAGAGGGTAACTTTCATCTTGAACATTTAAGATCTATTATGAGTTGCATTACAATCCATAAATCTATACCTATGTTTATTACTTCTTTATAAATACCATTTGTTATATTGCATGGACTTATTGATTAACTTATGCATTTAATCGATCCTTTGAACTAGAGATATAGTTAAACATAATTCACAGTAAAGCACAAGTGAAGATCAATGAAAATCATCTTGGATTGATATTTCATTAATAATCCATGTAAAAATAACACAATAGGAGAGAAAATAAACTCCAAATATTTAAGAGTTTGATACAAACATGCTCAAAAACCCCATGATTAACTAAGTTCTCCAATCTGAATAAAATGTTTTTAAAACTTGGACTTACAATTCATACTCTCTATATCACTAGACTCCTATTTCTCATATTTTGGATATTTCAAAAGACCTCTCTCTCAGCCCAGAATTCCCTTTTATAAAACAAGGGAGCCAACAAGCTTCAGGCTGAAGAGTAAACATGTCCATTTGTGATTGGACCACTAAATATTAATTCAGTTACAACTCAATTATGCGAGTGGAGAGCATAAGACAAGTATCATCATTAGTTGATAAGTAGGAAAGAAAACATCGCTCCAAAGGCTGCTCCCCATACATTGAAGGCATGCTTAACCATTATAGTATTAACCCCATCTCAGCACCATGTACTTGGAGTCAAAAGGAGAATGCAAATTTAGAATATAATATCTAAGGCCAAACCTGTAGTATACATGACCAAGTTGCAATTCTCGACTATAACATTCATAAATCCAGTTCATCAGTGAACACCTTTTTCCATAATTCAAACTCCTCCTCGGAAGGCCACTAGAAAGCCACAACCTGATCAACCTTGTTTTGATAGGGAGCATACTTTACCATTATCAATGTGGCATTTTTATCAAAGTTCTCTAAGAAACTTATAACAAAAGACAACTTTTCCAATGTATTCTCTAGCATGCAGATGTTAGCATTTTTGCATATCTCATGTGTTTGAGATATCATTATATTGTTCATTTGATCCTTCCAAACCTATAGGGGTTTGACTTCATCCTGACTATGTAAAATATGAGGCAATGGGGTCAGGTCCTTTCCATCATACACATCTTTTGGAAATTTAATCTTGGACTCCATAGGGGCGGAAAATCCCCAAAACTTCTGTTCAACAATTCCCTTAACCAATTGATATGTTGCTATAACAGTAGGATATTTATCACCATGCTATTTTTCCCCTACCTCCATGAATTTCAACTTTTCCATTCTAGGGCTCCATTTTTTTAGCAATGGGATGGCCAATTATTTATCCCTTGGAAACATTTTTAGTGCTTGCAACATTAGGACATAATTTGCATGAACACTATTTAGCTTACTCTAGACCCTTTTGTTTAAATGTTTCAAAACAATGTCCACTATCACTGAATTGCTTCTCCCTGCTGCATCCCAGACTTGCTTTACCATTTTAGAATAGGCAATGTATAGTGCCTTTCTCTCATCTTGTAATTCCAAATCAAAAATATTCCTGATGATGTCCTCAAGAAAGTAGAAGTTGTGGAGAAAGGTTCCTGTTTGATGTTTTTCCTTCATTTGAGAGATAAAACCCTTAGGATCATGACTCCTGGGGCACACAATCCTTAGCCTATAAGGCCCAAGTAATTTATGCAACTCCTTCCATCCTCCCTTTTCCATAACAAAATCGGTAAATGTTGTATATTCAGGGAAGAAAGAACCTTTCTTCTGTTCAGCTGGAAAGTGTAATGCTTGAGCGCCTCCCAATTGCCTCATGATTTACAAGAATCTAATTATAAGGGGCACCTCCCTTGGTAAAACCCTTGGATTGACATTAGTGCCGAAAAACCCTAAAAACTTTGGTATTATGATAGGGGATAATGTCTCCCCAATTGTGCATTATGTTCAATTTAGGCCTTCTCTCCATCGGCCTCAAGAAGTCATGAACCAAAGCCTTCCTTAATTTAGATCCAAAGACATTATGGAAAGTTACATAATCAAACATATGATCATGCATATCAAGAATCCTAGTCCAATATTGGACAGACATTTCAATGTTTCCTTCCTTTTTCTTTAAATCCATATCTTTTTTAAACACACCCTGAACCCTATATAGAAACATGTGGATTAACAAGGAATACCATCTGAATCCAACCCAATTCTTCCCCTCCTTTAGGGCTTCTAGACCCGTATGCATCTTCTCTACCAAATAAGTGGCAAAATCATATACTACATTAAAACCCGGGTGTTGGAGATTTACGGCCATATACATAATATCAATAGGCAAGGTTTTCTTTAAGCTGACTCCTAGAACTTGACATAAAGAACAAAGAGTCTTCTTGAAATAACTGGAGAAATAGTCCAGAGGAAAAGGTTCAGGCTCATTCTTGCTAATTACTACCTTCTTCTAATTTTTTCCTCTTCTTGAGATAGCCAAATGAGGTATCAAAAGGGATGTTCTGAAAAAACCCCTATTATTTCTATACTCCTATCTAAAAACCTCAAAGTCGACAGGAAACATATCCTGACTCCATTTGTGCAATTTGAAAATCTTTGCCATTTCTTCTTTGGTTATCTTAATCATTTGCACACCAGCATGTGTTCTGACAATTCAGGCCACAGGGTCATATCTAGCAACAATGTCCTTTAAAAGATCTACATCCATATAAACATTAGGCACCACCAATTTACCCAAGTCCAACCTCCATGGATTACACAAAGGGACAGACAAATTCCTGTTCCCAAACCAATTGGAGAACAGTTTCCACCCTGTATATGGTAACTCGGCATCTCAAATTCCACACTGCTTGTCTGTCAGTCCTTCCAAGATTTGGGGCCCATAGAACAAAACCTTTCCCTACTTCTTCTTACTAGTAAAGGGCTCTGAAAAATCAATAATATCTTGGGATAAAGACCTGGTAGTGGTTTCAAAACCAGAACTTCGGGCCTTGGGTGCCATTTATACTAGACAAATGATAATCTGAGCTAGCATTTGCTTATTTCATTAAGGCAAGCAATTACAATTTACTCCCTATTGTCTTAATAGAAAATTCTTCAATATTCAAAATCCCCAGGAACTATCTAGACAAGCTCTACAAGTGAATCAATTCAAACAATTCTTTAAGAACAAAACAAGAAACAATCATGAATTTCCCAACAAGCAACCATAAAATCTTCTAAATTTACAAGAAAAGTTGTACGTGCTACTTACAGTTTCACTCATAGAACATCCAAGGCAGCGAATTTGAGAAATCGTAACAACAACTTGCTTCACTTGATACCAAGCAATTCTTCCTCAATGTAGAGATTTAGCACAAAGATAGTAACTCACAAATTTTAGCATTTAATTATGCAGGTAGAGTTGAACTCGACCATTACTATTCACATCATGTGAGATAAAATGGCTATACTACAACACCAGATTATTTTAAATACAAGTCATTGATCAAATGCAATGTTAACTAGGAGAATGGCTCAAATTTAGTCAAAATAGTTTGAAAATTCCATGTCCACCTTCCAATCACCAAACAGACAGGACAGTCACCTATCGGGCACCACATTAGCAAGGAATGAGCCCCATTTCTATTACCAAGGCACAACATTGGCGACCATGTGTCACCAAATCACACACCTTGCAACATTATTGAAATTGTAGTTTTAATTGTGCAAGGTCAGCGAGGAACGACCACGATGTGTTGGTATGGAAACAACTGTTGACATCAACCTCCATCATCTGTCAATGAACAAAAATGGTCCCCACCATCAAAAGGTGACAAATATCAGCATCTCGCACGCCTTGCACCATATTTGTGACTTTACCAGAAACCTTGCGAGGTTTGCGAGCAATAGTCAAGATTAAAATCACTTCATCTAATGGCTGTGTAATCTGTACATGCGAAAAGGTTATTCATAAAGAAAGGGACCGATTAGGTGGACAAGGAAATGACCCTCAAGGTCAAAAAATATTAGTTTAGAGATTTAATCTAAAATAATTCAATAGTCTAACACTATGAAAATATAATGCAGTTGTAATGCAAAAGACTGAAAGGATAGGTAAATGGGGCTAGTAAGTAATGACCAAATAGGGATAAAAAATCACTTAAGTGACCGACCACTATCAATAACAAGTCAAAACTCAAAAAGAAAACCCATGACCCAACCACTCAAATCTAAGGACAAAACATACCTACAAGGGAAAAAAAATAAAAGCTCCACCACTAAGCCCATGTATCTAGAGATGAAGACAAGAATAAAGAATGACATAATCAGGAGAATACTGATAAAAATCCAGAAAAATTTGAAGATAATCAATCTAAGGATTAGGAAAAGAAAAATATTTCTCAGGATGAAAAAAACATAGAACAACCAACCACTCATGATTGGTTGAAAGAATTATTGAAGCCTAAACCGATAATTGTAGAAGAGGAAACTCCTGATTGGGGTAAAATTTTAGCAAATTTGGGAAAATTAAAGGAGAGAAAGAAGGCAAGGGTGGTGTTAAGGATGACGAGAGATGAATTCAATAATAGAATTATTCATGTTGCCACACTTTCAAATGATAAGTATAAGGATGAAGTCAACCCATATAATTACAAGGTTGAAACCATCAATATCGGCCCCTCTACCAAAGAACAAGAAAAGGAAGATCTCCAAGAATCAGTATAGACCATCCTAAAGAGACTAGACAATGAAACATAGGTGAAAGAGAAGTTGCAACAAAAGATGAGAGAACTACAAAAAATATATCCAGCATTTAATCAAGCCTTTGCAAACACAAGCTAGTGAGGGTGTCTCATTTTTAGAAGGTTTGTTATCCAAGGAATCCATAAGTGAGATTGACAGAATGAGAGGGTGATCCCACAAAGCTGGTTTACAATTTCTGAGAGGAATTGATTTTTGTTGAAATCACATATTTTTAGAAAATATAATGATTTAAGCCTTTAAAAGTTCCATTTTAAGGATTCCAATTGAAGAGGGTTTGATCAAACTACCTTAGATCAAACCCCCTTGGATAGAACCTCATTGGTTTTAAACCATACCTATAAATGAGTCTCCTTTACACCTATTAAATTGATGATAAAAAACCAATTTTGATTTGCCTTTTGGGGGATCAAATGAATTCATTTAAAATTTATTTCAAATGATTATGGTAGTCGTCAAAATGAGCTATCCCATGAATATAATTTTAATATTTTTTGGTTTTATTATGTATGCATTTTTTTAGTTTTATTAAACATAGGTTTTTCACCGAAAATCAAGCTCTTTGTTTTGCACATGTGGAAAAATAGAAAATTATCAAAATATTTTTTTTTTAAAAATATGTTCGTGTTAGGTATTGATGTCCTTGATCCATTAAAAAAATAAAATTGAATTTCGATACATACAGAAAAATTTATGTTGTATACAGCCTGCCTATGTCTGAATTGTAATTGGTTTGAATTTGAAACTCTATTAAGGAAAAAATATGATACCAAATGAAAGTGCTAGATATCATAGTTAAAAATCTAAATTAAAAAAAAATAAAAATTTATCCTTCATACAAAAAAATTTATGTTGTATATGGTGAGCGTCACTTTTTGAAAATGTTGTTTTCTGAAAACAACCAATTTTCATGGGAGATGGAAAAAGAAGTACAATCTTATTCTAAAATTTTTGAAAATAATAATTTTAGTGTCCAGTTTGGCCAAAAATTGTAAACCACTATTGTGGGATCACTCGAGAGCCTCCTTAAATGTTAGTCAACAATAGATTGGTAGTGTATGCCAAAGGGGAGATGTTATGATAGAAAAGTTATAACACACACATGAAAAGGCTTTATCCTTCCTTGAAGATATAACTCAACTCACAACATAATGCCAAATAATAGATGATACAATCATTGTTGAGTTGAAGAAATTGATTGAAGTTCTAGAAGAAATACTAGTCAAGGAAAATGTCCTTACAGCTATGAATGTGAACAAGTCCATTGAATTTCAAGAAGGAGCTCATGATGGAAGCATCAAAGAATGAATCCAAGATCAAAAGAAAAGAAGGAAATATCAGATAGTTGTATTGCATTTCTAGAGATTTTTATAGGAAGAATTTTTTTTGGGAAAAATATTTTAAAGGTTGATCAATTACAAAAATGGTGGCATGAATTATGTTCTCCAGTTGAAGATGTTCCTGTAACAACTAATCAACTTGAGGATGCAACTATTTATATTTCCAGTTTGAATAAATATCAAGGGCTACAAGTAGATTAGGAAAATAATTTGGATAAATATGGAGAATATTTAAAGTCTATTAATTTAAGAATAAGGTTTATCCCAATCCCAAATCAGGCCGACCTAGATGATGTGCTTTCAAAGGTCAAAGAAATTTCTAGAAGTGGAGACATGGACAAGAGGGATGACCCAACTTGATTTCCATGAAAAAATTTGATGCAGAGCATGGGTGGAAAACTCTAAAAAATCCTCAAACAAGCAAACTTTCAATCTCTAAACATTCACATGATGGTTTTCATTCATTAGGCTTCAATCTCCTAGTAGTACTTTTGATTGACTAAAATGGGCACAAATTCCCAAGAATAATTGATCTCCAAAAGAAAAAACAATATTTGGATACCCTTTAGGTATTTATTAAACATATTAATAAATCAGATATGCTTACTTTGGAAGGAAAGATTCAAAACTTGATTGTTCTACTCTTGAGTAGGCTTGAAGTGTAGCAGAAAATTGTGGTTTTTTGGCCATAATGTTTTAGTGAAAATAGGATATCTAGAATATAAACATAGTTTCATATACCAATTTGGTCTTATACAACATATCTAAAAATAAAGGTAGGTTTATTTGTATGGAATTCTTCAAAAATGGACTATCCTTCTGCCAATTAGGCTTAAAACATGAAGAGATCTGACCTAGGGCATCACTAAAACATGTGAAAAATTTATTCCCTGGACCTAAAATTTTGAGTAATGAAAATATACACAATGAAAAGGCATTTCACCATTTTTTAGGAATTTCTACCATGGGAATTACAAGAAATGCGTTTTTCAAGTCCACTAGGAACCCTAGGTAGGGTTTCTGATTGCTTTCACCAAAATTCTTGTAACTTTCTTAATACTCAATAAAAATTGATGAAACAAAAATTAAATGAAATAATATTCACATAAAAACAACCTCCAATTGGGTTTATATCATTAACCAACAATACAAGTCCGTACCAAGCTCTAAAACAGAAATTTAATGTTCAAAAATGTAGAAACTAGGATGTCTTTTATTGATTTCACTTCAAAATGTAACCACACACCTTGGTTTCTACCTCCCCAAGGATATTTAAATATTTACCAACCATTTAAAACTTATTTTACAACTACAACCATTATAATTCTTTCATTTACACTTGTGTCTTTTCATATTCCATGTTTTGCAATATTTGCCACATTGACAACATTTTGCAAAAAATGACAACTTTAATCAACTTGAACCACCAACACTCCTAATGACCTAATATGGAATCTAACACACCCAACATGGTCTTAGATGACCTTATTACATAAATCCAACATAAGAAAACCAAAATTACAACTTTCACTTAACCTACCGAACCTAAGGCTCTCCTACACCGTACTCCCCATAAAAAATAAAATTTGAGCTCCATCTCATATATGAATCTTCTTTCTTGTCTTCCAATTCTTTTGAATGTGTGCATTTTTTATTTTTTTCTATATCTCAACCTCATTTTATTCAAATGGTTCACTTGTGCTTTCTGATCCAACAACATGCCTCTTGAGCCAAGGCCAATTTGGCACTATATACCCATGGTGGTCTGCTTGTCTCATTCTAGCTTTAGCTTGGACTTCCATTGGAGTTTTATTCTCTCTTTCATCCACTTTATCTTCTATACCTGCACAGGAAAAAAACATACCAAAGAAATCATATTCTTCTTCTTCATTCTTCACTTCTTTAACCACCTCATGTTGTTTATTAGACAATTTTTTCTTTTCTCTTGTTTCTTTCTTGGTACCTCCTTACTTTGCAAGTCTCCACAAACTATTTTCCTCAACATCTCCATTCTTCTTTATCAAACAAGTCTTTTTCACCTTGCTTCTTCTTGTCTTCGTGATACCTCACCTTAGGCCTCTTTCTTTTCCCTTGGTCTAGTCTTTTGGCATCTAGGTTCTTGCTTCAACCTACAAAAAGACAAAACACAAACTCCAAAAAAATTTCCCAGATCGTTTAGGATTTGACACCAATTTGATGCAGAGTAGGGATGGAAAAATCCAAACAATCCTTAAACAAGCAAAATTTCAATCTATAAACATTCACATGATGGTTTTCATTCATCAAGCCTCAATCTCCTATTAGTAATTTAGATAGACTAAAATGGGAAAAAATTCTCAGGAATAATTGATCTCCAAAAGAAAAACCAAGATTTGGATAGCCTTTAGGGATTTATTCAACATATGAAGAAATCATACATGGTTACTTTGGAAGGAAAGGTTAAAAACTTGACTGTTCTACTCTTGACTAGGCTTGAAGTGTAGTAGCAAATTGTGTTTTTTCGGCCATAATTTCAGATACCCATTTGGGCTTTATACAACATACCTCAAAATCAAGGTAGGTTACTTTGTACGAAATTCTTCAAAAATGGACTATCCTTCTACCAATTAGGCCTAAAACATGAAGAGATCTGACCTAGGGAATCACCAAAATATGTGCAAACCTTATTCCCTAGACCTAAAATTTTGAGGAATCAAAATATACACAATGAAAAGAAATTTCACCAATTTTTAGGAATTTATACCATGGGAATTACAAGAAATGCATTTTTCAAGTCCACTAGGAACCCTAGGTAGGGTTTCTGACTTCTTTCACCAAAACATTTGTAGCTTTCTTAATAATAAATGAAAATCATTGAAACAAAAAGAAAATGAAATTAGATTCACTTAAAAACAATATCCAATTGATTTTAGATCATGAACAAACCATAAAAGGCTGTACCAAACTTTAAAATAAAAATTTAATGTTTAGAAATGTAGAAACAAAGATGTCTTTTATGGATTTCACTTCAAATGTAACCACCCACCTTGGTTTCGACCTCCCCAAGGATATTTAAATATGTACCAACTATTTACAACTGATTTTCAAACTACAACCATTCTAATTCCTTCATTTACACTTGTGTCTTTTCATATTCCATGTTTTGCAACATTTGCCACACTAACAACATTTTGTAAAAAATGACAACTTTAAGCAACTTGACCCACCAACACTCCTAACGAACTAATATGGACTCTAACACACCCAAAATGGTCCTATATGACCTTATTACATAAAATAAACATATGAAAACCAAAATTATAACTTGCACTTAACCTACTGAACCTAAGGTGCTCTTGAACCAAACGTGCATGCTACATCAAAAGTGCTAGAGTTATATGTCACATGTGCATTAATTTTTGTGCCCAGGGCCTTTTATTTAATTGTAAAATTCCTTTGAGGCTGACCTTTTGTAATATTTTATTGCAAAATTAAATTGGGATTTCTAAAGCTTCCAAGGTCAACCTATTTGGTTGACCTAATGTAAAACCTAATTTAATTTTCTCCGTAGGTCGACATGTCAAGGGATGTTCTATATATTGAGGCTCTCTCCTTATTTGTAAGGTTGTTATTGTTTTTGTTGCTACTAGACATAATTTACTATAATTGTTGCAAAATTATGGTGAAGTGAAAACAATTGAAGATATTGTCCTTTGGTGCTCTTCTTTGTGTTTTTTCATTTATGCATGGTTCTTGTGTTTCAAATTTGTTATGATTTTCTTTGAGTAAGTGGTTTTAAGGCTAAGAATTAGAGCTAGTTGCAGTTTTTTCATGTTTATGATAAAGTGTTTAAGATTTTGAGGAATCTTCGGTCCATACTTTTAGTAATTTTTTTTATTGTAAGTTGTTGTGTAAAGTTATCCTGGGCCTAATCTTTGTTGCACGCAAATTCAATTATGGATGTGTATACATTTCATGCTTTTGGATGAATGTTTGAATGTTTACAATCTAAAAATATTTAATTTCTCAGAAGATTGCACTATTCTTGTGATATATTGAATTTAATCTTGGTTAAATAGGAATTGGTTTTATAAGATTTGTCCACCTTGAATGCTCTATTATTTTCATGAGTGATCTTAGGTTTTAGATTAGAAATCTCTCTAAACCCTCATCTTTTTATATTTATTTGAAAAACATTATTGAAATAGGATACCTAAAGTATCACCATATTGCTGTATCTAATGAATTTGAAGCTTCCAACATTTGATTTGTAAGTCCCCTTGTGATTACCAACAAATCAAAATTTTAATTTGTTTGTTCCATTGTCAAGACGTAACATTAGAGACCTTGGGGTTATTTCTTGAGGCTTGTTGATAGAGATTTACCTTTCAAGAGAGATAGGATACTTCTATTTTGTTTGATTTGTTGCAGTGCTAAAAACACCATCAACATGCACCCATTCCTTCCTCTCTAAATCCTTATGGACATCCTTGAGAGATCCTCAGAATGTGATAAATAAGATAAATCAAAATATAAGATCACAAAAGATAAAAACAATGTTGTTGTATCACTTGCCATAGATGTTTGATGTTTCAAGATGTTATCCATCAATTATTTCTATTGTGGGAATGATTTATCCATTAAGACAAATGTCATGATGTTGATGATGATTCCAATAGGTAGGTAGTTTAACACTTGGGCATTATTTTAGTTTGATAATGATCAAGTCTTTATGATTTTTTTTTTGGAATATTTTGGATTCCGATGTTTGGTTTTATTAATGATTGCTTTGTCAAAGAGTGAGGATTATGATTGGTTTATTATGGATAAAGAGTTTATTATAAATAGGTGAAGATGGAGACACATTTTTGTTGTTTTGGTTTTCTAAATGTTTTTATGCTTTTTAGATTATTTGATGTTATTTTTGTCATTTTTTGGATATTCAATTTTTTTGGGTGTTTTGAAGAGATTTAGAGACCAAGAGGAGGACCTAATGGGATTTAATTATTTCCTCAAAGGCTCATTTATTGATGGCCTTTCCTATGTTCAAGCTCAGAGACAACATAGTTTGACTAACCACAACTGACATTGGCTTTTTATTTTTCTAATTTTATAAATGTTTTGGATATTTCAAGGATATTTAGATGTTTTTGAATTTTTTTTATTGACATAAAAACCTAAAGGGACTTACCTAGTGCCTCGAGGGCTCATCGATCGATGGAATTGCCTATGTTATACGCATAGAGACAACATAGTTTGATTATTTGACTAAAAAGCATACAATAATTTTTGGGATTTTTGATGTTTTACAATTTTTTTGGGTTTGATAATTTTATAAATGTTTTTGGATTTTAATGGTTTTTAAATGTTTTTGGATTGTGATGGATTTTCAAATGTTTTTTGAATTTTGATAGGGTTTTTGTGAATGATGGGATGAATAAGGATCAAATCGATCTACTAGGTTTGAGAAGTTTCCCCAAATCTAGAATAGGATTATGCTTACTATGGATAGGTGTTAGCATATACTTGTCATTGATTTCAAAAGGGACAAACTGGTAAAGGGGATTGAATGCATTGTGACAAAGGATGAGTGTGAGAGTAGTGGATCTGATGGAAGATTTGAACTGGGTTTCTTGAGAACTTTCTAGAAAGGTATTGTGCAGGTTGAGGAAGTGAAGGATGCACCCATAAATGTTTTATTTTTTCTCTTAGATGTTAGGTTTTATTAGTTAAACCCTAAGGATACTAGCATTCATGGTGTTCAAAACAAATTTCTATTTTGGTGTTGACCTGGTATCAATAGTTTTCAGTTGCATTAGTTGCAACATATGACTTACAGTCGTAAGGGTGACCAACCCCTCTACCTAGCACCTTAATGTCATACATCCCTTTTCATATTGATGTAACAATGCATGGTCAACAAGAGAATGGGAGATTTATCTTCAACATCTCAATGATCATTTCATCAGAAAAGCAACAATGTATTGGTAGAATTTGGGAAGAAGTCTCCTCGATGGAGGGATAAGGAGTGTGGAAATGTTATCGATGAGACTATATGGTGTCGGTGAGACCTTTTTCAATGTCTCTCTAACATGAAAATGTGAAGGTTGTGCTCGAGTGGGAACCAATCATAATGACGTGGGTGACAGAGATGACAAAGAAGACACATGGCATGAAAATATTGGATGAACTATAATCCACATCTTCTTTGTGGATTACAATGTAGTGACATGGCAATGAGGTGGATAGGTGATGTCATCAAGGGTTTCCATTGGCGTGAATAATGATCATCAATGAGAATTTTTTGAATGTCTCCTCGACAACCCGATGACCATTCTATCAGTGAGACATCGATAGTTTGGAAGGACTTTCTTGTATGTATCTTCGATAGGGTGATGGGAGGATGATGCCGACTATGGGACCCAATAAGAAGGTGATCATGTTGGATGGTGATGTATGCTGACAAAAGGTGACCAACAATTTCTCAATAGGAAATTCACATCCTCATTGTGAATTACATGTCATATGGGCCCGTGTTTCTTATCATGTGTTTGAAGGTGGCTCATTTTGAAGAGAAAGGTAAACTTTGATGAGACATTAGCGAATGTCTCTTCGAAAAAGCAATACATGATGTTAAGGGAATACTGTAAGATCAACGATGAGGATTTAAATGACCAATTATCCAACGGTTAGAGTTAAAAGTTTTGATGATGAATAGGATTATGGTGCGAGAGAGAAGATTGATGGCCATAATTCAAAAGTAGAGATCTACAATGACTCAATAGTGTGAAAAAGTATTTCAATCTGGTAACTGACATAGGAATGAAATTAAATCATCCATTTGCTCCAACAAAAAATTAAGAGAGGATGTCTTATCTACTAGTCGGTGGCACAAAGAGTCATTTTGTTCAAGATCAAATCAGATCAAATGTTAGGAGAATGTTTTGAATGCATACTAGATTCCAAGATTTGATAGAGAGCCAATTTGGGAAACTTGTTTGAAATATGATTTAATGTTGTATGAGTCAATGTAGGAGATGGCGATATCTAAAAATCCTATCAGATGTATTAATGATGAGCCAAATAGTGGTCTGTGGCTTGATGTAGAGGAAACATGTTGAAGAAGGTGGCAAGTGAAAAACCCTAAAAGATATTTTTTTGTGATGTAAGAGAAAAAACGAGAAGAAAAATATAGAACTAACGAGTTTAAAAATCTGAAAATGCATGAAGCTAGTTATAGTGGAGTATGAGAGAATAGTGAGAGAAAGCTTATGTATTGAATTGATGTATTGTAGGTTGTGTAGAACCATTTTATGCATAATTTATTGTAGAAATTTGTAAGAGGTTGTAGCCTCCATTTGCATTGATTTGTAGCTCAGATCAGGGTGTTGTAGCACCCCTAAAGTTGTTGCTTCTAAAATAGGGAGTTGAAGCTTCCTTTGGGTTGTAGTCCTTTAAACTTGTAACCAAACTTTGATGTTTGTGAGGCTAGATTAGGATAGTAGATCCTAACAACATTTTTCACCATGTTTTTCCCATCTTGGGTTTTCCACACATATCTAGTGTCATGTGTTGATCTCTCTTGTGCTTGTGGTTATTATATTTGTTAGTACTTCGATCTGCACATTTGAGTATAAGGTTGAATCTGCAAAAAAAATTTAGGACTAAATTTTTTAATATCTATTGATTCACCCCCCTCTCAGTAGATCATTATGTTCTAACAATTGGTATTAGAGCCTTAGGTTCCCTAGAAGAAGCTTAATCAACTTGGGTAGATCTTGGATAAGAAAAAACAATGGCATGTAAAGAAGGATCAAGCAAGCCACCTAGATTCAATGGAACTAACTCTTCTAAGTTGAGCTCTCCGATGAAAGGATACTTATGTTCTCTTGGACTTGATGTGTTTATGTCAGTTAGGAACAAATATGTTCCTCCTACTACTCCTACTAATGCTACATGAAAGAAGGAATCTAAGAATAATGAGAAAGTTTGGTTCACCATTATGAAAAACTTGTCTAATTATGTTCATAACAAGGTCATTCCTTGTGAAACTGCTTATGATTTCTAGGAAAAACCGAATAAGATCTATGAAGGAGACTCCAAAGTGAAGTTGGCAAAGCTACAAATACTGAGAGCTAAATTTGAAAGCTTGCAAATGACTAATGAAGAAAAAATCTTAGATTATCTTTTGAGATTTGATGATATAATAAATGCTATTAGAGGATATGGTGTGGAAATGAAAGAGCATGTTGTTGTGCTGAAGATTCTAAGTTCCATGGCAACTAAATATGACTCGAAAATATTTTCCATTGAAGAAGGAAGAGAATTGATAAATTCACTCTAGATGAGTTACATGGTATATTTATTGCTTATGAGATGAGAATGCCAAGTGTTGAGTCTTATAGAACGGAAGTTGCATTTAATATTGTTGAGAAAGGAAAGGATGGAGTAGAGAAGAAAGACAAAGATACAGTCAATATTTCAGACATTGAAGAAACTGATGAAGAAGAAGAAAACTTCATAAGGATACTACGGAGAGGATCCGGTAAAATATCAAGGTAAGTTTCCCTTCAAATGATTCAAATATGGTAGAGTAGGCCATTTTTCTTATAAATATCCATATGATAAAATGGATAGCTCTAAACAAGAAGGAGATAGTAAAACGAAGAAAGAGTTTTACCCTAAAAGGAATAATTTTGGAAAGAAGAAGAGTCTATGCATTCAAGAAGAAAGTGATGCTTCTGATGCGAGTGATAGAACTTTAGATGAGGATCAAGGTCTTGCCCTTGTAATCAAAGAAGATAAAAGAGAATTTATATTTATGGCTAAAGAAACTAAGTATTAAAAAAGATGCACAAATTAAGGATTCACATGAAGAAGAGGAGGAAATTTTTTATTTGAAGGATAACTAATTAGTTCTCTTGAAGATCTCAATGAAATATGAGATAAATATGATGATCTTAAGAGAGAAAACAAGAAACTAAAAAATAATGCTCAAAAGGAGATTGGCAGACTAACTCAAGAACTTGAAGAATCTAATAAGGTGATAGTTGGTCTAAAATTTCATGTAGAAGAGCTCAAAAGAGTTGAGGATGTTATGAAATCCAAACTACAATATGCGATGGATAGGTACATAAAAATTGAAGTAGACATAGTTTCTTTAAAAAAGAATTGGAGAAGGCCAATGAGAAGATCAATAAGGGCCTACAATTAACAAGTGGTACTAGTATTCTTAATGAGTTGTTTAGTACACAAAATCTAGCCAACATGGAGAAATCAGGTCTAGGACTTGAGAAAGGAAAGAAATCCTTTGTTGATACATTTGCAAAGCTCTATGAAAGATTTAAAGTAGAAGAAAAATCAGACCTCAATGGAGAATAGTATAACAATGGAGAAGCCTCTGAAGATGAGAAGAATTCAGATGCAACTGAGAAATATATTAATAAAAAGTAACCAATTGAAGACAAGAAAGTTAACTAAAAATTTTGTGATCAGAAAAAGAAGCAGATTACTAAGAGAACAAACAATGATGATTTCACAAGAATACACTATTCAAGGAGTTCTTCAAGGAGATCTAGACAAAGATCTCCTCATTTAGTAGAAGGAAACTCCATGAGCAGGTACTCATCTTACTTCAATGGGTATTGCTATAATTTTAACAATTTTGGTCATAGGGCTAGAGAGTGTAACGTGATTTCAAGGAGAAATACAAATTTCATAAGCAAGAATCCATTTTCTCCTCTAGTTGATATGAATGTAGTTTAATACAATTGCAACAATTCTGGACATATAGCTAGAAATTGTAGAGAAAATTTTGTAAGATCAAATACTCAGTCTGAGAAGAAGAAAAATATATCTCCCATAGTTGAAAAGGAAACAAAGGTCCTAGAGAAAAAGGAAGAAAAAGTTGAAAATAAACCAAAGAAGGTTTGGAAGGAGAAAGAGTTGAGCTTTACTATGTCCATGATTTCCCAACATTACATGCAAAGGAAAAATACTTGTGGGTAATTGATAGTGATTTTTCCAAGCACATGATTGGAGATAAAAATAAATTCATTAAACTTGAAATGAGAAAAGGAGGTTCAGTAAGCCTAGGTGATAATACTGTTGTTAAG